>CM030868.1:8379244-8509244 GCA_018105865.1 Metaphire vulgaris | reverse complement strand
CACACAAAGTTTGTAAAATTTGTAGTAGCTACAACTACAATAGTCAATACAGACCAAATCTTCAGTGCCTGTCAATCACTACACTTATAGCTGCTATTTGTCCAGAAAATTTGCATTGCACTTCAAATAAACGAACCTTTCCAGTAGTGTATCAGTCGTACGAGGACGATTTGGTCTCATTATCAACCCACTGTGAGAGAAAATTCTCTCAACAGGGGCTGAACTAGCTGGTGAATAGAAGATGCTCGAAAACAGTGGTGGATATGAGAACTGTTTCGTCACACACAGTTGCTGCAGATCTATGTCTTCAACAGAGAAATCAGAAGAATTAATTTTTTGCAGGTAACATGTGAGCTGCAACTTTGGAGTTGCTGGAGGTTGATTGAACAGATTCTCCTGGACATAAACACAACGCAACTTGAACTTGCTGTATTTGATGTTAAGTTTGTTCACGGCGCTATGCAACATCAAAAGTAAAAAAATGCATACACATAGTCTACATTTGAGCATATTTGATATTCCACATAATGCGTAACAAAAAATGGAATGTTGAATTCTCACCATTTCGTCCAGCAGGTTTACGATAGCGATCAAATAATCTTGATTTCTTGGCTACAGTTTGCTCGTTGTTGCAGCTCTCCAGTTGCTAGCCTCACTGCCTCTCCATCCGGATATATTGACCATTGCCATGCTGATCATACACCTTTCCCACAGCTAGTTCTAGAAAGGCTAAGCGTCTAAGATTAAACAGCAACTGACAAGTACATGTTGAAATAAACAACCTTTTCGCTTAGGCTCAAAATTACAGTACCTTTCAAATAACATTGCCAGCTTGCTTGTACTTGTGTTTTATTGTAAAGTGCTTGTGCTTGGCCTTGGCCTTGAACTATGAGTGCTTGGCCTTGTGCTTGGCCTTGTGTCTTAGGTGCTTGGCCTTGTGTCTTAGGTGCTTGACCTTGTGCTTGGCCTTGTGCCTTAGATGCTTATTAACAAGCCTGATTAATTATAGGGGGTAACTGAAAGTTGACAGTTGTTGACAAGGGGAGGGGGTAAAAATTGCCCAAAAATTGTTCACATAATTAATGGACAGCCCCCTAGAGTATTGTACAATGTACATATTGTACTGTGCTGATTTTGACACAGGACTCCTGCGTCCAAAGGCTTCCTTTGTTAAATCATCTCTCGATGGCTTGCGTCAAATTTATGAAGACATTTTAATCTCGGCATTCGTCTGATGTTTGGGGTCATTTTGTGCCCAGTGGAGAGAAGCGATTGGATGGACTGGATGTTGGAGATTACCGCTTTCGGAAATAAATTTTACAGAGCTTAATTAACTCTAAGTCCAGGGTTTAAATAATAGAAATTGACTGTTCACGAGAAGCAAATACTGATAAGACGTTGGGTGTCACAAATTACTGAACCACACTTAATATAATACAGTTGGAAAGGTCGAGGGGGTATTCTGCCCCCTTTGCACCCCAGGATGACCAACGATCGTCCCGCGTCTGGTTCGTGCCTCGTCTCTGAAAAGGACGAGGACTTCGAGTCCGATGTACGTCGTCGATTTAAATGAACGAACGCTAACTCGATATAGATTTTCAATATGCCTATAGCTTATATTTTCACATATCATTTAAACTCAGCAGCGGCTAGATATTATAAAAGCAACATAGCACTTAGAACAAAAAATTATATCGCACCGGCGCCTCTATAGCGTCCCTCGGCCTCCGCAAAATCAACCTCCCAAACCGAAGAGCCCAAACCGAAGAGGGCGAAATATTGCCGCGCGCCTGGTCTTATACCCACGCTGACCAGCTTGTAGGCAGCGGCCAACGAGTGCGTAGTGGCTCCGACCAGCCCCAGTGAGGGAAGAATTTATATAGCGCCGGGCGAAACGGCGTGTCATTTCACAGTATATGCATATATAATATACAGTGGCGTAGCCAAGGGGGTTGGAAGTTAACCCCCTTCTTGGCTGCCGAAAACAAAATATTTGTAATGAGTTTTTATGCATTTTTAATTATGGGACGCGATTTTGGGGGTCAACCCGTCAAAATCTCCCTTAGCTACCTGGCTATACAATGTATAGAATGTAACGGTATAAGAGGTGACGACCTTTTTTGCTTGTCAAGATTTTTCCGAAGTTGGTCACGGTGAAAACCAAAAACCTAACCTCCCTTTCGGAAATCCTGGCTACGCCACTGATAACATGCACTGTATAAACATATAATAGGCCTATATACTGTATAATATGTAAACATCGATGTAAAGTAATTTCCTGAATAATATTCACTAAATGTAATCAAATGAATGCATGCGTTTAATAAATGCAATCAACTGTACTTACGTAGCCAAATGAAACGACCGGCAAATATAATTCTCACACTTTCTTTATTTGTTTGCTCTGTTGTCTGCCAGTGTTTATTCTAGCCCCCTTGACATGGGGGGATTTTGAAATGTTTGGGGGGACAAGGTTTGAGTTTCCACACGTTTGGGGGGAAATTTCCATTCCCCCAGCCAACATCAAAAAAAAATTTGGGGGGGATTTTCAAACTTTGGGGGGGGGGGAATTCCCCCCTAAGAAGGCCTAGAATAAACACTGGAACTTGTCTGCTGTTTTCAATTAATTTACTTGAATACAGCTGTGCAGTACAGCTCCAGTGGCGGTTCCACCATGTTGATGACTGAGGATGCATCCCCCACCGGGGTTTCGGATGACCTTCTTTTGCTTGTCAACCTATTTTCCGTTGAGTTTTAAAAAATTAGTGAAAAATACTGCAAATGACCTTTTTATTGCTTGTCGGCCTTTTGGCAAGGTTTCTTAACATTTAGTGAGCAAAACACTACTAACAATGACCTTTTTCTCTTTTTTCTTGCTTTTGTTCTTCACTTTGCATCCCCCACCAACTTCAATTTTTTTTCATCCCCCACCAAGAATTTCTTTTACTCAAAACTACAGAGATCCGTCATTTGGGGGCCAAGAAAATATTAATTTATAATTTATAATGTATTAATAACTGCTGAACAAAAAAAAGGTCGTCAACTATTTTTGGTAATCGTAACGTAAAAAGTGACAGCAAAAAAGGTCGTCGACTTTTTTCGACAAAACTTAGTCGAAAAAATTTCCAAAACTTAAAAAAATTTAAAAGAAAATTTTACAAAATTTGTCCCAAGAAAAGTTTGAAATGATGCTATGACAGAGATTTGTCGCATTTTATTAGTTTATTAGACTATGAACTTTCCCACCGAGGTAATTAAGTTACATAATTTAATTGTTTTTCTACCAGAATGTAGAGACGTTTAAACCAAGTGTGCAGTGTACGTGGTCTGTAGATGCAGACATTTGTGAAATTTGGTCGTTGATCTGAGAATATTTTATTTCCAATAATTTCAGATGGAGGCCATTGTTGAGTTGATGCAAGATCAACAGACGGGAATCCCTGTTCGGACAGTGAAGAGTTTCATGACGAAGATTCCAAGCGTCTTCACTGGTAAGAGCCAAACGTCTGTCTTTGTTGTTGATAATGCAGTTTGATTCTTCCAGGACATCGCCACAGAATTGTAGTTTGATGGGTCTAGAAGCTCTAGATGATAGCCAATCACTCATACATTGGCACCCTAGGAAATGTCAGGATGACAGATAATATAGGCCTAATATGGCTTTGACATAAATTTTGTTGGAGACACGTCCATCATTAGCGTAGCATACATCATAGGACACGATGGTGCCCCTATTTTTAAACCCTAGTTACGCCACTGATTCTCAAAATGTAGAAATATTAGTTGTGAAGGAATCACAACTCACAGACTTTGACAAATACATATAAACAGTGATGCACACAAACCATAGAACTTTATTATTTATGAAAACAATTTCGCGACAATACCTGTTTGTGATCGAGGGTGTTTGTCTGTCGGCTGCAAAAGAGTTTTTTTTTAAATGAAGGGCTTGAGTGCATTTTTGCGTATAAGTGGTTGTTTTTAGTGTAGCAAAGAGACCGGAGTGCTTCTGTTAGTTAATTAATCGTAGTGAGCGATAATTGCAGTGGCCTTCACTCTCAAATGGTTCTTGTCGGTTTCTATTAGCAGTGGCGAATTTACACTTTCTTCTGACAAGCTACAGATCAAATAAATCATAAAAGATCATTTTAAAATATTGTTAATAACTTAATAGAAAAGGTGGGCTCCTAAATTTCTATTTTGCTGGCGGGCCAGGTAAAAATGCACCATTTAAAGTACCGTGTTAAATCCGCCACTGTCTATTAGCACGCGGATTATATATTACCGTATTATTATACGAACGTCGTTCTATACAGCAGCCTCCACGTTGTGTAAACCTTCTACATGGCGTTTTTTTACAAGAACTGAATTACATGAAAATATGGTTACAAGTAGCTAGAATTTCAACATCTTCTATCACTGAGTTCTGTTAGAATGCGCCAGTTGCAATATTCAAGTGAGATGTATCAGAGGCGTAGCTAGGGTGACCGGCGCCAGAGAACAAAACATACTGATGGTCGCCCCTAATCTTCAGAAAAAAATCGCATCTTCACAAAAAGCCTCGAGAAGCCAAAAAGGATCGACTGGATCGTCACAACTATATTGATGGTTCTTTTTACTTTTTTGCTACCATAAACCTGATTTTGGCGCCTCCACCTCGGCGCCCAGAGACATATGTAGTTTTTTGTACCCCCGTCCCCTAGCTATGAATCTGAGACGTATTCCTTGAGAATCACGAACGGCGAATAGCTTGAAAATTTTTTACCGATACCGATTATCGGTCGATGATTGGCGCACTTCCAGTTAGGAATATCTTCAATCGATTATATCTTAGTTGTCAATCCATTAGTTGGTTTCCATCCATTTCAAAGTCCAATATCTCTCATTTCTCTCCTTATAATCTCTCTTTTAAGCGCCTAAAGCGGCTGGGCCACTAGAGCTCATTGAACGCGTGGTTTCGCGAGCCCGCATTGGCCACCTGAATGAGAGACCGCCTTTCTAATGACTGCTGGGCCACTAGTATAGAGCGAACGCCGGCAGAGTGTAGGGGGCGCGCGTGGATCGTGTTCATTGCACGCTAGAACGGGTTTGCACATTCATTCGTCCGTTCATTCACATGACCTACTTTTTTCACCAACCAATCAAACGCGATTTCAACAATCAGAGCGCCAACGGACAAAGATAAAAAGAGCAAATTTATACGTTGTTGCATAAAAACAGCGAAGTACAAAAGCGAGTTCAGCATAATAATTTTAAGCGAGGTGGCTGCCCGCACAATTTAATGGGATAGTCGTAGGCCTACTGACGAGTACAAAGACCGACAAGAAGCCGTCGATATGGCTTGAAATAGTTGAAAAAGGTACAGTTCACTCCAAATACGTAAATATAAAAACAATAGGCCTATTAATTATGCAAAATGATGTACATGCAGTGTAACGAAAACGGCTTGGAAAAGATGTAGATGTAAATGTAAATGCAAACACTTGAAATGAATGTTAAATTTAATTATTTTATTTTATGCATTCAGTCAACTAGTAATACCTCGTGGGTTGATTGAAAAATAAAATATAAAGAATGACCCAATTTGCTTTTATTATACCTGACTAGCAAAAAATGGTCGTCGTCACTGAATTTGCCGCCCCTTCTAAATTTTGCCGCCCCCTTCGCCTTCGCCAAAACTCCTCAACAACCCCACAAGCAACAAAAAAATTCGCTTCCTAAATTTGCCGCCCCCATCATATGTGTCGCCCATGGCTAAAGCCATAGTAGCCATTGGGACGCTACGCCTCTGCTGAGATCGCCTGATCATCTGCAAATCTAACGGTTTTACCGCTTCGTCTCGTGCTTTGATTCCTTCATTTGTATGTTCCACATAATATCTGCTATAGGCATATACAGGGTGTAAAAGTAAAAACTAGACCGATGTTTGACATTTAATATCTCGGCCGCGTGTTGCAGTGATTTCAAAAAATTTATAGGCCATATACATGGGAATGTGTCTGATGTAGGCCCTAATTGCCAAATTTCATGTTGATGTCTTTAGTGTTTACTTAAATATGGCCAAAAAACTAAAGAGACACAAATTTTAAATTTAAGGCAAAGGGCGACCAAGGAGACGAGATGATGGATTCAAAACATAGAATCATCATCATCATCATCATCATCAGCTCAAAGTCCCCTCAGGAACCGTCGAGATCAGTAGCATGTTGAACGATCCTTTTCCAGTTTTCGCGGTCTTGTGCCGAATGAATCGCCTCTACAAGATTTAATTTCGTCCACTCTCTGATGTCTTCTGCCTCTTGGACAATGATCTTGAAATGACTTCAACGTATGCCCGCTCGAAACCATATCTGCAATTGCAGTAAGTTAGGCTGTCTTAGCCCTTGGTCTAATATGCATGTCTCTAATTCGGACGAGTATAGCAAGATGAGCTTTACGACATAATCAATACCACACGCAATTGGAACACTTCACTAGAAGTCTTACTTCGGTATTCGGTCGAAAACAATTCGCGTACATTTGCCTGTGCATTGTACAACAGTACAATGTACATGTAGCCGAGTAGCAGTTACTGCGCATCTTGAGTTGACGCTTCGTTTCGATCAACCTAATTGATTTCTTGTTCTTAGCGTCTTTATATATATATATATATATATATATATATATATATATATATATATATGTGTGTGTGTGTGTGTGTGTGTGTGTGTGTGTGTGTGTGTGTGTGTGTGTGTGTGTGTGTGTGTGTGTGTGTGTGTGTGTGTGTGTGTTATATGTGTGACTAGTCCGGATTTCACAAAACGCAGGGTTCCATTGTACGAATACCTGAATACAGTCGATTGCTTTCCACTGAAATCTAGGAATTCCACTGGGTTAGTTCAAGGAGATGCGAGGCTGCTATAAGTTCGCTGTTGTTGTGTCGTTGATTCTCACTTCCGCAACAATGTATTTAAATAGAGAGGCCCTTCCTGCAAAAATCACCCCATGTGTCGATTATTTTCGGCAGCATGCATTCGGAAACAGAATCACTTGCGGAGCGTCGCGGGAAAGCGTCGACTATGAAGATCTTGGATTCACAAAAAGTCTGGAGTTCACAAAACACAGGGTTCCATTGTATGAAAACTTGAACCCGACTGAGGCGAAGGAACGGTCTTATCGAAATGACTGTCCCTCGTGTACAAACTCTTTGATGAAGAAGGCGTTTAGAGATAGCCATCGGATGCCATACAGTGGAATTTGGTTGCGATATGACGTTAACCAGTCGACGGAATCTTTCCATTTTCAGCCAAGTTTCTGCTCTTTTTCGGAGAAAAGCTTGACACAAAGTTACGTCCGAAGTTGTCTGGTGAAGAAAAATATTCGCAAAATCGTCACAATTGGAGATTCAAACGTGCGAAAATTGTGGGATGCATATGCACGATTGTTTTCACAATTAGGTCAATGCATCCTCACTGCTGTTGAAACAAGTCGTTTACAGCGGAGCCTCGATATTACCTCAGAAACGTCACTTTTAATTTGTCCGACGTTACCTTTCGAAAACACGGCTGTTCTCGTTGCACCAGAAGAAAAATCTATTCTTACAGAACCGAACAGGATTCTGAAGGAAAGACGGAACTTCGAACCTTGGAACTGGAACAGATCGCAAATACCAGAATAATCGATAATGGTAGACAAATCAAAGTGAAACTTGGACAATTCCTTCCGACGAACATTTCGCAGGAATTTCTTCTCAGGGATTATCTGCGCTTCGAACGCTATCCAGACATCATCCTATTCCAGACGCCGTTCACTCACGAGACCTACAACGGGATGCTTAGGCATCCTGGTACCACTGCGAGAATTCCAGAACCGTTGAAGATCTTGCGCAATCTGCTGAAGAAATACGTTCCTCCTACCACGTCACTATACTGGATCCCTAATCATGACTATTCGGATAGTGCTCGTAACGGGACCTTTCGTAATCGACAGCTTCGAGAATCAATCGATGTGTTTTCTAAGGAAATGGAATCGGACCTTGGCTCCGAGGACAATAACGTCTACCCTTTCTTCGACCTCTACGAACTATCACGCCCTGTTAGATCGCTTCACCTTCCGACGGATCCCGTTCACATGAAGTCGGAATGGTACGCTACTATCGCCAAGTACATTCTTGAACTACACTGCAACTCCAACTGATCTGGAAACTATGTTCGCCGACAGGTGGTGGTGGTGGTAGTGTGGCCAGGGTGCGATTTTCGATCTGAAGCAGTGGGGGGGAGGCATGACGAGCAGTGAGAGGACATGGAAAATGCACGGTTTAATACGCATTTACTTTGCTCTCTAATTTTCAATATTATTTTTTATAAATTGTAACACACGTATGTGAGTATTTGAGGCTGCATGTCGTCCATCGCATACCCATTTTTGAACACATGACTGGCAGGATTGAACAGTGTTGTTGGTGGCCAATTAACCTTCACAAAAACAAGAGATGAAAGTGTATGAACATTAAGTTGATGTCTAACTAGTGTATCGTTTATATTCATGCACGAGAAGCCCCACTCACACTCAGCTGATGAGATAGACAGAGAATTTGAATTCTACTGAGTACTGAAGCAAGCACATTGCCGATTACTTTCACATTGCTTGTACTGTCGGAACTGATATAAGGCTAGTGACGAATCTACTTCGCACAGTTCTGCTAGGTAAACTATTTCTCCATCATCAAATAATGTTCTGTCAATTTTATTGTATGGCCATGACGAAGTATAAATGGTTTTATCAGCAACACAGATAAATCTTTTTTAAAGATTAAGATAAATCTCTTCCCATCAGTTACCATCAAGCATCACGTTTCATTTTGTACTCATGCTTGGCGAAAGCGCCGAAAACAGTTTCTCCCTCTGTAATTTTATCCCTCTGTTGACGGTGAATGGATGTTCCTGTCACAGTGGTTATCTTTCGAGACATGCAGCGCTCTTGGCTGAATGGATTGAATTATTTCACAGATCGGCTTTTCACGTAGAGTGCACAATAGTAAGATAATAAGAACAGCAGGGATTTGTTCAGCTACTTTGAACTTAATGGCATACAGTGTTCGCATCTAGGTGCACGTGAAGGTCTCCCCTATGGTAGCCTGGCAAAAGTTGGAGGGACTGGAAGATAGAGGTCTGATTGAAGTTTACTCCTTATGGTAGTAGTGATTGTCGGTATTGTTGTAGATATATAAACATGCATATATAATTATATATAGGCCTATATAGACGTGTTTGCGTGTGTGTGTATGTGTGTGCGTAGCAACAAAAATAGTGCATGATTACAAGTCAGATTAGGTCAAAAGTTGATATTTCAAGAGTCAAAATTTAACCCATAATAACGTCTCGCTATTGAGATCCTCAGAGAGAGAGAGAGAGAGAGAGAGAGAGAGAGAGAGAGAGAGAGAGAGAGAGAGTAGAGAGAGGGCGGTGAGGGGAATGCATGGGGTAGTATCGTTAAGACTTATAGGCGGAAAATGTCGAAGTACCCCTATTCTAGAATTCTGGCTACGCCGCTGTTAATGGGTCATATGAGAGATGGCCATGGGTTTATTTTTTTAGACCCCAATCCATCAAATCTCCAACCCAACCCAGCCCAACCCACGCTGGCAATAGGGTTACTTGACCCAACCCAACCCACCGTAATACATTGCAATTTCTGACCCAACCCACCATAAATATGGAAAAGTCTGACCCAATCCAACCCAACTCAACCCAACCCAACCCATGGGTTAACCCAACCCATGACCATCTGTGGGTCAAATGTTTAGAGTAACGGTCGTTATTTTGATTATTGATCACTAAAATCTGTCCTCAGATCAGTTAATTTCGGTCTCGGAGATCGATGCTGTTTTGTCGGGTTTTGAGACGAGTCGAACGAAGAAATTCAATCATAACTATTTCATCACAGAGAGAGGCGACGGTGCAGAGACTGGGCTGAGCGTCCGGCCAGCGCAAAAGTCACAGCTGGTGTGCGCCCGATGTTGACAAGCAAAGACAAAATAGGTCGATAATTTCTATGGGTTCTGATGTAAAAAAGCGTTGACGAGCAATAAAGTATAGTCAATTTTTGTGCCCAACTGGTGTGCTGATGCAGAGGAGCACGCTACTGTTTGACCATTGGTGTTCTTGGCAGATCCGGCGCGTGACTTTTGGGGGCCACTTGCAACTTTTTACGAGGGGCCCCTGCAACGTTTATGAAAAATCTTGACAAGCAAAAAAAGTTCGCTGAACCGATTGACAAACAACCAAAAAAGTTCAAAAGTTATAGTCAATCAATGTATACGTGCTGTAGGGCCTATATCTTAAGAAGTCAAAGCCGAAAGTTAAATAACAGATTTGTTCACGTTAATGCACTCAAAGAGGAACACGGCGCACTTTATTTCTCGCCAACCCTAACCATAACGCTAACCATAATAACCTAAGCCTAATATTGGGGGTGAATTAACAGACAACTTAAGACAAGTACCCATATTCTTTGAACAGTAACCTAACAATTTCTTGTAAACTTGTAAATCAGTCAATCAAATTAAATCAATGAAATGGTATCCGGAAGTTTATTATTATTCAGGCGTTTCATTATTCATCTCAGGACTATTCATCTCGGATAAAGTGCCCGAATGGATGAGTGATAATCGTCAGAATTAGAGTCCTGAGATGGTCCTGATGAAACGTCATGAGAAATAGTCTTGATATAACAACAGAGTGGTAGCATGGCGCCACTTTCATAAAGCGCAGAGCAGTAAATTTGTTTCCACATTAAATTAGAGCCAGGTCAAGCCAGAAAATATCAGTAACAATATGTACAGTAACGTACAAAGTTTTAAGAAATTGGCCTATTTTCGGTAACGCAAAGTTTTAAGAAATTTGGGCTATTTTCACTGGTACACGCATTCGCGTCAAACTTTCAAAGCAGCCTATTTTTGGTTGTGGAAATTTCTACTAATAAGTAAGCAAGTCATCGTGCAAATGCTGGAGAAATTATTATGATCATAACCGGTCTTTTTAAGGTGTACACAATCATAGAAACACAGTGATTGTGCCAAAGCAATCCTAAATTAAACTGTTCTTCGCAATAACTTACTTGGAATAACTTAAGAATAAGAAAAATGAAAACTCTTAAATAGCCGAGGCCGGCGGGGCCCCCTGCGGCCGTAGGTTTTGAAGACCCCACGCGCCGGCTCTGTCTTCTGGGCCTTCCCGGAGGGTGTGTTCCTCCATTGTTCCCTCCATTGCAACGTTCAGAATTCTCTTCCATGTGACTGATATGTGACCAAACATCTGGAGCTTTCTTTGTTTGATCGTGGTAATCACATCGATGTCAATCCCGATTCTGCTTTACTACTTCTTCATTAGTGATTTTCATTCCCCATCACATCTTTAGAAGCCGTCGGTAGCATCGCATTTCGAAAGCCAGGAGCCGCCTAAAGCCAGAGCTCCAGCTTGTCAAGGCGACCCAATGCCGAGCTGACCAGACCAATCCTCCTCCTCCTCCTGATCTCCTGACTACAATTCCCATCTGCTCGCACCATGCATCCAAGATATACAAACTGTTCGACAGTTTCCAACTGGGTGTTGTAAAAGGTGATTACCACCGGCTCTTCCACTCTGCCTGCCATCGTGACCTCATGACCTTTGTCTTTTTGACGTTGATTTTCAGACCTAACCTCTTAACTGTCTTCATTTAGTGTATTCAACGTCTTTTGTAGTCCATTTTTCGTGAAGGACATGAGATCGACGTCGTCGGCAAATCGCAAATCTTTCAGCGTCTTCCCATGGATGTTGTTTCCTCCCTCCTTTTCCTCTTCTAGTTGCTCCATTGCTCGATCTAGCATGAGTAAGAATAGCAACGCTGATATTGAGTATCTCTCTGTTGTGAGCCCATGCACTGTCGGCCTGAACCAGTCTCCGATTTTTCGTTGACTCTGGTTGCAATCATCGCCGAATTATACAGGCTTTCGATGATCTTCAGCAGGTTGCCGTCCACCCCTTAGCTCTCCAGCGTCGCCCATAAAAGAATGGACAAACGAAAACATAAATGTGACTGAAACCACATTCCGTCACCGATGGATGACAGGTTGACAACTGATGACATTCAAATATGAGGACTGAGGAGTGCTCTGTGGTGGTTAAACTTTCTTTTGGCACAAACACATCTTTCTCACCAAATCACCGACTCATCATGAATTACGAACTGCGTCTCATCCAGGGACGTCTCTAGAAGTGCCTGTCGAGATCTCATCTCCTATCCCATCTACCTCTCTTCTCCCCATCCCCTCCTCTCTCTTCTCCCTCTCCCTCTTCCTCTTTCTCCTCATCTCCTCTCTCGTCTCCTCTCTCTTTTCAAATGGCGATACTTAATCTTCACCATGCAGTGCGTGTTCTTTGACCGCCTGCTCTTGTACAGTCGTTGATTGCAGCAATCAACGTCTTCAGACGGTTTCGTTCATTGATGATCGATCGGTCTCTTTTCTAAGACAACGACACCTCGATTCTGCTGCTGCTGCTGTTGCTGCTGATGATAATTTTTATTGTCAGTAATTTCGTCTCGGACATCGGGAGAAACACTGACGGAATGACCAATCGACAGAAGTTTACAGCGGAAGACACGCTGTCTGTCGTCTGAGAGCCTAGATGTGTTTCGATGCATCCTTAACATCGTCAACCGCTTCACGTCCATTGACAGAACGTGACGAAATTCGGTTCAGGTGTGCTGCTGCTGCTGCTGCTGCTGTTGTTGTTGTTGTTGTTGTTGCTGCTGCTGCTGTAGCCGAGACAGAAATAGTTCCGGGTGCCAGCTGTCTTGTTTCACCTGAGTACTAGTCATTGGTAATTCGCCTTATCATGCGGATTGGCTATTAACTATTGCTGACCGATTTAAGCTCCATCTGGCGACGATTCGATTGTGGTCAGGCTACAATAAGCTCGAGGCGTTAGAAAACAGTGCATGGGAGAGAGAGAGAGAGAGAGAGAGAGAGAGAGAGAGACAGAGAGAGAGAGAGAGAGAGAGAGAGAGAGAGAGAGAGAGAGAGAGAGAGAGAGAGAGAGGAGTTAGGATGTAGACAGAGTGAGACGACGTTGAAGATAGTTTCAAGGTCGAGTTGCCGTCTTCAGTTGTTTCCAGTTATTGCCTCCGAGAAACAGTGACGTGCGTCAAGATTGGTGAATGCCCGGGACCAAAGTAAATTTGGATGTCCCTCCGCCACCTCGGTGTTAGGCGTTAACGATCTATCTGGTAGATTCCTGGGGGTCGCCGCCCCACCTACTCCCACTGTACGCTAATGCTCCGAAACCCGAAACTGTCTCTCCGTTGTTCTCTTTTCATTGCCTATTCTGTTCCTAGAGTGTCTCTCTAGAGAGAGAGAGGCAACAGAGAGAGAGAGAGAGAGAGAGAGAGAGAGAGACAGACAGACAGACAGACAGACAGACAGACAGACAGACAGATACAGAGAGGGAAAGAGAAAGACTCGAGGACCAGACAAGATTGAAGATAGATTTAACTGAGACGTGACGAGTGACATTCTCAGTGTTGCATTTCGATGATTTCGCCTGCATGACTCTTCGTTAATCTCTTAAATTTTATGAATCTGCGCTATAATAAATCTGAATTATTATGAAACTTCCTAGAATTTTGAGTTAACGCTTAGCGAAGAACCTTGTCACCAGCTACAGCGTATAGAGAGATAAATGAATCTATCGAAGAGACGATTCGTTACGAGTTAATGTGAAGTTATTTTCAATGAATAACTAACTCTTCGAAGCGAAACTGTGAATTCTATGTTTGTTCTCGTCGTTGGAGAAATGCGTGACGAACTCCTGTGATTGTCTGTTCGTTAGTTCGTCGTATCAAGAAATACATTGCATAATTATTTTCCTCGCCAAACATCGTTGCCAACTCGTGAACATCTGTCGATGAGTTTTCAGTTGGAGAAAATAGAGTTGCCATCCTAGATCTGGCCTGTTCTTTCGTCGATGGGAAGGGAGGTTCACTTTGCCCCAATTTTTGGGTGAGAATCAGGGGCGTAGCGACGGGGGAGGGGTATATCGGTATACATAGGCCTACCCCCCAGAGCCGTAACTAGGGGGGAGGGGGAAGTCGCCCCGGGCGCAGAGACGTCATTTCACTGTTTTTCAGGGGAGCAAAACACTTTCGACCTGGCAAGTTACAAGTTTGCGAAAAAGCTGACGACCTTTTTTTATCAAGCACTCCTTTAGGGCGTGTAAAATCTAAATAACACAAACATTGGCAAAAAAATTTTCTCCCTCAAAATCAGGGGGGGCAAATGCCCCTCCTGCCCCCCGCCAAATGACGTCCCTGCCCGGGCGCCGACCCGGGGGACGCTTTTTTGAGTGTGAACAAAAAAATTTACTGGGTGTAAGTAAAAGATAAGCCGTGACGACTAAAAAAAGGGAGGTCATCACCCCAAAAATCAAGTGTTGTTCATATATCTATAGGAAAGGAATAAGAAAACTGTGATGAAAAAAAATAAAAAATCATCACTAAAATTTCGAAAATTTAGGGGCGCAAAATGGAAATCTTGCCCCGGGCGCCGAAAACCCTAGTTACGGCTCTGCTACCCCCAATTCAGACAACCTTAACAATCTTAATGCGCTTTTTTAAAAAAATTTCACAGTTTGTAAGATTTATACCTCCCAAATCACATACCCCCAAATCAAATTCCTGGCTACGCCCCTGGTGAGGGATTGCAGTCATGGCATTCAGTTTCACAACATCATCATGAACGCGTTCACCTAAAAGGCGCGGAACTAAAGCTTCGCAGAGGAACATTACGGTGTCCGAAGAAAGGTTGAATTCGTTGTAAAGTGAACGTCCAATGAAGTAAAAAAGAGCGGATTGTCAAAACAGACGCAATTGAGGAGATTGTGTCAGCGCATGCACTGCTTTGCTAATGTCTTCGTCTTCCTCTTCTGTGTCCTATGTGTACGACCTTAATGCCTGGTCCGTGGAAATTTCCAGTGGAAATTTTCCGTCCGGATTCAGTGGATGCAGGTCACTCGATGGAATTATTTAGACTCGACTCACCGACTGCTCCTGGACAAACAGTTGAATTGCAGCGACTCCCGCTTACTTAGGCCTACTTACTTACCTACTTAATCTGATGTATTTACCGGATACTTTTATATGCACACCGTATGTCACCGCAATGCATTACGCGTTTGTGTGCCTGGACATTTTATTTGGCATTGCTAATTAATTGATGGTCAGTTGCTTTTGCAGCTTATTATTTCACGTGAAATTAAACGCAAGAGCGGATATTTGAATTGAGCGTCCAATTGCACGACGCAGTGCTAAGTCTGGTCTATGAATTAACATCGAACTTCTCGACGGCAGGAATTGCATTTTTTAAAGAACGTGCTGGGTTTCTAATTCCTTCGCGTTAATTGATTTCCAGCATCAAAAACCAGTCTATGGTATGGACGCCTGTTTTACTCTGAGTAGGAAAATTCCCATTGGATTAAACATTGCGTAGAACAGGGACGTCCATCCAATGGCCCGCGGACCAAAATGTGGCCCGCCGAGCCTTTTTATTTGGCTCGCTGAACCTTTCAGAAATTAGTAAAAATTTCACGTAATGCATTCAGTCTCTCAGCTCACAAACATCGTCGTCATAGAAAACGCAAAATCTCTGAAAATCGTTATTTCAACAGCTCATGGAGTCGTGGACATGTGATTTTTTCCTCGTGGAGCATTTTAGATCTATTCTATGCTTGATTTGCCAAGAAATCGTCGCTGTCAATAAGGAACAGGCCTGTAAACACATTAAGCGACATTACGAAACAAAGGATGACAGTTAAGTTGTTATGTTGTTGATCAACTCCGTACTGATCGCATAAATTCTTTTAAACAAGGTATTGTTGGACAACAATCTGCCTTCAAAATACCAGGAAATAATTCCGAAGCAGCTACAGAAGCAATAGCTAATACTGCAGTGGCGTAGCCAAGGTTTTTTGGGGGTTGTTCAAACAACCCAATTTTAGAAAATACGACCAACACAATTTATGTAAATCCGTTGACTTTTGGTTGAAGGAGGGGTGCAGTGGGGGTGGGGATCTGCCGCTGGTGTTCAGTTGCATGGTACCTCCAGTTAACAACCCCTCTTTGCATAAGCTGGCTACGCCACTGGAGCCTAATAGAGGAAAGACGTTTTCAGATGACGAATTTGTTAAATATTGCTTAGAGTAATTTGCTGAAGTAGCATGCCTAGATAATAAGTCAATTGTAGAAAATCTTAGTTTTTCTCGACAGACTGTTACTCAAAGAGTCAATGATATCTCTACTAACATTGAACACGCCTTAATTATGACACGTTCAACGGGCGGATTTTTATAGTCTGTGGCACTTGATGAAAGCACAGACATAAGTGACACTGTTCATCCAGCAGAGGAGTCAATAGAGAGTTTTTGTACTCGAGGAAATGCCTGATATTTGTTCGATGAAAGGCACGACAAAGGGAAAAGACGCATCTGATGCTGTCAAACAGGTAATGCATAAATGAAATCTTAATGGGAACAGGAATGAAAAATGCAAAACCAAACTCAAGGTCTTCTCTTACAGAACTCTCGGCAGCAACGCTAAGAATAGCGACCTCGAACATTAGAGCAGACAGTGGCTACTTAATGTGCAAACAAAAGTAGTGTCAGAGTTCTCACTATTAAGGTATACAAGATTTTGTTTAATAAATGTTTCGTTTTACAATATACATCGTACAGCTATTCACAATTCCGGAATTTGTGAATTTTGTAAAATGTTGAATTGGGGATATTGAACATTAATTATTAATTTTGAACGAATTTTCTCATTTGTTTACTCATTAATCTGGTCCTTCGATTTTCGTAAATCTGCTCAAGTGGCCGTCCAAGGAAAAGGGCTGGACACCCTTGGGTAGAAATTCTTTTGCCGAAATAAGTTAGTTGTAACTTTCACTCTTCATCGGTGGTCTTAATTTCGTTGTGTTTGGAGTTTGATTTCCTGTGATCAGTGAAGTCTAAACGGACGTGAATCGATCACATACGCGCACAAATGGGGAGTTGATTGAACTGCTAACTGGCAACTTCAAAGCGCTATATAAATTGAAGTATATATTTCTGGTCCTTAAACAGTTGAAATATAATCGGCTGAATTCGTCAGAACAAAATCGGATGCAAATAACGCGAAAGAGGAAATGGAAGCGCAGAGACTCCAATTAGGCGTAATTAATTATCGTTGACTGAACCAGTCTTTGAGTAAACGGGACGATGCGCTTACTTACTAGCATAGAGTTCGCACAGTATTTACAGCGATCATGCATTGATCAATAGACAGTGAGAACTTGAGAAGTAGGAGAAACGTCGACATTAACTGGGCCTCGGTCCTGAATCGAAACTCCGTTGAGATCTTCAAGATCTTAAGATTCTCTTAAGATTTTCTCTTAAGATTCTCTTAAGATTTTCAGTTGCAAATCGCCTATTATTCGGAACATTTAGTTGTAATTTCGGAGTCAATGGGGAGTAAGAATGTGCCGGGAAATGTCGCCGCATTTCTTCTCAGTTATGAAAATTGGATGAGCATCTACGAAAATAGTTCGTATCTGCGACTGTGGTCAATCTGTTGACAAATGGACGACGACGACGACGACGACGATGATGATGATGATGACATGGCATTGGCGTGCCTGCCTTGCCAGATGTATCTGACTTCGCCATTTCTATTATTTAGAAATATGTGACTCCGCCTTTTCCATTTGGGGGCAATATAAATAAATCCATCACCTGTGATTACCTGTAAACGGCGTTCTAAATTTCCTGAAGAATCGTCGTGGAACACAGTGTCTGGGTTTTTTGCCTTCCCTTTCCCGTCTGCCTTCTACTCTGCGAAGAACGCATCCAGTATTCCAGTTGGCCGTAAACCAGTTCGTGGCTCTTTATATATAACTTTATTCGCAAACGCAGACAACATAAAAAAAGAAAAGACAGAAAAGAAAAAAAAGAACACAAACACAACTCTTAGCTAACAACTACACAACACATTCCGCTATTATACATTTGCTAAAATACAGATTCTTCTTAGAGAACCGAGATGTAAAAGAGTATTGACGATTCTTTACAGTATCATGTATTAAATGCAATCCAAGCATTTCGCGAATACAGTCAATCATTACTTTGTTATGTACATCGAAGATTTTGCATACAGCCTGCTGTACTAGGTGATCCAAGTTATTTAAAGTGCTCTTGTTCGGACAAGTAGCTTCAGTAGCATATAAGATAATAGGTAAACAAAACGATTTGAGTAAGTCAACACATATCAACTCAGAGGAAGAGGATTTGCTCTTGCTGTACAAGTTATTAAAATTTTTATAAAATTTCATTTTGGTCTCTGTAATTGATATCCTGAAATGACGACCAGCTCTAACTACGATCCCAAGATATTTCAACTCATCAACATAAGCCAGAACAGATCCATTCAACAATAAGGGAGCACAGACCATTGCATAACGTCTACCAATTCTCATGGCCTTACATTTTTTGACATTAAACTTCAAATCTAGATTAGCAGCTTCAACACTACATACATCAAGTAAACATTGCATACCATGAATAGAATGAGAAATAAGCAGTATATCATCAGCATAAAGTAAACAACCCATGAACAAAGTATTGATGTAACAACCATAGCCAGATTTTTTTAAATTGGAAACAAGATCATCCACATATACAGCAAATAATAATGGGGAAAGGACACCACCTTGTCTTACCCCAGCTAAGACCTTGAAAGAACCTGATATGACATCACCCCATCGAATATTTGCATAACACTTTTCATACCAATCTATTAGAACATCAATGAAGTAACAGGGGGTGCCTCTCTGCATTAATTTTCTAAACAAACCAAAGTAACATACTTTATCGAATGCCTTTGAAATATCAAGAGCAGTAATCACGGCTGTGGACTGATTTCTGTTTAAATAATTTAAAACACCCTAAGGGTATATATAGCATCTGAGCAGCCTACTCCTGATTTGAATCCAAATTGCAGGTCCGAGCTATTCAGATGTGATCCAACCATGGACAGAAGGCAATGTTCAAACACCTTAGAGATAACTGGACTTAATGTTATTCCACGGTAATTTTCACAACTAGTTGGATCTGTACCACAGCCCTTCAATAGAGGAATTATGATTCCTTCCATTGGGCACATATCCAGTTTGCAGCATCAAATTAAACAGGTTGGTTATGCATAATATGACCACTGGATGAGCGAACATGATATGCTCAACTGTCAAGTTATCATATCCAGAGGCTTTACCTCTCTTCTCTTTATGACAAATACCAATACGATTATTGCGTCTACAACTGATCACCATGGGACGCTTCCAGGGTGCGATCTGTGACCTGGAGCAGTGGGGGGGGGTGGGAATATGTCGAGCTTGGGGAGTATGTAGTTGTTGGGAAAGTGTAGCAGTGGGGGATGTAGTGGTGGGAGATGCGGCAGTAGGCGGGGTGCTGTTGGGCAGTGGGGGGGAATCTCCCCTTCCCCCCTACAAGTCGCGCCCTAGACGCTTCATTTGGCGTCGAAAAATAAGTATGATGAAATCATGAAACCCGGAGACCGAATGGTCAAATGGGGGAGGGGGAGCTGAGCAACTCACTCAAAGTGACCAAGACAGACAACGACCGACAAAGAAGACGCTGGGTGACATAAAAGGCGTCTCAGTGGTTGGACTCTGATTACAGAAGAAATGCTTATCCACACGACGCAGTTTATGCTTTGGAGTCTTGGGTTTTCGAATCATCGCTGCATGTCGTGCCTCCCGTGACGGTGACATGACACGAGCAGTGCGGTCAGCAGTCACTCGGCATGACCTGTGTTCGAATCCGATGGAGTCAGATAGGCGAGAGTTAAACGTAATTTATATAGCGCAAAGAAGATCATATAACTGCCTACTTTGAAGGCATGTCGACATATGAATGTTATAAATGGATTTGTGTATAAGGAACGTAT
Organism: Metaphire vulgaris; assembly: GCA_018105865.1. Lineage (NCBI taxonomy): Eukaryota > Metazoa > Annelida > Clitellata > Crassiclitellata > Megascolecidae > Metaphire > Metaphire vulgaris. The sequence goes on along the minus strand of CM030868.1, from coordinate 8,489,231 downwards.
CAGACATGACCCAATATTTCTGTATTTTTGCCGTTGATTTTATGCCAGTGGCGTAACGTTGGGGGCACTTTGGAGAAAGCCCCCCGGGCCTCAAGAGAGGGGGGCCCCCGAATAATGGAAGAATGGAAGAATGGTTTTTTTGCTCGTCAACATTATATAAACGATTTGACGAACTTTTTGCTCGTCAGCCACTGGGGGCCCCATATCAGGGATGCCCCCGGGCCCCCAAAAGTCACGCTACACCACTGCTTTATGCTTAGAAGTTTAAGTGTCGTATGCGATGATTCTGAATAGTAAATGATAATATATAGTTCTTATAGAACAACTTTGACTTTCTGCATCTTATCATATCTCATAGCACAGTGTTAACCAGTTAACCGTCAGTTAGACGCCGGTCTGTATTATACAGGGCTGAAGGCGCTAACCCTTCGGTTCTCAGACAGGTCCGCGATGGGCCGATGGCTTCTATGGAGTGTACCTTTACGTTTTTTCTTAATACAGAAGACGCCGTAACCGACATAACCTTACACTCGGCGAATCTGTCGACAGTTCAAGAGGCGGTCGGGGTTGACATCCTGGCACGATCTTGGCCCTCGCTGCCTAATTTATATCTAGCTCCTGTCATAGAAGGAAAGGGGAAGGTGTTATCAACTTCCCCCTCAGAATTTTGCATCATCTCGACGATGAAAAGGTGGCTTCGGATCTGACTTCATGACGAGATCTGGTGGCTGGCGGTTCGTGTTCTCTCCCATATATTTGACAAGTTAAATTCGCAAAATGCAAGTCTTCGAAGACCCTCAGATAACACAATCCCCGCAGCATAAAAAACTGAAGTCATCTCATGAAAGTTGTCGCTGTGACAAACGAGTCCTCAATTTCTTTACTTTTCTGTAATTGAATATTATACCAAGAAAAATCTTTCCCGAAATGCTGGACATACTGAGAGACTTAGAATCGGCAATACAACATTACTTCAGCTCATGGAATAATAATAATAATAATAATAATAATAATAATAATAATAATAATAATAATAATAATAATAATAATAATAATAATGTTTTAAAGTGGTTCAGGAGGCTAGAGGTTCGCCTGTGTGAAAAACCACTGTAGTAACTCTATACATGTGAAAGCATTGAATTTGGATGGGAGATGAATCCATCTGGAAACAACAACAAAAACAAATGTCCTACTACCAACGAAGACGAACAGCCATTGATGTTTAAGAAAGATAAAATTACATCTGCACATTCCCCCCCAAAAATCCTGGATGCACTTTGGATCTCATTCAAGAAGTCGCGACTTGTTGAATTCGAGAAATAAAGGAGTGACCATCGACTGATGTCAAGAACATTACTAAAATGGCGCTACAGAAGTTAAATGATGATGATGATGAAGATGATGATGATGATGATGATGATGATGATGATGATGACTGTAATGAGTCGGCGTCTTTAGCTTTTTCTTTCTAACGATGCACTTCTGGTTCTTTGATGTTCGCCTCCGGTCGAAGCTCTTTGATGCTTCACCTTTGACGACGAAGTGCATTAGGCTAATCCGTTTGTTTTTTTGCATTTCTGAGCTGTCGTCCTGAATAAGAAAGAGGACGTCGAAGGGAATTCCCTCGCGGACTCAGTTGACTCGCATCCAGAACGAGAATTGTTGCAATGTTTTCTATTCGGAAAGACTTTGCTGCATTAACCTTTAGGCCTATCATCGAAACAGCTTCTTGTGCTTTTCTTAATGGCTTGGCAGAGGCGTGGCAGCCAGATGGACAACCTGGCCAAATGCCAAGGGCCCCCGACCTGCAAAGGGTTCCCGACCCGAGCCAAACAATTTTTTCCGCAAAGTTGTAAAGTTATCAGATCGAAAGACCGACAAGAAAAAAAAAGTCGTCAACATTTTCGCAAACTTGTCAGATCGTCTCTGGAAAGGGCCCTCTGCCCGTTTTTCGGCAAAGGGCCTTCGAGCATGTTGCTACGCCACTGCATGGCTTGGTATTGAAATCGAAGAACGTTTAGACGCCCGCCCGTGTGGCGCTGTTTTCATCCACTAAAGACTCCTGCTGTTGTCTTAGCAAAAGAAGCGATCAAAATCATTGAGACCTCATTTTATTTCACAGCATCGAATGACAGCAACGCACTTAAGCCACGGTTCCCCATTTCCAAGCAAAGGAAAGGTGGATGAATGATTCATGTATACAAATTAATCATAATTTTCCTCTGTTCCTATCAAGACTTTGGGCCTTTGCTACCAATTATTACCCAAAAGTGCTAATTCACAAAGTGTACTTGTTTAAATTTGACGCGGGGAGCCTTGGGAATATTTCTGGACTTAGCACAAGGAGTCACGGATCGAAAAAGTCTGGGAGCCACTGGCCTTAGAGCGTTGATTCTCTTACTACTACTACTACTACTACTACTACTACTACTACTACTACTACTACTACTACTACTACTACTACTACTACTACTACTACTACTACTACTACTACTACTACTACTACTACTACTACTACTGCTGCTGCTACCACTACTACTACTACTACTACTACTGCTGCTACCACTACCACCACCACTACTACTACTACCACTACTACTGCTACTACTACCACTACTACTACTACTACTACTACTACTACTACTACTACTACTACTACTAATAATAATAATAATAATAATAATAATAGTAATAATAGTAGTAATAATAGTAATAATAGTAATAATGTGATTTTAAGCGATTTAGGAGGCTAAGTAAACCTGTGTGAAAACCACTGTTGGTATCGACATGCAGGTGGATTTAACCAATAGTTGTTCGTCAAGTTCTCTAAGGTTACGTACGATTTTGAAAAAAACAGGGTTATCTGAGGCAGCGGTTCTCAACCCGTGGTCCGCGGACCAAAAGTGGTCCGCGAGAGGGGTCTAGTGATCCGCGGCAGAATCTGAAAAAACGTTAATGGAAATTAGACGTATTTCAGTAAGTTGCAATAAGGTTTATTTTGCTTGTCAGTTGCCATGATTTTTCTCAGTTGGTCCGCGAGAAATTTTTGATCTTCAAAAGTGGTCCGCGAGACTAAGGGGTCTGAGAACCACTGATCTAAGGTCATTTATTTTGTGATGGTTATTTACCCAGCAAACGTAAATTGAATTTCTAAATTACTTTTACTTTTCACCATTAACTGTCCCGTTTTTTGTTAATTATTTACTTTGTAGTAATTTTGATATTATATGATGATTATGACGCCTCATTTCTGCTGAAGTAAACAGCTTAATAACTCGGGAGTTGAGTACATTAGCTTATCCAGCGTTACTGTAGCAAATAGTCATTTACAAGACAACGTTACGAACAATTATGATCAATTCATATGTTTCAATTTCATATTCAAACAGTTGAATGAACCTTTTAATCTTGGTTTTCGTAGAAACCTTAAGGTTTTCAAAGGTTATCTAAGGTTACGTATCTTTCTTGAAAAAACGGGTTATTTAAGGATTTTATTATGTCCGCAAGGGTTACTAGCACCCACGGATTTAACCGATCTAAGCGGATTGAGTGAAAACACAGGCTGCGTTTCCGAATAGGCGACTAATAAGACTTCTAATGAAATGACGAAGTCCCTCGAATGACTCCAAATTGATGTTATTGTCAGTTTCTTCAGCGTAAAGGACTTCTTACGGTCTTCAATTGAGAAGAATTTCCTCTGAATAAAAATAACGTGTAAGAGTTTCTTCGACCGAAGCGCTCCTTGGCCTACGTTCGTCCTTCAGTGACACTGGAAGTCACGTGACCTCAAGGGCTTGGTCGGTTGTTTTGCTGGGGATGGGAGGAGGGGGAAGAGTTGATTCGTCTGTCAGATTACAAGAGCAGAAAGTGCGTTTTCATCTCACTCTGCCTCAGGTCTTTCGCACGAAAACAGCTTTTGAGAGATGTTGTTAAGAGCCCCCCTCCCCCCACCAATCGTCTGTTCTGTGTTTCACTCATTTCCTGCGAGACAAACGGCGCACTGATGGCTGTAACGTGAAGACTTGCACTTATTCGAGACAATGTGTACACTTAATAAAAGTAATTAACCACTATTAATGAGTAAAAAATCAGTTGGCTTTTAAAAGTTCTTCTTCCAAACACTTGATCTTGAACCCGATGTCACGTGACATGATCCATAGTGCTTAAAGTTTGAAAATCATCTTTGAATAAAAAGATTAGTATGCAATTTTCATTTTTTTGAAAATTTCACAAGATATCACGATGCACAAGATATCATAATACATGATACTCTTTGTCAATAAGTGCAGCGAAGGCCTCTGTGCTGTTGGGGAATGGTGCATGAGTGTGTGTGTGTGTGTGTGTGTGTGAGTGTGTGTGTGTTTGTAGTCGATTGTGCATTTCTCAACCTAAGATTAAAAAACCGTTCTATTTAATTGTTCTTTCTAAACGATTAATATTCCGATGAAAGTGTGAGATTAATTATAATCGGTGGCGTGATCAGGATTTACGTTTAGGGGGGAGAGACACATCGAGATTTTCAGGTGGAAAATCTTGTCAACCTAAAAACATCGTCAGCGGAAGATGGCGGAGTGGGTTAGGCGCTGGAGCGGTATAGGCTGACGGAGCGAGGTTCAAACCCCATTAGCGCCCCTACTGGCTTAGACACAGGCAGTAATGCCTCCTAAGCCACTTTAAATCTCGATAAGTTAAGTTTCCAGAGCTTTTCACTTCTTTCGTTCATTCTCACCATCCATCATTCTATGATTCTTCCGACCTCCACGGTCCACCGCCCCCAAACTAAACGGGTTTGCACTAATCCGATGACCGGTCCCAGCCCGATTAGGGGATGGCGGACTCCCCGTTCCCTCGTGGCTACGCCAATGGTTCTATTAAGTGATAAAAAGAGCTCTGTAGATACTTCTGTTTGGCAGAAGACATTAGAAGGAGTTCACGACGACTCGCGTCATCACCAGACTGTCTTCGCTTTGGGAATTAGGAAAATCCAAAACTCTTGCAAATTGATTTAAGACACGTTAAACATTTGAGACTGTCGAGGGAGTTTTTTTCTGACGAAGACAGAAATGGCGATAACAAAAGCTATTATCTTAAAGTGCGTATTAATTTGTGAAGCGCAGAGAGAGAGAGAGAGAGAGAGAGAGAGAGAGAGAGAGAGAGAGAGAGAGAGAGAGAGAGAGACAGAGACAGAGACAGAGACAGAGACAGAGTCTATAAACAGACTTAATACGTTGAAGACAGAGACAGAGAATAATAAAATAAGTTGGTTATGATTTCTTAATTCACTGTTTTTCCAGGTGCATCCGAGAGATGAGAGTTGATTCGACACAGAGAAGACAGAGAGAGAGAGAGAGAGAGAGGTCGCCTACCTTGAGAGAGTCGTCGACAACAGCCAGAGAGACAAGAGAGAGAATTTTGATAAGTTAAAAAATGTCGTAAACAGCGAATTATATGAAATTAATACGTTGAACGCTGCGATGATGGCTTGCATTATTGGTCTAAATTTCTTAATTCACTGTTTTTGAGACATTATGATTGTTCTTGATTCGACACCTGAAACGGTCGAGCACTCTGTAGGTCTCTACATTGTCGTATCTCGTCGACAACAGCCAGTCTTCCTGCTCAAATTTTGTTAAGTTCATTGGAAAACAGCATATTCTGTGAAATTTTAAAAAGAACGTAACATGACAAATACCATTAAGGTCTAAACATTGCAGAAGAATATGAAATATACGATGATGATTTTTTCTTCTATAATTAACATACTTCAATTCTTGGCCTTGTTCTTTCATTATCGTACATCAGAAAATAAATTTACAACTTAACTACACTGCTTAATTTATTATAAAGGTAAACAATAACAGGAAACGTTTAACAGTGACGTCAAAACTGTTATACCAACAAGACAAGTAATTACGAGTAACGTAATTTCCATAATATAGTAAATGCAAAAAATGCATTTCTGTTATTTGTCAATGAAATGAGCTTCAAATTTCACGCGACATACAACTGCATTAGGCCTATAGCCATAACACTTGATGGATCACTGGTGAGGGTGTTGTGGTCTACGTGTGGACAGTGGCGCAGCCATGGGTGGGGGTTAACCCCCAACCCCTTGGCTACGCCACTGCATGTGGACACGGATTGCACTGGGTTTTGATCGTTTAAATGCGAAATTTTGAGATGATCGTGAGTGGACATTAGTTTAACAGGCGTTATTATTATTATTATTATTATTATTATTATTATTATTATTATTATTATTATTATTATTATTATTATTATTATTATTATTATTATTATTATTATTATTATTATTATTATTATTATTACACCCTGTGCCCCGCTATGTCTTTGTGTTTTGTCGCAGAGGCGCTGCATCTGGCCCACCTGTTGTCCTCTCATGGATACCTGTTTCCAATCGATGATCACGTGTTGACCGTCAAGAACGACGTCACTTATCATCGATTTCAAGTATTCGTCTCTTCTTCTTCTTCTTCTTCTTCTTCTTCTTTAATTGCTGTCTCGGTCTGTGTTCGATTTGTAGGTCTTGGAGGATCTAACTCCCCTCCCCGCCCACTGATTCAGGGTGACCCTCCACCAGAGGTAGAAAATGATGGGGTATGTTCAGTGTTTTATTCAGGCCTGTTAGGAGGAGAGATTCCTATCCTCCACCAAAAAAATTAAAGTCCCCAAAATCGCAACACTAAAAATTCTTTGCATTAAACTGTGCCTCTACCCCTCCAGCCAAGTCAATTTCTCCCCTCTCCAAAAGGCCTGGAGTAAAACACTGGATGGGTTGATGCAACAACCAATTGAATACTCTGCTTCAAAATATTAACACTGTGTGTTGAATTGCAGAAATGTAACATGAGTTTTGCAAATCAATTGCATTAGAGCAAGCTAAAAATGCTTCTCTCTGTGTGTGCAGTGTGTGTGTGTGTGTGTGTGTACAGTTTTTAAAGCACATTAAATCGTTTACTTTTGAAGGCATTTGAGTTGAATAGAGCAGAACCATAGTTATCAGTGGAATGTTTTAATTGAATACTGTGATTTTTAGACGCCATTTCTTTGGCCGTCGAATTCGTGGGATCCAGACAACTACGATTACGGTAACCGCTTCTCTCCTCTTTCTGCCCTTCAATGACATCTTCCGCTCAACTTTGATACTAAACCTGACAACGACAGACACTTATGCTATGCATTGGCGTAGCTAGGATTCTGGGATTGGGGAGAGTGGGGCATAGCGGCATTTTCAGGTCTTCAGATGAAAAACATTCTTGACGAGCAAAAAGAAAAGAAAGAGCATCTCACATTCTCACACTGCCACCCCCAACTACTCAACGGTTTTGCACAAATCTCACTACCGGTCTCAGCCCGATTGGGGGGGCGCCCCAGTGCTCCTTGCCTGGCTGCGCCAATGATGCTATGGCATGCGTTTATAATTAATAAGCGACGAATTTAGAACTACATATAAGCGGAGCGCTGACATCTTCAAGTAATACAAATGCTAATATATGTGATGCGTATTCATTTAGTCACTATACTGAGGAAATTATCAGAAACAGCAATTATATAAATAGTGACTTTTAAATTTAAATTTAATTAATTTTTTATAGTGATCTGTATTTTTGTCTGTTGTCTTAATTGCGCCCAAATATAGTTGCATAGCACTGAACCGCTACCCGGGGCTCATGGCCTAAAGTAACTGGAAGGGAAAGGGCCAGCAGTTCCTAACCATGCATGGGCCATATTGCTGTTAGGTCACCGCATGATGCAGGACATGTGAATTGATGGGTTGATTTTTGTGGATTCGTCGTCTGGACATAGAAGGCGTGAATTTAGATTTATCGGATTGCTTGGGAAGCACTGCTCTGGGTAATGGACAATATGGCCAAATAGTTATGACGATCTATCGCTATGCTGTCCTTCATTGAGGCCGACATGTCGACGACAGACAGTGGGAAGAATTATTGAACTGGAAGATTCGCCGACTCTGACTGCGTTCATTGACTGCGTTCATTGACTAAATGTTCGATTAAGACTGTCAAATGTCACGCGATTCATCCTCCTCCAATCACTCCTCCTCCTCTTCGCTTCTCTTCGTCTTCCTCCTCCTCTGATTTAATCCTCTTGCCCAACACTCAGAGTTTCTCTTCCTCACCTCCTCCTGTATTCAGTGTTTATTCTAGCCACCTTGACATTGGGGTTGAAATGTTCGGGGGCAAGGTCCTCCAAAAACCTCGACAAGTAAAAAGGTTATCTTCCTTTTTAAAGTGTAAAATCTTCAGACTTCCAACCTTCCTAATATTTTTTTAATCTTGCCATGGCGACAAAGAATTTGTCTGCCCAACACGTCACACTTTGGAGGAAGTTTCATTCTTGACGAAATTTTAAAACTTTGGGGGAATTCTCTCCAGAGAAGGCCTAGAATAAACACTGCCTGTATTCAATGGAATGTCTTTCCTTATACTCAGCAGTTGGCAATCGGCGTTCAATTAGAAACGGAAGATTAGAGGAAGACAATAATTAATTCATTGATTTCAAATGACCTTCAAATAAATATCTTGAAAATTTTCATAAATATTTTTCTTGTCACTAATGGATAAAAAATGCAAATAAGAAACTCTTCAGAATTAATGAGAAGATAAAACATCTTCGTCTAATTTTAAAACGTATGCATTTTTACGCTTTCAATTGTCAAACACGAAGTTAGTTCATTGTCTTTGAGACTCTACGGAAAATAGGTCCGGATATAGTGTTTGGTGGGGGGATAGAAGTCACTGGCGAAACACTGCATTGTATACAAGCATTATTAAGACTTTCGAATTATTTGACAGCTCAAGGTCGTGCATCAGAACGACCTTAGAATGACCTTCCAGTGAGAAATTACTATGAGCCTCTTGAATGTCATCTCAGAGTTTTCTGACAACGTCTGACGTCACGACTGACAGTGATGTCACAGACTGTATTGGCCGCCACAGGTAGAACAGCATGGAATGCGTTGGCACTGTCTCTTCACTCGCTAAAGCAATTGCCCCGATCCTCCTTCCTCTCCACCTACCCTTCCTTCCTTCCTCCTCTCCATCGACCCCTCCTTCCTCCTCTCCACCGACCCCCTTCTTCCTCCTCTCCACCGGCCCCCTTCTTCCTCCTCTCCACCGACCCCCTTCCTCCTCTCCACCGGCCCCTCCTTCCTCCTCTCCACCGACCCCCCCTTTCTCCTCTCCACCGGCCCCCTCCTTCCTCCTCTCCACCGACCCCATTTCTCCTCTCCATCGACCCCCCTTCCTCCTCTCCACCGACCCCTCTTCCTCCTCTCCACCGGACCCCCCCTTCTTCCTCCTCCTCCACCGACCCCCTTCCTCCTCTCCACCGGCCCCTCCTTCCTTCTCTCCACCGACCCCTTTCTCCTCTCCACCGACCCCCTCCTTCCTCCTCTCCACCGACCCCCTCCTTCCTTCTGGAATTGGTTGGGACGATGTCGCTATGGCAACGGATCTGGCCATCTGGTGGTCGGCAGAATGTCTTCTTTTTCTCTTCGGCGATTAAGTCTCGTCGTAAGCGGACAACTATGCGTCAGCGTTTGAGTTCAGATCTTCAGGTGACCGTCAAATAGAATTCAGTGCAAAAGGAAGTGCAGATCGGTTCATCTAAAAGCGATGACTCAGATGAACTGAATGAACGAATCAGATAAAAAAGACAGTGATGGGTAATTCAATTTCTAATTCTAATTAATTAGCTAATGAATTAGCTATCTGTCTAATTCTAATTCTAATCAATTATTTCCAAAATATTTCTCCTTCTAATTCTAATTCTAATGAATAGCTTCCTAATTGTAATTGAAAAAAACAATTAGTTCCTAATTAGCACACCTCCTTCCTCAAGTGCTGAGGAAGGATATTTTGTTCAAGGACAAATTAAACATCCTAAATTCAGTTTCAAAGCAGATAAACAATACACCTTTGACACCAGCTCTGGACAATGACAAATCAGTCACACCTCAAATTAAGTCCAACAACGATCTATTTGGATATATGGAAGAAACTTTCCTGATGTCAACAGAAACTGAAGAGCTCCCTTACTTAGATCCTCTCCAATATGAACACTAATTGTATTTCTTTTTGGGAGGACCATAAATTGAACTTTCCCTGTTTATACCAGCTCCATTTGCAGCATCATCCTGTACCTCCTCTCCATCTGCTGCTATTGAAAGATCATTTAGTCCAGTGGATTTATTCTTAATGATAGGAGAAAATGAAATCGACTAGATCCGGTTCTCAACCTTTATAGTGCCACGACCCTTTTAATTCAATTCCGATGACCGACCCCAACTAGGCCCGCCCTTCCCCCTGCAGAATACAATTTCTTGACGACCTTTTTCTTTTTTTGCTTGTCAGCCTTTTTACATCTTAAAATTAGCTGATCCTTTTTTGCTCGTCAGCCTTTCTACATGTTAAACTGAGTAAATTTTGCGCAATAGCAATAAAAGAGACAACCCTATATTTCTGAAGGTCTCCGGCGACCCCTGGCAAATCGTCATTCGACCCCCGTTGGTCGCGACCCTCAGGTTGAGAACCGCTGGACTAGATGATTCTTTGTTTGAGTCACTTTTACTTGCAAAATCCAATCCTGATATAATCTAGATTACGGAGGATGAAATTAATTTTCGCCATTACATTAAAATGCATCAATTTTTATCACTGCACCCCTCCTTGCTAATTCTAATTAAATTAGAAGGTATCTAATTCTAATTCTAATTAATTGGTTGTGAACCCCCTAATTCTATTCTAATTGTCCACCAAAATTTCAACTAATTCTAATTCTAATTAATTAGATAAAAAGGGCAATTACCCATCACTGAAAAAAGAGGCGAATGAAGTCAGAATCTTTACCTGCTTCATTTTTGTGCAGGAAAATAATAAGTTCCTTTCGAAGACACACCTTTTGTGCACTAGATTGAGAGTCGGTTGACCAAAATCCCCCATTGGGGGGGCATAGTCATAGATAAACGGGAGATCACACCCAGTAATTCAAACAATGCTTCGGTCTTAAATTTAAATAGCTTGGATTTTAAAGCTCGAAATGCAGATTTTTTCTGATAAGTTGTTAAACATTAGGTCAAGCACCAATCTCTTACTCTCGCCCCTTTGCTGCATTTCTTCAATCCTTTAAACAATAGAAGACGTCGAGATCCCTCCTCTCCATCGACCCCCTCCTGACTCTCCGTTCCAAAATCCCGTCCTTCCTCCTCTCCATCGAACCCCTCCCTTTTCTCTAGTACAGTGGTTCTCAGACACCTTTGCCTCGCGGACCTCTTTTGAAGATGAAAACTTTCTCGCGGACCACCTGAAAATTGAGAAAAATCATGTCAAGCGAAAACAAGGTCATCGAGTGTGATATTCGTCCTTCGCCAGTAAAAAAAAGGTAGTCACCTTACTTAATTGTGCTGCTTCCTCTATGAAAAATGTATAATATTATATATGTCTAATTTTCATTAACGTATTTTCAGAATTTGCCGCGGACCACTAGACCCCCTCTCGCGGATCACTTTTGGTCCGCGGACCACGTGCTGAGAACCACTGCTCTAGTATAGGGACCATAAAGGAATCCGTCTGAATGGACCAGCCTTAAAGCGTTAAAGGTTACAGCTTTGGTTCTAATTCTAATGCGAATCTGTGACATCTTGTAACAAGAACATCTGCTCGCATGATTAGTGCAGTTGTGGGGGACAAAGCGTTTTTCCGGCCGTTATAAGTGAATCCGGCGTTTGTCGCGTGTTTAACGTTTAGCGTCGAATCTCATCTGAAGAAGACGCGGAGGAGGAGTAGGGCCTATAGTGTATTCTCCGTCACACGGCATCTGCATTCTCTTCTCCTTCACTTATTCAAACGGCAACCCTGTGAAGTGACGAGGAGGAACACCGTCGTCGTTCGTCGATGACAATCACGTCACTCTTTGCGGGATGTATGCGTGTCGGTCGATGGACTACAATAGGGGCGCTGGAAATGACGGCGAAGTCAAAGCGTTCGACGTGTGCTCAGACAATCAGTCTTTCTCAGTTTTCCATTTAAGTGACGAGTTCCTTGGAAGCTTATTCGGTGTTTACATTACAGGTCTGGACTGGTATTTAGAAATGAAAATGTCTTTGGCGTTCGCACGAAATGAAATATTCGATTTGCTGTTCGGATTCTTTGAAGAATTTTTTCCGTTCAGAAAGCGACTTTCTTTTCCATTAAGCTTTTGAATTGCTCCGGATCTGGTCTTCAGTTGTCGTCGTTGTCGTCGTCGTCGTTGTTGATGTTGTTGATGTTGTTGTTGGCGTTGGGAAAGAATGAAAACTCACAATTGAATTCCATTTTTCGTTTCTTGAGATTTTTAATAATAACAATTAGTAATAGCTAGCAAATAACCAACGGTTGAACTTGCGCTCGCACAGCTACATGTTAACAGTCACTGTTCTTCTGGTGGACCATGAATCGCGAGTCACAAGCCGATGGAATGCGCGCTGGCCTAATATGGCATTAGCTTTCACAGTCAACCGTTAGAGCTCAAAGCGGTGTAACAGAAATGGCTAAAAGATAGCAACGGAGAATCAGCATCTAATTCGACATCCCTACAGCCCGTTCTTCCAGGAGTGGGAGGCGTCAGACCCTGTAGTGTAGGTAGAGCCGACGAATTCCGACTACAAGGGGGGGAAGCCTCAGCTAACCCACAGCCTACAAAAGATATTGAACTGAAAACGTAGGTCCTTTCTAATTTTAGCATTTCCAAATCCAAACTGAAAATGGAGCTATGCTACAAAGCAATTAATGATTGTCTATTCATTAGTGCGATTAGCCTACATCATCTTCCAAAGTGTGAGAAGATCGTTTCTCTTGCTCATTCTTGCCAAAAGGCAGACGAGTAATCGTCTAATTAAGTGATTCCAGCCCATGGCGTGATCGCGAGGCCTTCGGTGCTTAATGTAATTGTGTTGTACGAATTGCCTTTTTCAATGTAAAGTCCAGTCCAAACTTACTTTATGCTTTGCAAATTGCTTCAAATGAAGTCAGATATACAGTAGAATTTCGATATAATGGTCTCGGTTATAACGTATACTCGGTTATAAAGTACCGCAATGTATGGGCCCATGTGAAGCGCTGTCGTACTGGATGGTATTGGATATAACGTGCCTCGGATATAACGTACTAAATCAGGCACGTCGGAACGAATTTTTAGCAGGAGGTGCAGATTTTCCGAGGCGAGGTGTTTGGTTGTCACATTTTACGGTGGACAAGCCAAAAAAGGTCATATCCCATATATGTTTGAGTCGAAAAATTCCAAGAGGTGCAGATCTGCACCTCCAATTAAAACACATTGTCTCTGTACTAAATTGAAATTTGCAAGACCAATTCTGAGCTTTTGAAATGTACAAATGAACTTGGAATGCAACTCTAGTTACTCTATAGATACCTGATGCTGCGAATTGAGTGAGTAGAAGGTTGAAACTTGATTTTAAATGATTAATTGATTCCAAGTCAAAACAGAAACAACAATTTTCTTCTTGACGCCAAGATCCGAAACTAAAAGCCCGTGGCTTCAGGGCGCCTCGTTTCCATTCTACCTCAGCTCAAAAGAGCCTCCCTTTGGAATCTGATTTACAGTTTATTGACCCTTAAGCAGAGCAGAGACAGAGTAACCAGAGGGAGAAATGTGCTCCGAGGCGCGAAATTTGTTTGGCTTCGCAATAAATAGGCGAAACAGTTGATTTACACTGAATGCACTCTTTCACCATCAATCAGTGAGTTCAGTGGGTAACATGGTTAGATCAGAAACATAGATGGCGGCAAAGGCAATGGGAGGGAGGGAAGGAGGGGAGAGGTAGTCGAGAAGGGTCAACATGATCAAAGTGTCGATATAAGATTTCCCGCAATAAAATTCTCCTTAAATCTGAGATGAACTTATGGAGTGAGGAGTGAAGAGTGAAGAGTGAGGAGTGAAGAGTGAGGAGTGAAGAGTGAGGAGTGAAGAGTGAGGAGTGAGGAGTGAAGAGTGAGGAGTGAGAAGTGAAGAGTGAGGAGTGAAGAGTGACGTTGGTCATTTTGAAACAACGCAACAGTTTCGTTCGACTGTTAGTAAGTAAGCAAATGTAAATCTACTTTATTGCTATTTTAAACATGTTTGAATCTACCTGTATTGATATTATTTTCTTATCTATTTTTAATCGTTAAATTATATAGCGCATTAGACTGCGGTGCCGTAATAGATGCTTATTAAAATACCGTAATTAAACTGGAACTCCAGATCAGAGATATTTTTACACCCCCTAACACCCCAACACCCTCAATTTGAGACCGACACCCCAACACCTCCCCCAACACCACCCCCTCCAATTTCAGCTATGCGATTACTTTTTTTTGCTTGTCAGACAGGGCTTGGCAGGGGACCCCCAAAATTTACCGACACCCCGCCAAATAGATAATCCTAGAAATAGCCCTGTTCCAGATATGCTAAACAAAGACGAGGCACAGATGAACGATTATCAATTCGATTAAAAACTGCGCAGTGAGTAGTAATGACTGTGCTTGAAAGTGCCGTATTTCCTTTGACGACGACGGTTATCGTGATGTGATCGGTCGATCTGTTTGCTTGTCTTCTTCTTCTTCTTCTTCGCCAGCCGTTTATCTGTGTAAGCGGACGATGCAGAACAAGCAGCGACTAGAACTGACGGACTACGAAGCGGAAAGCCTCGCTCGCCTCCAGAAGCTCTTCTCTCGCAAGTGGGAGTTCGTCTTCATGCAGGCCGAGGCTCAGGCCAGGTAGGCCGCCTACGTAGACGCCGCCGCCGCAGCCGCCGCCGCCGCCGCCGCCGCCGCCGCCGCCGCCGCCGCTGCTCTGTCTGCCTGCTCGTCCGTCCATCCATCCTGTTGTTCGTCCGTCCGTCCGTCCTTCCTTCCGTCCGTCCATCCGTCTGTTCGTCTGTTCGTCTGTTCGTCCGTCCGTTCGTCCGATGTTATTGAACGCCGTGCGTTTGTTTAGCGTAAAAACTGATTTTCCAAGTTTCAACAAATATTTCGACAAAGAGAACTTGGAGCGGACGTCGTCGGTTGCCATCGATCGGTTATTCGATTAACCGACCGTTGAAATAACGTTTATATTCGCCTCCGCCTCATGCATCGACAGCAGCAGCAGCAGCAGCAGCAGCAGCAGCAGCAGCAGCAACGACGCTCTGGGACCACGTTCATCGTCGAATAACGCCGTAAAATAGGCGCATATGAACTAGCTGTTTCCCGTCAAAAACGACGGAGGAGCTTGGCCGTTTCCTACCCGATGTTTGTAAATATTCCAGCATTTTGTCTAATGGCTGTCTTTGACCGGAACATGGTTTGATGATCAAAACTATTGGGGAGGGGAGGGGCGCAACAGGGTGGGCCAGGTGGGTCATGGCCCACCCAATATTTAGGCCCAATAGGCCACAATGGGGCAGCAGCAGTTTGTAAAACGGCAAAATACGCAGACCTAACAACCGATTACATTTTATTGCCATTGGCCTAATTTGAGTCCTCGGGGAGGCCCCATTAGTCACGACGCACGGCTCTTCGTAAAACGACATATTAGGTCGTCGCATTTCCGAGTCTTCCGGAGACATTAGGGAAGGGAGTTTTTTATTTCAGCGTTTATCCATAGCTATCCAACACTTCAACGCAATAACTGTTCGAGGAACGTTTCCCGTTGCAAGCTTTGAAGAACCAGACGAGAGTTGACGCACACATTAATTTTTGTCTCCGGATGATTTTTTTCATAAGACCTTCGGGAATTAAGTACCGAGGACATACAAAATAATATATATATATAAAATTAAGCCACAAATCTAATTTTGCTTAACTTAAATGCAATATGGTGAAGACCAAAGTCAAGGCAATCGAAACTGTGGCATCACTGACTGCATCGAAGGATAATTAATCAGTTAAGCCATGTTGAATTTTTTTATCTAAGTGGCGTCTCTAGGGGACGCGTGGTGTGCATGGGTCGCCCCAGAGGTGACGTCAACTCCAGTGACGCCTCTGAGTCATCCTGAATGACGCCTTCAACAATCTCCTCTTCGAATAGATTCCCGTCCATTCGGTACCAAGCGAAGGCGTCGCCACAGTCGCTGCTCCTCTCACGACCTCTTAATAAGCTCTCCAGTTTGTCTCGCCCCACTCCAAGCGAATGCCTAAACCTCCTCAAACCTCATCTTTTCCTCCTCCTCCTCCTCCTCCTCATTCCTCCTCCTCCAAAAATTAAATCCTCCTCCTCCTCTTGAGGGTAACATTTAAAAAATGACCATGCAGCCTAATGCTGCGTCAACGGACGTGACGATGTAGCCAAGGACGACGCGTCGTTTATCCGCAGACCTTGAAGAGGACGACAGCGCTAAGGAGGAGGAGGAGGAGGAGGAGGAGGAGGAGGAGGAGGAGAAGGAAGAAAAAGAAGAGAAGGAGGACACGGCGCTTAGAGCAACTCCTCTGCCTTCGGTCGGAATCCTCTTGAGGAGAGGGAAAAGAGATGGGGAGAGGAAAAGGGGTTTGGGAACTGGGGGGTTTGGGGCCTGGGCGATTGGGAGATCTTTTACAGGTTGCCGAGAAAAGCGGATAAAATAGACCGCATCAGTGTACCTGTACGAGTGTACGTCGCTCTGTGCGTCTCTTTCTCCCCTCTGTATGTGTGTGTGTGTGTGTGTGTGTGTGTGTGTGTGACCGGCGATGCTTGGTTCTCCCGCGCGCGCGTATGCGAGAGAGAGAGAAGGAGACAGAGACAGACAGACAGAGTGAGAGAGTCAGTCTGAGAAAGAGAAAGAAACAGCCAGACAGCAAAGCCATAACTGGGGGGTGGAGCGGGAGGGTTCAAGTCGCCCTGGGCGCCGACCCGGGGGGCGCATTTTTAGTGTGAATAAAAAAATTTACTGGGTGCAATTAAAAGAGAAGCCGTGACGAATATAAAAAGGTCATCACCCCAAAAATGGAGTGTTTATTTATTATTTATTTATAGGAAAGAAGGAATAAGAAAACTGTGACGACTAACAAAAAAAGGTCATCGCCGAAATTTAGGGGCGCAAAATGGAAATCTTGCCCCGGGCGCCGAAAACCCTAGTTACGGCTCAGCCAGACAGACAGACAGACAGACAGACAGACAGACAGACAGACAGACAGACAGACAGACAGACAGACAGACAGACAGACAGACAGACAGACAGACAGAGAAGATACAGCTGCGTTTAATATTTAATCGTATATAAATTAAGGGAGCGTCGGTGCATCAGACGCAAGACAAACGAAGCGCAAAGTAGTCACGTGGTATGACTAATAGCCATGTCCTCCGTCTTATTAGGACAAACAACATAAACACAAATCTTCAATTTAGTTGGCGCCGCTTTATTATTAACAATACACGCGTCATCATGGCTGCCCGTAACCGTGTAGTGCCATATTCGGGTACCATATCGGGTAGTTTATCGAGTACCCGTTGGATAGCGGAAGTGAAAATATGAAAATATCCGTGCGTGTTGCAGATGGAGCATAGGTCTATAGGTCGAAGCAGACAATTTTCAATCGTCAATTGTGACCGTGCATTCCAAATCTGTGGGTTTCTTGAAATAAAGCATCTGAAATTAGAGCACAACTACCTTTTCTCCAACCGTGTTAAAACAATCCCAAATGGAGAATTTTTGGCACCTGCACACGAATAAGTCACAACAATTGCACGACATTTTTTATATTTACGTTTCGCGGTGCGCGATGACGTCACAATCACATTGCATAGGTACAGAACGGCTACAACGTCCTGCATTTCATGAGTCGTGTCACGTGACTCACGTGTCGTGTCACGTGACTCTCGAATGAGCGGCGTGAGTCGCCCACGTGACAGCGAAGAATTAAGTCGAAGATTATTATTATTATTATTATTATTATTATTATTATTAAAATTAGTGGCGTTTCCAGGATTTCTTGGTGGGGATGAAAGGATGAAATGGTGTTGGTGGAAGTTGGTGTGGGGGATGAAAAGAGAAGAGAAAAAATCAATAAACTTTGCCGAAAAAGGCTGACAACAGAAAAATTGTCCCCCTGTTTTACTACATTTTACAGAAAAAATAGGTTGACAAGCTAAAAGGTCATCCGCACTTTTCCCCCGTAGTTTTACTAGACTATTACCTAAAAATAGATTTCACAAGCGTAAAAAGTCCGGAAGTCTGGTGGGGGATGCATCCCCACTCATCCCTCAAGTGGAACCGCCACTGATCAAGACAACTTATGTAGCGCCATCTCTTTTCATTTCGCACAATTAATTAAATATTCCTTAGAATATTAATTTCGGTTACCCGCGTAGTAAAAAACTGTGCGGATGGTAGATTGCATCCGGGTACCAGCAGCAGCAGCAGCAGCAGCAGCAGCAGCAGCTCTGTCAGTCATCATCCCAGTGTTTACTGTTTAATCTAGACTTCTGGACTCCGGGGGGAAACTGACAAAGCCGGGGGAATTCTGCCTGGGGGCTGTTGTTAGTTGATGTAGTATGCCAAATTTTCCGGGGAGATTTGAAATTTCCGGGGGAGAAAAAGGGCAATTCCCCCCGGAAACGGCCTAGATTAAACCCTGCATCATGCTAAAGCGTTACACAGGCTGGGTTAATGTTCTCTTTGCGCCAGCCAATGCTAGTGTCATGCAGTGGCGTAACCAGGATTCCAGATAAGAGGTTACCAGGGCTTCTACAGACCGACATTTCTAGCGCCGACTAGGAGGCTTTGGGGTGTGTGGTTAGCTCCCTGAACGGGGTAGCTGGCCCAGCGGGAAAAATTAGGGAAATATTAGATTAAAACCTGTACATTTTGTGCATATTTTCAGGCTCTATATGACAGCATATTTTCCAATGCTGCAACTGAAGATTGTCTTAAAGGTCATTAGTTCAATTAGCGGGGTCAAGGGCAAAGCTCCAACCGCCCCCTTCCATTTAGGGTAATACTTGATTCAAATCTTGAACTTTAGAGCAAATTTGCTAACTTTATAGCAATGGCGCTGTGGAATCGAACCGAGGTTAACGGGTCTTCTAAGAGAGACGGGTTCTCTACAGAATGAGCCATCCATTAGTCTAGCACACGAGGTCAGGTGAGGAAAATGGTCTTCTAGGAAGGTCTATTAACTTAGCGCTCGTGTTCACCTATTACCTGTATTGGTTGTTGGAACTGGATATCTGCTTCTGAGTATTCTACCCAAAGGACGAACGACTCAACTGCAGAAACTGAAGAGAGTCGGTCTGAACGGTGAGCTGTTTCTATGTCTGGAGTCGTGTGACACAGATGGACAGCCAACCAGACAACTGAACTGAGCGAGTAGGACAAGAAGACGAACGTCTCAGTTGATGAACAAAATGGGTCGTTAGGTCTAATTCAGGTCTCTGCAGGTTCGGGTTCAGTCTCTGTAGAGTCTGTATACAGCAGTCAGGAACGTAGCTAGAAATGGGCTGGGGGCTCAAGCCCCCAAGCCTGAAGCTAGCCCCCCCAATGAATTCAAGCCAAAATGGCGTTGTGGGCTCAAAAGGAAGAAAGGAGAGTAAATCTTGGGCTTCAGTCCCCAAACCTAAAATCCTTCCCATGCCTGGCTACGTCTCTGTACAACAGTGATGGTTGATGAGCAGTGGCAACAGTTGCGCTGAGAGCGTCGAAATAAAATAAAAAAACGGCAGTTTATATTTCACATAGCCTAAGCTTGTTGCTTGGCATTAAGCTCTATCAGAGATTAACTTTGGTGTTCGATGAATTTCCAGGAACGAGCTGAACTCTAATTGAAAACAAAATTACTCTAGTCTGGATCAATTATTATTTGTCTGGACCATCATGGATGGAACGCACAATGCATCCTCGTTTATATCAGTGTATGTCAGTGGTTCAGAGACGCCTTTGCTACAAGGCCCACATTTGAAATTCAACATTTTTACGGTCCACCTGTTAAATTAAGGAGTCAGTGGAGTAGAGAGGATAAGGTGTACGAAGAAAAAGACTGTCGTCAAGGAGTTCTTGCCAAATTCTCCTACGACCTACGCCATGCCTACCTCCGAATAATTTCTTAACCGGTTTTGTGGTTAATTTCAGGATTAAGCTCGACTCCTTCCGCGAATATGCCAACGAAATAAATTTAGCAAATTAATAACTTGCTTCGACTTAGATCCTCCCGTTCCCTCTGGAACATTGGGCGACGAGTCTCCAATCTCCAGTCACTACGATCATTGGCAACTTCTCTTGCTTTGGTTATCTCCAGCCCCATCTTCTCTTTCATGTCTTCAGCGAAAGTGTCAGAAACTAATAAAATGCGTAAAAATTCGGATTAATTAATTATTGGTATTTTATGTGATAGTTTCTCTTTTAACTGACAGAAATTTATCTTCATCTGAATTTTCTGAATTTTTCGAATTGATGAACAAAATGGGTCACTAGACCTAACTCCTCAATACTTAACTGTTTCTGTTGTCGAATGACTGAGGCAGGGATATTTTTACACCCCCAACACCCTCCCCAATTTGAGGTCGACACCTCCCCCCCAAATGGTAATGTGACAATGGTATGCATACAAAATGCATATTAATTAGCCCTGAACACCCCCCACCCCCAATGGAGAAGAACACCGCAACTTTTATCCTAGGATGACCTTTTTTGCTTGTCAGACTTTTTGGTAGAGACTTCCAAACTCCGACACCCCCAGATTTTCCGACAACCACCCAAATTCACAATCCTACGATCCTAGAAAATAACCACACATCCCCAGATTTTCCCGACACCCCTCCCCCAAATTCACAATCCTAGAAACAACCCTGGACTGAGGTCATCTTTGCTTCGGCTTCTCGATGCAGACTGCAACACGTGCAATTGCAGAACGGTGACGTAGTGGTTCCCTAGTGAGTGAGTGGTTCGCCAGCTGAACTGTGGGTCATGAGACCCGGGATTGAAACCTCGACTGAGATAGAAACCAACTGTTTTTCTCCAGGTACTCACTCAACTGGCTGGGATGCCAACGGTGGAAGGAAAGAAAGTTGACGAAGGAAAAGATGTCTGCCTCATTGACGTAGCCACGGGGAGGAGGAGGAGGAGGAGGAGGAGGGGGGTAGCGAGGCACAATCCTATTCTGATTGGAACCGGTGGTTGGATTTGCGCAAGACCGTTGATAAAAATTTTTTTGAGGGGGGTAGATAGTATGATCGAAGAGTGTATACGTGAATGGATGTGTGAAGAACTCCTTGATGATTCCCGAACTTTTTTGCTCGTCGGATACTTTTTCCCTAAAAATGTCAATGTTTCCCCTCCCATTTCGGAATCCTGGCAACGCCACTGGTCTACCTCATCCAGCCAATGTCTTGAAGATACGAAGGTTCTGATCCTTCGAGTCTTCTGTGAACTTTGAACCTATTAAAAATCACAGGAATCATAAAAAGACTCTTAACTGAAATTCTGTTTTGCTGAATTTTTAAAGGTTATGTTTGTTGTTGTTGTAGGGTTGATAAGAAGAGAGACAGACTAGAGAGGAAAGTGCTTGACAGCCAGGAACGTGCCTTCTGGGATGTGCACAGGCCTGTGGTCAGAGACTTGTCTTTGTGTGTGTGTGTGTGTGTGTGTGTGTGTGTGATAAATACAAATATGAACTTATAAAAGTGTAATTTAAATAAATAAAATATATATAAATTCACAACAGAGATATATGTATATACTGTATATTATTTATACATATCTCTGTTGTGAATTTATCGTAGGATGTTACGACGATGTGTTTGGTTATTGAGCATCATGATGAGGATGTCCTAGGCTCTCTCACCGTTGCTGTTCAATATCTACACAGAAGAACTCATAAGAGAAGCCTTCGAGAGCAGGGTTTAATCTAGGCCGTTTCCGGTAGGAAAAATTGCCCTTTCCCCCGGAAATTTCAAATTCCCCCATAAATTTTGGCATACTGCATCAACTTACAGCAGTCCCTTAGCTGACTTCCCCCGGCTTTGTCAGTTTCCCTCCAGAGTCCAGAGTCTAGATTAAACACTGCCTTGAGATCATAGAAGATGGAGTAGTGGTGGGTGGACAAAGGATAAAGGGCATCAGATTTGCTGATGACCAGGCAATAATTATTATGGCAAACACCAACCATGGATTGCAGAGGTTGATGGACTCTCTTAACGCAACATCAGAGGATTACGGAATGAAATTTAATTTAAAGAAGACAAAGGCAATGAAAATCAGCAGACACGGTGGAGAAATGAAAATACACTGTAGTCATTGATGGAGTGGAAATAGAACAGGTAGAAGAATCCTACTACATTGGAAGCCTGCTTGATGCAAACGCTAATTAAGTGTCATAAAGAAATAAAGAGAAGAATTGCCATGGGGAAAGAAGCCTTTACGAACAGAAGAGAACTACTGAGAAGGAATTTGAACCGAGGTATGAAAAAACGATTGGTCAAAACCAGAGGCGGTTCTAGGCCTAGGCCGGGTAGGCCATGGCCTACCCAAAACTTTGTCTGGCCTACCCAAAAAATTAAATGTGGCCTACACTGTGGCTGGCCTACCTGAAAAAAAAATGTGGCCTACCTACAGTATAGCTGGCCTCCTCCAAAATGCGTTGTGCGGCTGGGTCATTAGTGCGTATGGCCTACGCTACGAGGCTGTCGAGTGTAGTGTAAGGCCAATTTGAATCCCCAGCCACTCATCAGATACCTTCTTTTCCATTCGGTTTCCAGATGTCAAGTCTCAAGAAGATTTATCTAATTGATCAACCACCACCGACTGATCAATGGTCGTTCAACGGTCTCCGCACACATTTTCTTCCCACCCTCCTCAGTGTCTAATTTGTTAGATCAAGGAAGCCTAGATAGAACATATTTAGGCTTCCATGGTTAGATGTACTGTCATTGGTAGTACTTACCCTCCCCCTCCTCATCCCCACAGAATTACCAGACTTCCAGGCGAGTGTTGTAGAGTTTAGGGGCTAATTTTTATTTGCGTTTTCGCCATGGGAGTAGTTCCTCTTGCTGTCCCTAATTAAGTTCCCTCTAATGAATGGCCTTATCTGACAGTGATTGATTACATGGATGACATGACTGTTTTGATAATCAATTCTCAACGTCGTCGGACATCTGGTGTAATCTAATGTATGTTCTGGTTAACAGAACAGAGATGGAGAAGCCGCAGTAACTATCGTGTAAAACGGTGACGCTGAGCTAAGTTCAGTCCGTTTAAGATTGCAGCTCATATAAGAGACAGTCTAGGCCTATCATACAAATTACTATAGCACTCTATAATATTATTATAATTAGAGATGGATAAATTTCTGGTTAAACGCGCTCGAGTTAGTGGCAACGAAGAAGTAGAAGACATGGTGACTGACGATTCAACTGGACCTACAAAGACAACTGTTGAATCTCAAGACGTTCAACATCACTCAACGGATGTGGGCCAATCAATTTCACAAGTAGCACCAGTTGACTCAGGTGGTCTGCGTAAGTTGTCATACTACTGTGGCTGATATCAGCAAGGATTATAAAGATCAACCTGTGCAACCTAAACTGCAGGTCTTTCCAAAAATCAAAATCTGGTCAGCGTTTCACGAGCATTTAACTCTTCATTGCACGACAGGTAGGCCCTATCATTTCTTGGAATATTCATTTGCAAGCAATGCCATAGTTTGTTTTGTGTGCCGTCATTTTTGTCCACGAGCAGGATACCAGGAATGATGAATCTGCTTTCACGGAGACTAGGTTGCGTGGTTGGAAACATATTGACAGCAAACTATCGAAACATTTCGTAAGCGCGCATGCATTCTGATGCTCTTGCACAGTGGACAACACAAAAGTACAGTACACTGATGCAACTGGCAGCATGGCAAATATCTTTTGTCTAAAAGTCTCAGCCTAACATCCTCTTTGTCAAGTTGACCTTCTCCTGACCTTGAACCCTTGAACATTGCAATGCACATAGTTTGCAAGCACTCATTTTTGCATGTTTATATGCATTTTGATAATATTCCACTTATATTAGGTCAAAGCTAATAAATTACAACTTGGTGATTTTACAGGTTCATTCCAAACTTCAAACAAACTTCAAATCCGTTTTCTCAAAATTTTACTTTTTGGTTAGGTCACCCTGGTCCTTGAGCAGAAGTGCCTCATATATATATATATATATATATATATATATATATATATATATATATATATAATTCACTGTCTCATCCCTATTATGCTGCGCTATTGTATTTTATAACCACAGAATTTCAGTGGATTAACCTTATGAACTTTGATACCATGACATGGTACAAGCTTGGCCTACCCAAAATTTTCATGGAATTTTGACTGGCCTACCCAAATTAAAATTCCTAGAACCGCCCCTGGTCAAAACACTGATCTGGCCAGTGACACTCTATGGATCAGAAACTTGGACGCTCAGAAAGGAAGACATAAAATGACTAGAGGCATTCGAAATGTGGATCTGGCGAAGAATGGAAAAATCAGCTGGACAGTGGACTGAAAAATAGCAAACGAAGAAGTATGGAAGAGGATAGAAGAGAATAAATACCTTATAAACACTATTCGTACAAGACAAAAAAGTGGATAGGCCATGTTCTGACTTCTGAGAGAAAAATCATGCCTACTAAGAGAATTACTAGAAGGAAAGATGAATGAGAAAGCACAAAAAGGGCGACCAAGGACATCGATGCTGGAGTGGATGCTCGACACTACGGAAAAACAAGTAGACTATTCAGCCCTGAAGATAAAAGCTCAAGATAGAGAGGAGTGGCGATGCTGGAGTATGGAACCTGTCTTTGGACAGAGCACCTGAAGAAGAAGAAGGAGGAGGAGAAGTATAAGAAGAAGAATAAGAAGAAGAATAAGAATAAGATTAAGAAGAAGAAGAAGAAGAAAGAAGAAGAAGAAGAAGAAGAAGGAGGAGGAGGAGAAGAAGAAGAAGAAGAAGAAGAAGAAGAAGAAGCAGAATGATGAAGCAGCGATTGTTATTTAAAGATAATTTTCATTTGAAGATTTAACTTTTCTAATTCTTCTCTCTTTACTTCCAGTATTGTAATATAATCTGCGTGGATTTCTTTTTCTATGGTGTTTCTTTTTGTATCACTCCAGACAGTTGAGAATATAGAAAGCGTATCTTGTGATGTGTCTGATATTTACAAGCGAATGGAATTCCGTTGATGTTTTAGCCTGGATGCATCAACACAACTGAGATTGACATTAGAAAGAGCAGTCAGATGATGTGCAAGGCTTCGAAGGTCAGCGATTCGATTGTGACTCTCGTGACATGCATGAATCTCTGTCAATATATTTTAATTTGCTGTTGCAAAACAAATGAACACGAATTCTATCTTGAGCAAGTATAAGATGATTGCCTCAAGCACAGATCTCTCTATTCGAGAAGAGAAGGTTTGGAGCTTGAGTCGGTTGACCCTAGCTTATTCCAGTGGCGGCTCCACTTGGGGCCGAGGAGCCCCTGCCCCCTTTTGAATGTTTGGCCCCCAGCGGTCCCTGTTGGTACCCTATACTTACTACTACATACAAATCAACAAATGGTTGGCCCCCATTTTTTGAAGTTGCTACCCGAAAGCACCCCGCCCATTTGCAAAATCCTGGATCCGCCACTTCCCTATCCACGCCCGCAGACTGAGGCGTCGCGTAATGGAAGCCCTGGGATGTCAGGCATCCCCAAAATTCTTGTTGTGTCAAAAAAATTCACAGCATTGCGTGATGTGAAGAATAATAATTTGTTAATAATTGTTGCGTATGTGTTTACCAAGGTTATTTCTAGGATTATCAATTTGGGGGTGTCGGCCTCAAATTGGGGAGGGGTGTTGGAGGGTGTTAGGTTCGCATTTGTATAGGCCTATTGTATATTTTCTGACAAACGAGTTGTAGCAGTTAGATCAATGACAATCTGTAGAGTTGTCTTGCTCTTAGGGCAACAGCTATTGTGAAGCTGATGATATTGAATAAAATATTCATTTCGTCGTCTCCTGGACGCGATAACAGCGGATGATGGACACATCGGGGGGATGGGGAGTGAGGGAGGTCGTAACTTTATCTGTAACTTTTATCTGTAAGGCCGTAACTTTACCTGAATTTTAGAAATTGTCCGAAAATATTTCTAGAAGTTAAAATTAAAAACTTTCAGATGAAGAATGAGAAACTGAAAAATTATGAGACAAAAATTATCTTGATATTTCTAAAATGGCCATTCTGGTACTGCAGGAGCATCTACTGCTATACTAATTGACCCCTCCTCCTCCTCCTTCACTCCCCCCTCTCCCCGATGCATCCATCATCTGCAGTGGTCGCGTCCAGGGGACGACGAAATGAATATTTTATTGAATATTTTATTGAATATTTTATTGAATATCACCAGCGTCACAATAGCTGTCAACAGTGAAACATCTGGTAATTAAAGGTCGAATTACGCTTCCTTTATTATCGTTTTTGTTGACTCTCAGAGAGTGACATTGCATCCGTTTCTTAGAAATGGCGGTTGGTTTAATGTGCATCTTGAGTAGAAGTGCATGTTTGATTGTTATGTGTACACTGTACATACTGTCTGCGCATTGGAATTGACTCCAGTGCATTATTCTGACCACATCAATCTTGTTGTCTTGTCTTCTTCTGTCTCCTGTCAATTGTCGGTCTTTCTTGTATTCATTTGATTCTATTGTGTGTCCATGACGAGGTGCTTGTTGTTTGGTGTTGCGTATGATTATATCTACATGACGACTAGATTGATGGCACCTGGCTTTCTAGGTTCATTCGTATAAAGTTGATGAATTTGCAAGAATTAATTTGTCTGTTTCTAATAAATTTCACAAGTATGTGCAAAGGCTGTGATTTTTTCGGTTCTATGATTCTATGTATAAATTATTGTGAGTCTTATGTATACATTGGCATTAGATTTAGGCCTACTCATTCGTGTGGGCAGGGCCAGGGCCGCCGAGAGAATTTCCGGGCCCCGGTGCAAAAAAAAATAGTCACGGGCCCCTGACCTGAAAAGCGGGTGAAAAAGTCGATGACTTTTTGCTTGTCGGTCTTTTTCAAAGCAGAATTCCGGGTCCTCGTTACAAATACAAGTCTGAAAAAGTGTTGATGACCTTTTTTGCTTGTCAGTCTTCATATGGTATTAATTACTTAACATCATCGGCCCGGCACCCTAAACAGACATTCGCCGGGGTTCCTGAGCTCATGACGAAGATGTAAGTAAGTAAGTAAAATCTCGTAGATTTCTATAGCGCCTTGGAAATCAGCACAACAGTAGCAGCTTATTCTTAGGCGCTCAGCCTTTCTTAAAATAGCTATGAGAAAGGTACATAATCAGCCAGGTAATAGTCACCATCCAAAGAGCAGTGAGGCTAGGTTGTTACAACTATGGAGGAAATGATTTTAGAAAAAGGAAGGATTTAAGCTTAGACCTGAAGACTTGAAAAGATAAAGCGGGAATTATAGGAAAAGAGAATTCTGATTTTATTGTTTGAAAGTGTCTGCGGAGGGAAGCAGGGATTGAGTTCCAAAGTTCAGGTGCAGCGTATGAGAAGGCACGGTTGCAAATTTTCAGGGATGACTGATTGAGTGGACGTGACAGAGTGAGGTAAGATGATGAACGTGTGGGCTGAGGAGGCTGAGGGGTTAATAACTTAATAATGATCTAAGGTAAACAGGTTTTGATGACTGAAGTGAGCTCTGTGTAAGTGTTATTATCTTATATTGGATACGTTCAGTTATTTTAAGCCAATGTAATGTTTTTAGTTTGGGTGAAATATGGGATGAACTTTTTTCCGTTGTCAGAGTCTTTTTCAGGGTTAACACTATTGTTAATACATCATCATCATCACCGGACCCGGGCCCCTTTGAACTACATGGGCCCCCGAACAATGTACCGGCTGCGCCCTCTCTCCTCAGGCCTGCGTGTGGGCGTATTCAGGATTTTTCAGAACATGTAGTTATATTTATAAACAATTGTTTGTTAATTCATATTCGCTAAATGTCTTGAAGGTAATTATGGTTTATAGTTTCAAAAATACTGAACTTCAGAAAATTTGTCGGCCTTTACTGTTGCTCAAGCGCTGATCTTAACCATAGGAGGTTCATCATTATGATACAGTTTTTCAAGTGTTTGCTGTGCACGGTCCCTGGCAGGTCAACCAAAGGTTGTTTTCAGGTCCATGTTCCTGGATCTGACTTGTTTCTTACTCAGTCGGGATTTGGTACACCATCTGCGAATGCTCTTACGCATTGTGAAGTGGCGCTATAAAAGTTGAATATTAGAATGGTCTAAACTCTAAAGTATTAAGGTAACAAGTAAACAAGATAGCATACTAGTGTAATCTATAAAGGTAAAGGTAGGTCCCGTACTCGAATCCGAGCGTTGGGTTCCGGTAGGTTGCCATTACTTTCCCCAGACCCACGTTTTACATCGCAGCTTAACGCTGCTCCTCAGTTTACCACCGCCCTCTAGCGAGTAAGGCTGAGTCGACCTTAGGGCCCCTGCGGGAATTGAACCCGCGACCTTCTGCTCCATCATCCAGCGTTGTTACCACTCTTCTAACTTCCCGCCCAGTGTAATCTATAGAATTGTGAAATTGTAATGTATGTATATATATATGAATATATATATATATGAATATATATATATGAATATATATATATATATATATATATATATATATATATATATATATGAACGAGGATATCGAGGAACGTTTCCCGTTGCAAGCTTTGAAGAACCAGACGAAAGTTGACGCACACACTAATTTTTGTCTCCGGGCAATTTTTTCATAAGACCTTCGGGAATTAAGTACTGAGGGCATAACAAATAAATATATATATATATATATATATATATATATATATATATATATATATTATGTTGTTTTTTAGATGAGGATGATTTCTAATTGCCAGATTGAACAGATGAATTCAAACGCTTCAGAACCAAATGCTTTGCTGAATCCAGTTGCAAGCATCAGGACTGAGGCAAGTATTAAGATGATAGATAGATAGATAGATAGATAGATAGATAGATAGATAGATAGATAGATAGATAGATAGATAGATAGATAGATAGATAGATAGATAGATAGATAGATAGATAGATAGATAGATAGATAGATAGATAGATAGATAGATAGATAGATAGATAGATAGATAGATAGATAGATAGATAGATAGATAGATAGATAGATAGATAGATAGATAGATAGATAGATAGATAGATAGATAGATAGATAGATAGATAGATAGATAGATAGATAGATAGATAGATAGATAGATAGATAGATAGATAGATAGATAGATAGATAGATAGATAGATAGATAGATAGATAGATAGATAGATAGATAGATAGATAGATAGATAGATAGATAGATAGATAGATAGATAGATAGATAGATAGATAGATAGATAGATAGATAGATAGATAGATAGATAGATAGATAGATAGATAGATAGATAGATAGATAGATAGATAGATAGATAGATAGATAGATAGATAGATAGATAGATAGATAGATAGATAGATAGATAGATAGATAGATAGATAGAGAGACAGACAGACAGACAGACAGACAGACAGAGAGTGGACCAATAAGACCAGTGACATCCTGTTTCAATGCAAATACTGTAACTTCACAACCTTGCTTTAGTCTAACATAATATCAATAGAAAACTACTACTGCTGTTGCTGCTGCACTATTATTTGTTGTAGTAGCAAGTAGTAGTAGTAGTAGTAGTAGTAGTAGTAGTAGTAGTAGTAGTAGTAGTAGTAGTAGTGGCAGTGGCAGTGGCAGGAGCAGTGGTGGTGGTGGCAGTAGTGGCAGTGGTGGTGGTGGCAGCAGCAGTGGTAGTAAGCAGCAGTAGCAGCAGTGGCAGTGGCAGTAAGCAGCAGCAGCAGTAAAGCAGTGGTGCAGCAGCACCAGCAGCAGCAGCAGCAGCAGTAGCAGCAGCAGTGGTGGTGGCAGTGTGGTTCAGTAGCAGTGGCAGCAGCAGCAGCAGCAGCAGCATAACAACAGTAACAGCAGTGGCAGCAGCAGCAGCAGTAGCAGCAGCAGCAGCAGCAGCAGCAGCAGCAGTAGTAGTAGTGGTGGTGGTGGTGGGTGGTGGTGGTGGTGGCAGTGGGTAGTGGTGGTGGTGGTGGTAGCAGTGTAAAAATGAAAAAGCAGCAGTGGTGGTCGGCAGCAGCAGCAGCAGTAGCAGTGCAAAGCAGTAACAGCAGCAGCAGCAGCAGCAGCAGCAGTGGCAGCAGCAGCAGCAGCAGCAGCAACAGCAGCAGCAGCAGCAGCAGCAGCAGCAGCAGCAGCAGCAGCAGTAGCAGCAGCAGTAGTAGCAGTAGCAGCAGTAGCAGTAGCAGCAGTAGCAGTAGTAGTAGTAGTAGTAGCAGTAGTAGTAGTAGTAGTAGTCGGTCTGTCGGTCGGTCGGTCGGTTGTTTTGATGTATTTGAATCTGTTCCAAGTGTCTTTTTGATTGCAGAAGTCTACAACAAATTTATTTATTGTAAATTCATTGTAAGTAAACTGCTGTAAGGGAAAAGGAACACGGGATGCAATCGGATGCTTAAGAATGCTAAGTGAGAGAAGACTTCAAAATGGAAAAAATATCTATATATGCTTCGTGGATTACGAAAAAGCGTTTGACAGAGTAGATTGGAGGATTTTGATGAGAGCACTGAAAAGGGTGGGAGTGGATTGGAGAGACAGAAGACTGATAGCAAACCTATACCTTGGACAGTCAGTGAAGGTGAGAATAGAGGGAGAACTGAGTGAATCGTGTATGATTGGGAGAGGAGTAAGGCAGGGATGTCCACTGTCACCGCTGTTGTTTAACATATACATCGAAGAATTAGTACAAGTGTGGCGACCATGTGCCACAGATAGCATTATTATTATTATTATTATTATTATTATTATTATTATTATTATTATTATTATTATTATTATTATTATTATTGATTGCTTAACTGTATAACTTGTTAGTTAATTAATTAATAAAGTTTTAATTCATGTAAAACGGACAGAGCACGCGCTAGGCTAAGACGCTAAGGCTTCGGTAAAATTATTAGAATCGCCACGGCCCCCCAAAGACCGAGAGATAAGTTGTATAAACCGGCAACGACTTATGGTTCCCGAGCCTTCGGTCTTTAGCAACTAGAGAGTTTGGCCGCTGAAAGACCGTCGCCTGTTTGACAGAGGCTGCGCGGAGACGGCGGCTGGCTGGCTGCTGACGAAGGGAACAGGCGGTTGGAACGATGGAAAGAAGGAGAGAAAGCAGCGGTCGGCCGGCTGTGTAGTCGATGCGTACGCCTGAACACCGACGCCCGGACTACCAGGGTGGTTAGCGAAGGGCTGGGCCCGTAGACGGGGACGCCTACCACCGATAACGACGACACTGCCTCCTAGGTCCTGCTCTGACGGCATCTAAGCGGACGTGGCCCTACAGCTTGAAATTCCGCCTAAAAGAGCGGCGGCCGGGGAACAAGGTCCTGACGGCGATGCGCGTCGCCGGCGGCGATGCGCCATTCGCCGCTGCCGACGACGCTAGGGGTGGGTCCGAAGTTGCTTCATGACGGATAAAAAGCATAGATAGGGACATTTGGGGAGCGAGCGCCCTCAAGGGCTAGTTCTAAAAATCGAAAATCTCCGAAATATGGGAATTTATGTAGCCCGCGTCACTAGGCGGACGCGGGCGGCTGTTGAATTAAAGTCCGCTTGAGACGCGCGCCCATCTAGCAGGAGCGATTGCCGCGTCGCTTAGCCGTAGATGAAGCCCCTGATCACCGCTAAGGAAAACGTTCTTAAGCAAGTCCCTACTTTTTCACATCGACGGCAACTACGCGAAATTACAGACTACAGTTTAAAAATCCGCCTAAGTGTCCGTCAAAAAGTTTCAAAACTCTGAAAATTGTCAGTCACTAACATCACATGACGATTTCGTGGTGTGCTCGCTTATACTGTGAAGCGATAGAGTAAAGAAAGCACAGCGATTGAAAGCGAGTATTTGGAGCCCGTTTAAAGTGCCTAAAGCTTATCGTTTCATACTGACGTATCAAAGACTATCGATTGCAGTTCCTGTGCGCTAGTTATTGTGGCTGCCGGACTGCGTCTAGTCAGCGCGTCTTTGTCCGTGTTACCAGTGTTGCCACTGTAGCCATTGTTGTCATTGTTGCTTGGTTTAATAAATAAATAAAAATAAACCAATAAAGGCAAGTTGTGTCCGTGTCTTTGAAAGTCGCTGTGACGCCGGAGTCTCAGCGCACTGTCCGTGAAGGTGAGCCTTGGCTGTGATGAACCTCGCCTACCTGAGGTCACGTTAGTGCCAGGAGGTCAATTCTGAGCCAAGGGAGGAGACAGACGCCCGCCTGTCGTAAAGGCGCGGGGAGATCGTTTGAGTGAATCGACGGCCAGGAAAAGAGTGGACCGCCGTCCATTCAGGCACGGATAACCTTGGGTTTGGTGAAAGCGTGAGGAAGCAAAGAGACAACGCCGCCTGTCTATAAGAGAGCGGAAGACGGCTAGATTGCCGAGAATGAAGAGACGTGGGGCCAAGTCGAAGCCAGAGACCAGGAGTACCTATCGCAATCGCTTAAGGCGCCGAGACCAAGCGGTGGCCAGCGATAAGAGGCATGAGTTAAAGGGTCTCTCGGACGAGGCCGGTGCCGGAACGGATAGAGAGTCAGAGGAGGAAAACGAGAACCCTACGTTGAGGAGCGGCCATCCTCAGTGTGCTGCCTGCCCGGCAGCCGCGGACACCTCCTCTGATGTCGGAGAGCCGGAAAGGGAACGTGACGCCGCCGATCAGGCAGAGTCGGAGGCTGATGGCGATCGGGAGACCGAGCGGGCGTTGGGGGCCGCCCGACCGCCGGCCGCGCTACGAGACCGCGAGCCGCCGGGGTCGCCACACAAGAGGCGATGGAGAATACAGATAAGGGAGTCAAAGTCGGAGGAGTACTACTAAAGGCGCTGCGCTTCGCAGACGATCAGGCCATGCTAGCAAGCAATCAAAAAGGGCTTCAGGAAGTAATGGATAAACTGATACAAGTGTCAGAAAAGTATGGAATGAGAATCAATACAAAAAAGACTAAAGTTATGGTAATAAGTAAAAAAGAAGGAATGAGAGTAGACATAAAGGTTTACGGACAGATCATAGAGCAAGTGAAGGAATTTAGCTATCTAGGAAGTCTGATAACAACTGATGCCAGATGCAATAAAGAGATAAGAAGACGTATAGCAATAGCAAAGGAAGCTTTTTACAAGAGAAAGGAGCTGATGCAAAGTAAACTAAAACTAAACCTAAAAAAGAGATTGGTAAAAACATTGATTTGGAGTGTGGCGTTGTATGGGGCGGAGACGTGGACAATGAGAAAGGAAGATATAAAACGATTAGAGGCTTTTGAAATGTGGATTTGGAGGAAAATGCTAAAAGTAAAATACACAGAGCATAAAACAAACGAGGAAGTCATGAAGGAGATAGAGGAAGAAAGAAGCCTGATAGATACAATCCGGAAAAGGCAGAGAAATTGGATGGGACATGTCCTCCGGCATGACTCTCTACTAAGAACAATAATCGAAGGAAAAATGGAGGGAAAGAGAGTGAGAGGTAGACCGAGAAAGATGATGTTGGAGTGGATGATGAATAAAGGATATCAGGAACTCAAAGAAGAAGCAAGCAATCGATCGGAGTGGAGAAACTGGATACCTGGACCTGTCGAGAGACAGAAACACTGATGATGAAACTGCTGGAAACAAATTCAGAGCAATGATAAATGCTCTTTGTTTGAATTTTAGATTGAAAGACTTCAAAAATTGTTACAGAGAAGAAGAATTAAACTGTCGAAAGTTGCGGAAAGGTAAGTGATATCCGTTGAAAACTTATGAGCAACTTTGAAACTTGTGAATAAACTCTTACCATGTCAAAATGTGTGGCTAAACATAAATACCATTCCCTCGTTACTGTAACAGTGTAACTCGTTTTTTGAGTTGACTAATGCTGTTATTCGTTTCTTTGCAAAGTAACTTTTATGAGTAACTAGTTACATAAAATTGTAAAACTGATAAAAGTCAACAGTGGCATATTCATGGTTCCGGAATATGGGGTCACAAAGGCTTCCACAATTGACATACCGAGATTTGCAGCCCCAGCTAGGGGTGGGGCTTGAGGGAGCGTTGTGACTTGTGAGCTCTCCGAACGGAGTTTTGAGTGGACCCCAGGCGAAAAAATTAGGGTGATATTAGATAAATATTCTTAGATCTTGTGCTTATTTTTAAGACTACAGTATTACTATTACAGCATTTTGGCAATTCCTCAGACAGGCGCGCGGTCTTAAAAATTCAAGATAAGTTACTTCACCTGGGGGCAGGAGCTGGTCTGGCCCCCAGTTTGGACCCTATACTTAATGATACATATACATTAAACAACAGAACCCCAGTTGCCCCCCAACGGCCCCCACTTGCCAAATTTAGAGGTTAGTACTAGACTCTAACCCGGAAAATCCAATTAGGAGGCTTTGGGGCGCCATGAGCTCCCACATCGGGGTCTAGGGCGGAACCCCCAGCTGCAGGAATTTTGAGCACCATTAGAATTAGACTGTGAGCTCTAGTGCATATTTTTAAGACTTTAATTATGTTTTATAAATGGAGACCAAAAGCTGTAATATGACTATGTTTAACGATTCTGTCAAAAAACACCCCACCTCTCCCCTACCCTCTCCCAGAAAAATTCTCATATGTTTTGCACAAATCCCACGACTGATCCCAACCAGAAAAGGTGGACTCGGCTTCCCAAGACCCCGACCCCTTAATTGTGGATGAGCCAATGTTAGTAACACAAATTTGCGTTACTAAATGCATTACTTAGGCATAAGCATTGAAACCTTAACATTGTGGGTTATGGGGCGCTATGCCAATAGACAATGTCAGGTGTCATGACGCCAAGGAATGCCTGCAAGAAGTAATACGAATGATTGACCACCGCCCCTCTAATTACACTCCGACAATCAATCTTTGAAACGAGACACTAAGGAGGAGGAGGAGGAAGGGAGGAGGAGGAAGGGAGGAGGAGGAGGACCCTGACTCAAGAGCTACTCTGCGTTACTGTAATTATAAGCAAAAATTTGCACTGGACAGCCAGAATACAACCTACCACATAGTCTACCATATAGTCTATACCAGGGGTCGGCAAACTACGGCACGTGTGCCAGACGTGGCACGCGTAGCTATTTTCAGTGGCACGCGAAATACCAAAAATTTATTTATGTCCTGCTTTTTACTTCCGAAGTAATGTAATTAATTCAAGATCAAATTTCTTTTTATAATAATATTATTTGTTGCACATACGAGTACTTATAAGCCTTATAAAAGGGCTTATAACCTTTATATAATTAATGATATAATATATAAAATATGGTAAGGTTGATTGGTTGTTGGCAAGCTGAATGAATTAGAAATCCAACTTTGGCACATTATTGCCAAAAGGTTGCCGACCCCTGCAATCTATACTAGCATTTAAAGACGGAATACCAAGATGTGCTTGGATAACACAGGGCAACTGTAGAGCCATACAATCAAACACGTTCTACTGAGTATTGAAATTTTAAAATAAGGCTCTAATTGACTGCATTCAACACATAGTATCGCAGATACTGTTATACACCAAAGTCCATGCATTTTGACCAAGTGGCTTTCAAATTGTTTACACTTAAAACAGAATGGCACCGTTTTTATTGGACCACCTTATATATGATTACTTAGCATAATTATCACCGTACACTCTTTTTAAACTACAGCATTAGAACTGTCAAGTCTGAATTTGGTGCGGTGTAGTAGTGAATAGCTATTGTCAAGTATTTTTTTTAGCTACTAGTAAGGCAAATAGTTACTTCCTCAAGTAACTGATAACATAATTAGTTACAATAATTTTCAAAAAGTAAATAGCGAAATATTGAGTTACTTGTTTAGTAGTATTAGTAGTATTAGTAATAATAATAATAATAATAATAATAATAATAATATTATTATTATTATTATTATTAGTAGTAGTAGTAGTATAGTAGTAGTAGTAGTAGTAGTAGTAATAGTAGTAGTAGTAGTAGTAGTAGTAGTAGTAGTAGTAGTAGTAGTAGTAGTAGTAGTAGTAGTAGTAGTTGTTGTTGTTGTTGTTGTTGTTGAGCAGGACAGTAGTAATAGTAATAATAACAGTTTTTAAGTTCAAATCTTGACGATTCTTTTAATTCGCCTCAAACCAGTTTATACGGTACAGTAATATTTCCTTACTCTTCTCTTAGACGCTGGATTCAGTGTGCTTGTGTGTATGTGTGTGTGTGTGTGTGAACGTGTTTGTTTGTATGGCTGTCTTGTATGCCGGTGGCTTTGTCGTATGGCTCTTCATAGTCGCTTGTGTGTATATTAGCTGACCCTTTATTATTATTATTATTATTATTATTATTAGTATTATTATTATTATTATTATTATTATTATTATTATTATTATTAGTATTATTTACTAGTGGACCAACATCTCATTATAGACAAAATCTAAGAAATATTTAGAACAAAATTAGGTTCAGTGAATCAGTTGCATGCCTCCTTAAACAGATCTAGTTTTAAGCTATTTTAAATTATTGTTGTTATTATTGTTATTATTATTATTATTATTATTATTATTATTATTATTATTATTATTATTATTATTATTATTATTATTATTATTATTATTATTATTATTATTATTAGTAGTATTATCATCTATCCTTTGTTTTGTTGCCTTTTGTCGTTGTTTTAGTTATTTGTTCCACTGTGAACGCTATGCTGAGTTCGATGGTTTTCTCTTCCCACCGGAGCCTTCAAACCCTTGGCTGTCGGACAACACAGACTTCTGGGTTTTTGAATCATCCACGTCAGTTCGAATGTTTGCTTTCTCTGCTTCGATCTAAAGCTCAGTTTTGCGTCTGAAATAAGACATCTGAATCTGAATAATTTCAATGCATGCATTACGTGCATATAGATAACTCATCGTCTTTGAAAAGGACGCATCTATAAACAAACACAACACACATTATAGATATAATATATATATATATATATATATATATATATATATATATATATATATATATATATATATATAATGTGTTTTATATATATAATGTGTTTTATATATATAATGTGTTTTATATATATAATGTGTTATATATATAATATATATATATATATATATAATCATCAGGAAATTTGTTGGGCAAAGGGGCTGGCGTGTCAGATTCCTTACCTCCACCCCTCACACCCCTTCACAGAAAACTTTCTCATCAGATTTGCGCGAATCTGATAGGTGGTCTGGGGTCAGGTTGGGGGGGGGGCAGTTGCTCCATTTGCCCCCTGTGGCGACGCTAGTGTATATAATATACAGTATTTATGTATGCTTTTTGGTCCATTAAGTTTCTATGTTTATTATAATTATGGTTCGTTGTTGACAGGAAGGACGTGCCACCGAGACGAATTAAAAGATGGAGCTTCAGTCTTCGTGAGCTGCTCCAGGATTCAGCCGGTCGCGAACATTTTAGGCATTTTCTTGAAAAAGAGTTCAGCGCAGAAAATCTTAAGTAAGACCTGTCACCTTGACATTGTAGAATATGGGGGGGGGGCTGTTAAGCAAAAGCCAGTTAGCTTGTGTTAGCAAACTGGCCTTGTTTGCCCGTTGTTTCCGTTATTTCCATGTGCTGCCCTGGTTAACAGAGCTTTGAATGATTGCATTGGATACTTGAAGTTAGTTCCCGGGTACCGGTTATAGCGTTGCATCTGTTATTCTATATGTAAGTGTATACATGAGTATGCATGAGATTTGCAGTGGGGGCCGTTGGGGGCAACTTCTAATCATGGGGGCCAACCATTTGTTGTTTAATGTATGTAGCATTAAGTATAGGGTCCCAACTGGGGGATAGTCTGCCACTAGTATTTTAACAAATGTTAATAAGATACCTACGGGCAGGAACATCGTTCCCTTCTGGTGTCTTTTTTTCAACTCACCTATATTTGACTGAATCTTTTGATAACTAATATTTCACAATCAATTAAACATATTTTATTATTTAAATAACTATGATGTATCTCTTTTATTTTTATATATATCAATATTCTGTTAATTAACATTTTTCTATATTAATTAATCTTCATTTTATAATTAAGTGTTTAAAATGATCAATATATTTTACAGTATGACTTTATGTATTTGTTTTGAATGTTTTAGTTGAAGAATAAATTTCTGTTCTGTAGGCAAAGAGCTTTGATTTTGATTTTTTGCCTCTCATTCTGGCTTCCTGGATTTTAGCAGCTTTGTGATGTTTCTGTTTCTATGCTTTTTGCACTTTTTCGGCTACTCTGGCGTGTAAAGTGTTTATATAATTGATTCAAAGGTTCTGGGAAGTTTGTGAAAAGGTTAAAACCATCCCACAGAAAGACGTCAAAGCAACGGTTTTAGAAATTTACCGGTTAGTTTTGGCGATATATTCATACAAAACTGACCCAGGCCCATTCATTGTATGTTTGTCAAATGGTAATGATTTTTCACTGAAGCTAAACTATTTTGCTGTTGCAGTAGAGGAATTAGTACTATTGTGTAAATCCAGTTGATGACATTGGTTTTGACTTGTATTGTTGATATTTAATTATTTTACAGTAGTAAAAGAAGTGACAATATGCAGGTTTGACTGTGAGCGTAATTTTCATTAATACTAACAGGTATATTTACTATTTTTCTGCATCTTGATTGATAGTGCAAGAGTGGTGTAACAGGTATATTTACTCTATTTTTCTGCATCTTGATTGATAGTGCAAGAGTGGTGGACAGATGGAATGAACTGGATGAGGGGATAGTAACGGCTACAACTGTGAACGAGTTAAAAATAAACTTCAGTAGTTTAGGATATTAGATTGGACGGGAACAACAGTGGTTCTCACACTGGGCAGTCCCTACTGAACCACTTTAAACCTTGTTATATATTATATAATTAATTATTTTTGTGTATCTATGGTTTCCAAGTTATGAGGATGAAAACTGGGGCAATTGTACATTGCCCAGTACAATGTTGGATGAGCAAGTGGGCTGAAGAGGTTCAAAGTCAAACATTTTGTTTGCAATATCAGAACAATATAAATCTGAAACTTATGATGTCACTCACTTTTCAAAATCAGCGAAATATACGTGAATTCACTTTGAATCATGTGTATACTGAGCGCTATCCTTTCCTTTTAAATCAAGCAACTGGTCTCATTCATTCATTCATTCGTTCGTTCTTTCATTCGTTCGCTCATGCCTGTATTTCAGTGTATTGACTTTGTGTGGAGATTTGTTAGTCTTGCTCCTGGAAATTACGGGATTCTGTTTGGCTGAGTGAATCCTCCTTTGAGGGTTGTTTGACAATTGTTGTTGGAATGTCCTGCTCTTTGCAGAGAGTATCTTGCGGTCGGCGCTTGTGATCCGGTCAATCTCGATTGCCGTGTCCTCGAATCAGTCAAGCGTAGAATTGATGAAAATCCAGACAGGTATTGTCTGGAAGAAGCCCAGGTATTATTAATGCAAACATTGTTGCATATAATTAAATTTCGCATACTTAGGCTACTTACATTCTCATGCAAACTCAGAATTTTTCTTAGAATTATTCTCCCATACTTGCTGTCCTACGAATTGGATAAATGTGTCCCATAACAATGGGATGATAAGTAGCTAAATGTACTTACGGCATATTACTGGAATTATTATCACCACTTGAAAAGAGAAGTTTCTTACTTATCTGTTTAGTGCATAGTATGGTATATGCCAAAGTATATTTATGTGCTTAACAACTTTATCAGCTATCGTTTTAATAACAGGAACACATATTTCAATTGATGAAGCGCGATAGCTACAACCGTTACATTCGTCTGGACATCTACAAAGAATTCATCCTCGGAAACAGACGAAAGGTTACTATTCTGTTTCCTAAATGAACAATCACAGAACTGCTTTCACTGGATTTTTCCTTCACTTTACAGCAATAAAAAATTTATTAGAACATTGTTAAATTTTATATTAAATTTCATTAGAAGATGTACTAGATGTGTTGGAAATCCCATACTATTTCTTGAGAACCAGAGTTTTTAATGAGAGATAGAATCAAAGGCTTTTGTATAATCTAAAAAGCACATTTAAATGGTTGTTGAAGAATTCTTTTTTATTTTTCCATTTTTATTTATGCAGATTGGTTATTTGAGTTATAACTTCCTCTCGGTTTTCTAAAACCAGCTTGTTCTTCTGCGGTTATGTCCTCCGTGTTTTGTCAATTCTATTAGATGGCATTGGATATAATGACTTTGCTTATAATGTGCTATCAATGCAATGGTTCTATAATTTGTGCATTTTTTCCTATCACCTATTTTTGGTATTGGAATGAATATTGATTTTCTACAGTCATTAGGCCATTCTCCAAAGATGGCATAGTGGGTTCGTGCTGGAGCAATAAAAATCATGGACATAATAACAGACTGGTTTAGAATTAGAAGTGGTGTTAGGCAAGGTTGCATATTATCACCATTCCTATTTAACATCATATCAGAAATGATAATTAAATGCATTAAATGGATTTAAAGGATGTCAAATTAGGAGGAAAAACATTCAACAATTTGAGATATGCTGATGATATAATCTGTTAGCAACATTGATTTAAATTACAGCAACTGGTTGATGATAAATGTTTTTTTATTTAAAAATTTATTTCACACCTTAATGAAACTAAAACAAAAGTAATGACAACAAATGGAAAGAAAATTAAGATTACTGTTAATGAAAAGAATCTTGAACAGATTGGACAAATTCACATATCTAGTTTTCGCAATAATGAGCAGTAATAAATCTTGAAGAAGAAATAAACTCACGGCCTTTGATTGAGAAGTAATGAGGAGCCATTAAAAACTGTCTTCAAAAGCTCAAAATCAGGGGAAAACAAAGGAATTTAATGGAATGTTTTTGTCATGGAAGTGATTAGCAATTATGGATGATAAAGCTGGACCATCAAAAAGAAAATTTGTCAAAGACTAGATGTTTTGAAATGTTTTATAAGAACAATGGATTTCATGGACAGAAAAACAAACAAATGAAGAAGTCATGAAAAAGCAAATACCAAACAAAATTCTTTAACATCTGCCAAAGACGATTTTTAGTTATTTTGATTATATACAAATTTAAACAACAAAGATAGGAGTTAACCAAACAATACAAATTGTTGTATGGATTGCCAGGAAAAGAAAAAGACGTCGGCCGAACAGAAGATGGGTGGACGACATTAAGAATGGACTGGAATGGCTATAATTTTCGCAATAAAAAGCAAACAAAGAAAGAACTAATATAAAATGCCTGAAGTTTGAAAAAACCTCATCTTCAAATAATGAAGTGAAAGAGGAAATGAATCTGATGAAAATGTCATTGTTAAAGTTTACATGATTTTATTTCATCATACTTGTTGAGAAAGATTTTGGGTTTATAACTACTATTTCTTCAGAACCGGTGTTTCTAATGTCTCCGTAAAATTATTGTCTGCCAAATTGCCAATGCCAAAAATCGCAGCTTTAATACTTCAATTTTGAAGAATACTTGAATTATTTTATGACAATTTGTCATTTCTCAGTAGACCTTCATTCCGTTTTAGCTGGGTGCTGTTATAACATTTCTCAGTTATGACTGGTGGTTGAAGATGTGATGTGCTACGGCATTGGATATAATTATACCTCAATATAACGAGTTAAAATTTATATACCAGTACAAAGGATACGATATAACGAGGTTCTACAGTGGTATGCATTTTTGCTTTGGCCCTACTGAACCACTTTAAACCACTATATTAATTAGGGGACGTGAAGATAAAAAAGTGGGTGCCGTGCTGGAGCGGTGGATTGCCTAACGGGTTCAAGCCCCGATTAGTGGTCTGTGGCTGAATTTAACATAGAAGCGATTAATGAAGCCTAATGATTCAATCATTTATTAATTATTTATAGTTAATATATAAATCACATATGTAATATGTATACATGTATATATATTCTGTATATATATGTGTATATATATATTCTGTTGGTATTCTTGATTTAATATTAGCCTACTTGACTTGAATGATAAATGTTTATTTATTTCAGAGTAAAAAGCGATTTGGGAGCGTTCGTCATTTGTGTGACTTGAGTAGTAAGATTAACTTCAAAACACGATACAGTGAAATATAGGCCTAAAGATTGCACGAAAGACAATTTTTCTGTCACTTTTCGTTGAGAGAATGAATTTTCGTATAAGTCGGCAGAAGATTTCCTTGGGCCTTTGATTGCGAGTGGCCTTTGCCATCTTCTAAGGCTTCATTACTGCTGTGTCGGGGATCTGAAGGCATTTTCCAGTTCGAGTTTTTGTCACGGAAGAGATTACCAATGCTACTGATAAATTAAATATCATGGAT
The DNA here is from genome assembly GCA_018105865.1 of Metaphire vulgaris. Taxonomy (NCBI): domain Eukaryota; kingdom Metazoa; phylum Annelida; class Clitellata; order Crassiclitellata; family Megascolecidae; genus Metaphire; species Metaphire vulgaris. Next base: position 8,446,749 of record CM030868.1, on the reverse strand, counting down.
TTTCATTTTTAAAGTTTTGAATTCTTTATAATTTAGACTGGATTTTTTTTTCAGTGAATAATACTCATCGGCTGTTATGAGCTGACAAAAGATGGAGCATTGTTTTGGCAGACAAATTGATTTTTAAGAACAAGATTAGAGATGTTGCTAGTTATTTAATCTCAGAATTCTTATGGAAAAAGCAAAACCAATATCCAAATTGTTGAGATTTGGATTTATAGATTGAATCTCACTTTGATTATATCTCAGAGACTGTATGTCATTCAGATATGGGATTTCCAGCACATCTTTCATCATAATGAATTTGTATAAAAATCAAAAGGACTTAATATAAAATCAATGACAGTTTGAAAAATTTGCATTTTGAAAAAGATCAAGTGTTGGGGAAGGTTGCAAAATGTCACCATTCAAAATTTAACATTTTATTTAGAAATTTTATTAGAAATGATTATTTTGATTAAATAGCTGGTCAAGTTAGGAGGAAAAACATTCAACAATTTGAGATTTGCTGATGTTATAATCCCTAGCAACGACCGAAAAGAGTTTTCATGCATTTGGTTGACATTTTTATAGTCTACTCGGACGCGATTTATTCATTTTGGGTGTGAAACTAAAACTCCGTTTTGACAACAAATGGAAAGAAAAAAACATTACTGTTAATGAAAAGAGTCTTGGACAGATGGAATGAACTATCTAGAGGATAGTAATGGCACAACTGTAAATCTTGAGTTCAAAATAAACCTCAGTAGTTTAGGAATTAGAGTTGACGGGAACAACAGTGTCTGGAAAAGCAACAAAATCCTAAAAACAAATGAAGATTAACCTTGGTTATATTATATTATATTAATGGATTATATTATATCAAAAGAAAATAAGACAAAGACTAGAATGCAAATGTTTTCTCTCAGAACAATGCAAAGAATATCATGGACAGAAAAACAAACAAATGAAAAAGTCATGAAAAAAAATACCAAACGAAAATTCTTTAACATCTGCCAAAGACGAAAATTTGAGATGATTTTTGCTTGTACAAAGAAACAACAAAGATAGGTTACAGTCAAACAATACCTTCCTGAAATCATGCTGGGAAAAAGAAAACCGGTCTAAGCCGAACAGAGGATATGTTACTGCATAGAAGAATGGACTGGAATGGCTATAAAATATACAAGCATTTTAAAGCATCTAAAGAAAAAACTCATCAGAGTCCAGCGTGTTAGTGAAGAAATTATATTAAAAATCATGGTTTTATTTTTACAGTCTTCTTTTATTTAGATGATGTAACAGTGGCAGCAATTCTAGCTCTATGTCTAGAACCCTTTGGGGTCGTCCATATATGACGTCACGCGCTGAGGGAGAGTGGTTTACCAAGCAGTGACGACGTGTGACGTAGGGGGAGGGAGGTATAAACCGTACAATACTTCGATATCACCTTTTAATTGCGTCATTGATTGCGAAAGTCTTTTTAATGGTCAGATTTTGTAGCTTTCAGTTTCAACAAGTAAATGATGCCTTAGTACTCATATTTCATTACCTCGTGGCAGGACCAAGAGGAACAGTTCAATTAGTCATATTTTTTCCATTTTGGTAGTTTTCATGAGATTGTAAATCATAAATCAAATTAGTAGCATTATTTTATCCTGATGTTTTGTATAGAGGGCTTAAAAGAAGGGGGTAGAGCAGTGCATATGTCCCCAAACTGAGATGGGGACCCAAAAATGGTTTACAGTAGCAAAAAAAGCAAAAATGAAGCCTAAATGTAGTCGTGTGAAACTAGATTCAGAAGTTTAGGAGCGCCAGTAACCAATACCACAATTTTTAAGACAAGTTTTGGTTTTGTTTGATCAAATTTGGAAAATCCTGACAAGCAAAAAAGGTCCTCGCCTCTTACTTAAACTTTTACCAAGGGGGGTTTGACCCCAAAGACGCATAACAAATTTTAAAAAATGCATGGAAACTCGTAAAAATATTTTTTGGCGGAAAACAGTACTTTTAAATTACTCCCTCTTTGGCAACAACACTGGGGAGCGTCATCAGATGATCACCATGGTTTGCTCTGAAACTCCAATAATAATAGGGAATCGGGGTCGATCAGTTAGCCAAAGCTATTGCATGCTGATCTTCAGACGCTATAGATCATAGTATTTTTAAGAGTCGTAACAAAGGTATTTTCTTGGCAAAATTTAAAATTAAATTTTAATTTCAATCAGTCTTTCAGGTAATATTTTGAAATTTAATGTTCTAAAAATGGTTGATAGTTTACATAAGATTTATTGAATCTCAGCTTTTGTTTTGCCATTTATTCAAAACTTAGAAGATTCTTTTCAACTAACGTTCCCCAGATGACCTGGTTATACATTTATATTAAATAATTTTTGTCATACGATTGCGTCATCTGCGTGCGACCTCTTCTTCGTGGTCGGGTTTGCCGGAGCAGTTTCAACAAGTAAATGATGCCTTAGTACGCATATTTCATTGACTTCGTGTGCAAACCTATACAGTTCAATTCTGCAATTTGTTCCAAGCACAGGAGAAAACTTTCATGAGATTGAGGAGCAAGCAAAAATAACTTTACCTGATGTAGAGCATTGAACTCTTAAAAGAAGGCATAGAGCAGTGCTTCCCAAACAGTGGATCGCAGGGCTCAGTCTAATGGGTCGCGGAGTAGTGTGAAACTAGATTCAGAAGTTTCATTTTCTAACCAATACCACAATTTCATAAGACAAGTAGGTTTGGGTTTGAAGAAATTTTTATGCCAGCAATCCGGCCTCCATATGCGGCTTATATTCGCACATTTCCAAAAGTTTGGGAAACCTGGCCTATAGTACTTTTTAGAAATTACTCTTATTTCTCAACAACGCAAGGAAAGCGTCTTCCGACCATTTTGCTCTGAAACTCTGTTTGATGCAAATTTTAGGGAATCTATTTCGTCATGTTTGGATCAGCGGTTCCAAATTTGCCATACTCATAGGATTTTTAAGACGCGTAACAAAGGTATGTTCCTGGCAACATTTAAAAGGAGATAATTTAAAAAAAATTCAATATCTATTTGCCTTATTTGGTAAAATGCGTATAATTCTGCCTAATATATTTGCAATACTTTCCCTTGAATTGAATCAGAGCTTTTGTTTTGCCATTTATTCAAAACTTAGAAGATTCTTTTCAACTAACGTTCAGCAGTTGGCAGCCTTTATAGTTATATTTTCATATTACAATTCCCTATGATTAGGGTCCGGAACGTTAAAAATCACTGAAGTGGACCATGTCATTTCATGTTTTGAAACCGTCTGGTATTTAGAGGGCTGCAACGTTGAACAACAAATGACTCTGATTGCCTGTTTAGACCTACCTGACCTACTTCCTTCAGGGTCAAAGCAATGAGCCTCATAATCTAACTAACACAGGGTCTCATTTGTCCTAAACCCGGCACTGGTGCTATGCTCTCTGTTCTCTGTTTGATGCAAATTTTAAAGCATAACTTTCGTCCTGTTCGGATCATTCCAAACTTCAGTCTTAAATTTTTCCAGGTAGTCTTCTGTTTTTCTAGTAACAATGTCCAAAATATCTCATTTTCTTGATTTTAAATGTTTACACAACTATAATTATGGTCACTTTAGCCATTTTGTATAGTATCTCATTCGACAATGAAATCCGTATAACGGATTCAGCATTTTCTCAACCATTTGTTTTCAAATGACCCCTTCAATTCAATCATCTTCTTTATTTGATGTCCATGACTCACACGAGGCAACAGGCCAAACCAGTGCACTGAACTTTCGTTCATAATGTAAACTGTTAAAAATAATAATAATTCTACAACAATTAAAATGTTTGAAATCATTCTAATTCAATTGTCTGCAATGCCTATCCTGAATGACAATGGGAAAATTTTGTGCAATTATAAGTTTTGCGCATCAAAAAAGAGACAACGCCATATTTTCGAAGGTTTCAGGCGACCTCTGGCAAATCGTCATTCGACCCCCGTCGGGGTCGCGACCCACAGGTTGAGAACCGCTGCCGTATCGCGTATATAAATATACTGATTTTTGGGGATATATATATATATATATATATATATATATATATATTTATATATTTATATTTATATACCGATATAGCCCCCTTCGCTACGCCCCTGAATAGGCTGTATAGGGAGTGTAGGCCTATAATGCCAATATACAACAGAAATGGCCAAACTGCGACTCGCGAGCCGTTTGCGGCCATTGTAGCAGAGTCAGCGACACGCGAAAAGTCTTTTAAAATTTGTTTGCCAATTGTATCATAGGTAAGCGGCATCAGGGCCAATCATAACTAATTAATTAATCATTGGGCAAATAGAAATAAAAAGCAGAGATTGATTGAAATTTCGCCGGTGTCGGACTGATCTTCTGGCTTGACTAGCTGGCTCTAATGCTATTTGGATTTGGTGCGCCATCGGCTGATGCCCTGTGCAGTGTGCATTATGATAGTGGCGCCATAGAAGTTGATTGATTGATTTAAATTTTGCAAAGAATTGGATCACTCTACCAAGTTTTGTCTAATTGGCAATGCGGCTCCAATTGCCTCAAAGTTTATGAAAATTGTCATTTGCGGCTCGCGCCTTCCATGGGTTTGCCACCTCTAGTATACAATATCAAGCTATGAAGTGCTTAAAAGAGGTAGGCTAATGTGTGAAACGCAGTGATCGAGTTTTCAAAAAGCAGTGGAGGTTTGACTATTTTCAGTATTTATTCTGGGCCTTTCTCTGGGGGGGGAATTCCACCCCAAGTTTTAAAATTCCCCCAAATTTTTTATATGTTGGCTTGGGATGGAAATTCCCCTCCCAAAAAAGTGTGACGAGAGGGGATTTTTGGAGAGGGGAAAATATAAGGATGGCCATTTCTCTGCTTGTCAGGGCATAGGGCATTTGATTTGAGAAAGGTAACAAATATTAGGAAGAATGGAAGGATGGGGTTTTTCGTTGCTTGTCACGACATTCCAGAAGGAAAAAATATAACGATGACCTTTTTTTGCTTGTCAAGGTTTTTGGAGACTCAGACCTTGCCCGCCCCAACATTTCAAAATCTCCCCTATGTCAAGGTGGCTAGAATAAACACTGGACTATTTTCATCCCTATACTTTTTTTTACTTCCAATGAGAATTTGAGATTTTTAAGCCAAAATTTTCTACCATCGCTGGGGTTTAATATCCCAGTCCCTCAAAAGATCGAATCCTGATTCTACAATGTCACTGTGCAATGGTCAAACGAGTGACAATGGCGATTGGATGAAGCCCATACAATCAGCATTTCAAGGAGTCCACAGAAATAGCTATGGCGTCGCCGGGTAGATGTTAAATGACCAGTAGCCTCGTCAGGTTCCAGGGCAGAGAGCAGCGTGACATATAGAGGCCAACTTAGTCTGATGCGACTCAGGGAGTTTGAGGGATCGCATAGTGTGCCTTCTCAGCAGAGTTGCCGAAAAAGTAGGCAAATATTAGACCCAAGTGTTGAGCTTTTGAAGCAATTTTGCAGGCTTTCTGACAAATTATCGGAAATCCCCGTCGGTTTTGCACAAATCTCACAACTATTTCAGGCCCAAGTTCGAAGCCTGACCAGTGGCGGCTCTAGGATTTGGCAAGTGGGGGGGCCGTTGGGGGGCAACTTCTAATCATGGGGGGCCAACCATTTGTTGTTTAATGTATGTAGCATTAAGTATAGGGTCCCAACTGGGGGAGCCACTGGGGGGGCAGGCTCTCAATAGGGGGCACGGGCCCCCCTGGCCCCCCCGGTGGAGCCGCCACTGAACCTGACCTCCTATGTCCCTCTCGAGGACGCGCTAATGAAAAATAGACTAATAATGAAGCGCGCGTGTCGCAGTCTTTTGTAAGTGTTTGATCAGATAAGATACCTGCATGAGTTGCTCTGTAGATCAGGACCCCACAGGTATAAATTGATCGCTTAAAGGTAAACTATGAATATTTCAGAACGACGCTGGGCGGTTCGTAGCAGAAGTATAAAGAAGCTTGGGTCCATAATGGGTCGCTCGCGAAACCAGAGTAAAGTAAGGGGCGAGGAATGGTTAGACTAGGGAACTCCAGATATTATCATTACATTGTTATATAGAGGCAGCTGGTTAGGCGCTCGTCGTCTTTTGATGAACGCCTCTTTGAATGAGCAGTCTAGACCTCGATGTGCTGTAGAGACGTATTTATCTTGCGCCTGATAAACATCGCGCTTTGAAAGACGCGGGAAAATACAAAGGAATGGTTTGTTCTGGTTGAAGACCGTTAAATGGCGAACGCACACGATCGTATTGTAAAACCATTTGCACACAGCGCTCCACCGGGGCCAGGGAAATCGTGTCTATTAGGCCCCCAGTGGCCCCCAGTTGGGACCCTATACTTAATGCTACATACATTAAACAACAAATGGTTCATGATTAGAAGTTGCCCCCAACGGCCCCCACTTGCCAAATCCTAGAGCCGCCACTGTTTGCCCAGCGTGAAATCGGTCAGTAGGCGAAGCAATGTCAATGTATACGAATTGCAGGGTGTTGAACCGACTGCGGGTGAGTCGAATGCTTCTTTCTTATGCCTTTCATAATGTGGATTTTGTTCAGCGAAACAGACAGAACGAATCTTGACTAATCAGAAATTCAAAATCTACCATCGAATATTGTCTCACTCTGAATTTGTCGCTGGCAACTGCTTAGGTCCAATGATCCCAAAGAAATTTAATGTTAATGTATCCCACCTGGGCTCCTTTGTTAAGAGAGTTATTGCTTTATTAGAACCGAGTTTAAACCGGTTTAATCTGGAAATTTTAATTTAGTTAGAATCTTGGGGGCCATCCATAAATGACGTAACGCGATTTTGGCAATTTTTTACCCCCTTCCTCCACTTCGTCACACGTCGTCACAAAAGTCAGACCCACTCAACTATGACGTCACAACGCATTGCACTGTCTCGTTTCCCTCCAGCCAAGTCACTCCCCCCCTCCGAAGGCCTGGAGTCTGGATAAAACACTGCAGTAACAAATCTGCATGTATAGCGAAGTCCGATGTCCGATGCCAGAGGCGGATTAAGGCTCAATGGTGACGAAAATCATGGTGCCCCTCCTTCCACTCTGACCCAGTCCTCATTAGTTGTTAGCCTGCGTGACCAGATATAGGCCTACAATGCAGGTTGCAGCAGGACAAAGATGCATTCATATGATAGCACAATATAGGTCTACTGTACAAACTAAGCCAAGCGTAGACTACATGAAGTTCTACAATCAGCAGGGCCTCCGGGCTCCGGCGCGTAGGGCCTGCCATGGATTCCATGGGCCTGCACACTGCACAGCCTGCGGCCGCAGGGCCCCCGGCCTCGAATATTTAAGAATTTTAAGGAGTCCCGTTTTTATAGCGAAGTATTCTAATTTGAATGAAAGTTTAATTTACTGTGGTAAATCAATAATAGGGCCACAATATCGAACATTTGCAGGGGCTCCCAAAAAGTCATGCGATGGCCCTGCATTCAGTGTTGCATCATTGCATACACTCTCTGCCATTGAGGAGATTTATGGCAGTTTGAGGGGCGTGGTTGAGGGGGGAGTGGTGAGAAATTTCCATCCCATTACACACTGAGATGCACATTTTGGGGATTCTAAAACTGCGGTGAAGAATTTTTCCCTATCCGGCCTGTATACTTCGGTGCTGCTTTTGAAAGCGCTATAGAAATTAACGAGATTTTACTTACTTAATACGACATCTAGGCCTATTTTAATAATTCACAAGTTTGATGTATCATAATCAAAATTGTCTTGACCCGAAAGGCATTTTTCTATAGGCCTATTTCAATTTCGCAAAATCGCTGATAACATCCTCGGAATGAATAACTTTCAGAACGTCTGCTTCAATTGTTAATATAGACGGCGAATCGAGTTTTTCTTGAACCACAACTAATCTATTCGGGTTTTTACACGTTTCAAGTTATTGTAAAAAGGTCTTGGAACGACACTGGTTTGTGCCATAGGCGAACCGAAGAGGGCAGAGGGGACATATTATGTTCCCGGGCGCCGAGGTGAGGGGGCGCCAAAATCGGGTATTTTGGGTAAGTGAAATGCACAATAAAAAAGAAGAAACACGCGTGACGATTTTTTTTGCTCGTCAGCACCATATGAAGAGGGGCGCCGTAAGAGCTGAGGGGCGCAGAAAACGATGTGACGACCTTTTTTTGCTCGTCAGCAATGTTAGGGGCGTCAAACTACACTTTGTTCCCGGGCGCCAAACACCCTAGATCCGCCTCTGGTTTGTGCAGTTTCTGTGCAGTTGGTGATCATTAATTAATGCTAAAATTATTCTTATGGAAAGTTCAACATTTGAAAAGGCATTCTCTGTCTTCTGCAATAAAAGTGCTGTAGAGTTTCATGAGAGTAAAAGATGTAATTATGATCATTCGTTTGTTTCTTCATTAACTTTGAGATACCTTTTGGTCCTTGTGCTCTAAGCAGTGGCGTAGCCAAGGGGTTATGGGGGTTAAACCCCCCTTGGCTGCCGAAAACAAAATAATTTTAATGAGTCTTCATAAACACGTTTTTTAAGTTTTTTGAAAAGGGGGAAAACGACTTTGGTGGTCAAAAATCGGGAAGATTGGCTGTTTACCCCCGATTTTGCGCAAATGCAACAGCATTTTATGACGGGTAAAGATTTTGCGCAAATGAAATAGCATTATATGACGGGGAGAGGCTGTTTTACTTCCCGATTTTGCGCAAATGCAATAGCATTTTGCGCAATTAGTTTTTTCGCCGCCTTTTCCTTCAACCGAGTTAACGCCCAAAAAACTAGAGGTGGTGATAACGATTCTCTTTTTGCTGTGCTGCTTTTCACGGCAACAGCCTTTTTCTTGATTGTCAAAGTTGGTCCCGGTCAAAACTAAACAACCAAACCTCATCTTCCCTTATTAGCCCGAGATGTAGCAAATTCAAAAAAAAATTTGGCTTTCTCAGAATTCAAAACTGGCCGATAATACTTATGTTCAAACACGGGGTTCGGGTGTGAATTGATAGATCTTTGCCAAATGTCAACCATTTTCAAACTTTTTGGTTTATTTTGTTCCTCGAGTTTAGAAATTTGCCGCCCAAAGTGGGAAAAATAGGGGCTTTAAACATTTTCGGGGAGAGGGTGATATTTTTAGGTAATAAAGTGGACTCTACCCCCAAATTTTGTGTTTTGCACGGACGGTTAGAAAGAGGAATAAACAATCTAAACAATAGCAAACCTCATCTTTTTAGCTTCTATACAGCCTGAGATATAGCAAATTTAAAACGTTACAGCAATCATTTCTGAAGAACGCTTTTCCAAAAAATTAAAGTGACGGCGTCTGAAAATTTAATCTCCTCTTGAGTTATTTAAAAAAATAGGTATTCAGCGCAACCATTCAGGGCAGGGCATTGGAAGAGGGAAGGGAGGTTTAGACGTTGTTTACGGGTTTTTAGCGTTTTATAGGTTTGGGAACGGGGTTTGGGGCCGGTGGGGTGAGCAGTGACAGTCGATTGGGAGAGGGATGGGAATGGGGGGTTGGGAAGGGGTGGGAGAGAGAAGGGAACAGGGGTTTGGGGCCTCGGGCAGGGCGGGCAGGTATGGGTTGGGGCCTGGGCGATTGAAGGGAAGGGATGAAGGGGAAGGAGTTTGGGACCGGGGCAGGAATGGGCTTGGGAAAGGGATGGGGAGAGGGAAAAGGGATGGGGAGAGGGAAAGGGATGGGGGGAGAGGGAAAGGAAGCAGGGGTTTGGGGCCGGAATGGGTTGGGGCGATTGGATGAGGAGAGGAAGGGGATGGGGAGTCGACATCAGGAATGGGTTGGGGCCTGGACGATTGGGAGAGGATTGGGTGAGGAAGGGGACGGGGGTTTAAGCTGCAATTAAGACGCTTCGTTAAACGCTCCGTTTTGATTAAACAATATTTGGTTGTCTGACAACAGCGTTAAAATCGAGAATTATATAATAAGCAAATGGGGAAATAAAAAGTTCTCGCGCAACCTTTCAATGTTAGACCATTCTTAGACGTTATTTTGATTTGAAATGGAAAATAACTGCAGCATTGAAGTTGTATTTTTCGACATCAAAGTCCTTCTGTGGTTAAAATCGAGCAAATGGAAATAAAAACGGTCGACGTCTCTGCCTAATTTTGATTTGAAATCGCACATATTTTTAACATTTCTAATATAGCCTTTTAATTTTCTGAAAATCGTGTAGGCCTTTAGGCCTACACGATTATCAGAAAAATAAAATAATAAAAATTTATTTTTACTGGCGTTAGGGGCATGCGTTAGGAATGGGCAGAAATTACTTGTGGAGTGCCTCGGGTTCAGTGCATGCGCCACTGCTTTTTAAAAACCTAAAAAATTATATTGACAAAGGATTACTATCCAAAAATTTCAAAATTTGCCGATGATGCAAAGCTGAATAGAAAATTCACTCTGTTGGTCTGAAGAAATTGTTCCAATTGTCTTCTGGATGCATTTTAATATAGACAAATGTTCTGCAATGCATGTTGGAAAGTCTAATCATTGTAATCAATATGCATGGAGAGAGGTTCTAACAACCACAGAGGAAGACAGAGACTTGGGGGCGACCATCCACAGAAGTATGAATACACCTCGCCAATGTGTGGAGGCAGCAAAACAGTGCAACTGGATGTTGGGAATGTTGAAAGGAACAATAGTGAGTGGAGACAAAGAGATAATTGTAGAATTATAAGAAAGCATTACGGCCTCATATAGAATACTGTGTTCAGGAACGGAATCCATTTCAGTAAAAACGATTGGAACTTTTAGATCAGTGGTTCTCAAACTGGGGTCCGCGTTCCCCTAGGGGACCGCCAAGCGGTTTCATGGGGACCATGAAGGGATTACTGTCTCAAGATATCTCATATCCAAAACCTCACAAAGCCCACGGATGGCTCTAAGAGTTCTGATTCCATTTGAATTTAAATTTCATGATTAAGATTTGCAATTTTATAATTAAACAATTGATAGACAAAACAAGTAGCCTATGTCTATATGTTAATTGAAGTTAATTCAAATTTTACAAGGTCCGCGAGTCATCGCCAAAATTTCCAAGGGACCGCAATGCAAGAAACCCTATAGAAAGTCTGATAACCAATGTTTTAGAAAAAGCGCAAAGACGAGTAACAAAGATGGTCGATGGACGCGTAGGCCTACATCTCAGCTATGAAAAAATACTTCAATATTGCGGATTGACGACATTAGAATGAAGAGAAATTCTCGGAATCGGTCTTGGTCCTGACTCTTGAGACTCTTGGTCTGGGTCTTTACTAATTAAGTCTTGACGACTGGCCTGGATTATTGGTTTATTGTCCACCGAACTGAACGCCCTCCCTCACGGACGGAGAAGGCCACCCAAGCTCTTGAAGATAAGAAATTAACAACTGCCTTGAAACGAGACCGTGTCGCATCATTCGTCTGTCGGCTTTATCGAAACACAGGCTTATCAGTCAATCGAGATTCTGGAATAGGAGGCATATGGACATTTTCTGGTTAAAAACCTCCGACGAACCAAAAAGGCTCGTCACTGAGTTCTTTTCTTTGCACGTTCACGTATGCTCATAGTCTCTTCGATCATGCTACCTACCATGCCCCCCCCCCCCCAAGAAAATATCTCAGCGGTTTTGCGCAATTCCCACGACCGCAAGCCAGAATTAATAGGTGGGTCCGCCCTCTCCGGTGGCTACGCCAATGCAATCAGTCAACATCCAATCAATGTGACTCACTGACATATGATGTAGCCTAAAGTGCAGATCATTTTATTGTCCATTTCGCTCCCGTGGACAAATTAATGCCCTGGATCGAACTTCGCAGTCATCTGGACGTCTCCCCGATGGTACTATTGGGGGCTCAGTTAACCGCTAACTGTCAATACAAAGTAGTTTTATTCATACGGTGAATTCTTTGATCTGACCCGCAATGCAACTCAGCAACAGCATTTCACACGTAGCCTATCTCTTATAAGCACTACGTAACTTGATATTGTAGGCCTATATATTGGAATTGTAGGCATAGGCCTACAGCCTATTCGCCCTTGTATTACTATATATACAGTATTAGTGAAACGCCTTACATTTTAAATGCATTAAAGTGACAATACACACAGTTGTAATTGTGCAATTGACACAATTGTGCAATTCAATTACATTGTAATTAGGAGTTACTTTAGTGCCGTTGTGCTGCTGTAGAGAGAGGTTCACTTGTTTGAAAAGTGAAAATGTAAGACAGAAGCTTGAAATGACGCGAATAGGACAAAAGTTATGCTTTAAAATTGGAATCAGAGAACAGAGATCAATCAATCAATCAACTTCTATAGCGCCACTATCATAATGCCCAGGCATCAGCGTAAAGCTAAATCTTATGTAAACTATTAACCATTTTTGGTACGTTAGATTTCAAAATATCGCCTAAACGAATCGTTACGACTGATTAAAATCCAAAATACTATGACGAGATAGATAGATAGATAGAGAGAAAGAGAAAGAGAGATATATAGATAGATAGATAGATAGATAGATAGATAGATAGATAGATAGATAGATAGATAGATAGATAGATAGATAGATAGAGAGAGAGAGAGAGAGAGAGAGAGAGAGAGAGAGAGATTCATTTAAGTGATTAATAATGATTGTATAGAACTTCATGTAATTAAATATTAAAACAATCTAACAGCAGTCGAACTAGAGCAGGGGTGTCAAAACTTTGGCCAAATTTGGCCCGCGAGCTGCTCTTAGTTGGCCCGTGAAATTATTTACGTTTATATATTTTTTGCTAGATGTTTAAAAGATTTCTACGAGCAACTTCCAAAAGAAGCATTTCCCTAAATTAAGAAAACAATGTCAATATGTCAACTTAACAAAACAAGCAGCAATCATGTTATCTCTCCTTGACAGTACTTGCTTATGCGAGCAAAGCTTTTCCAAACTGACACTACTAAAGACAAAACTGAGATCACGTCTGTCCAAAGGAAATTTACGGGCAAATTTGACAGTAGGCTAACTTTGGTGCGGATTTGAAACCAGACGTTGCTAAACTAGTGAAAAATAAACAATGCCTGCCATGTCTCCTCAGCTTCCACATCTACATCGACTGTCGTCTAACTTTTTCTTCACCGTTAGGCCTAGAAGATTTTGAAATTTAACTATTTCTCAATCAGACAAGTGGGGCGAATATTTTGTTGTTTCATTATGCTAAACACGTTAGTTAAAACTTTCTTTTACAAATGAATGTACAAGTGGGGAAAGACAGTCGCCCCGGGCGGCACATTCCTAAGGGCGGCATTTTGAGGTTTAAAAAATTCAGGGGCGGAAAAATCGCAAGCAGAAGTGAAAGAGAAATAGCCGACGACGACCTCTTAGCACGTCAGTCTTTTTCAGGCGATTGACAGAATTTTAAAAAATCTAAACTTCCGCCGGTCGGAGCCAAACCGGCCTACGCTACGCAAAAAGCGACCAGGAATTTCCCCTTCCCTCTATAACTACCAAGCTGGGTCTACTATTCGCCTGCTCTGGTGCCTCTTGAATCGTCTCGATTATCCTCCGATTGCAACGACAATGGGCCTACTGTTTGAACGTTGAAACTGAGCTGCATCGTCTTCTCGGCGATTGCTCTCGTTCAAAGGTCGTGGCTGTATGGCCTACAGTCCTTTACACTGAGTACCGCGATGCGTGATGCATTTGCTGCAATTGCGTCTTTACGTATAGACTGTCTGGTATTATATGTCGCTCCATTCAACAGATGTGTGTTTTGAATGCCTGATGCTGAAAAGACCCATCGGCCCAGCGACACACATCGGCGCTTTCGCCCAAGGGTACCTCGCGTCTGGTCTCGTCCGCCGTACTTAGGCCGAATTCAGCGAAGCTCACCGCCGACCAGAACAGTTGAGGCCAAGCATCTGCGGCCGTTGAAGGGGCGGTTGAGAGTCTGCCGTTCAATGCAGACTCTGGGTTTCGTTTGAATCAGATTTCGTGTATAGGAGTGTAGACAAAGTTTTCAAACCACGCAATATGTTCAAAGGCTTCGATTGGCAAATGAGACTATTCAAGTGAGACGATTTGATGAAAACGCTTGAAAATGACTCCAGATTCTTGATCAACTGACAGCATTGGGAAGCATGTGCGTCCATTGACAGCGTGTGCTATGCCTGCTTGGTATGAATGATGGTGTTTGACCAGTGAGACTCATTCATTGTGCCACACGAAATAGTGGGTCCTAGTATAAAGGGCCATTACATTCATTATATTGTGGCAGTAGGGGCCTATAAGGCAATTGACTGGACCTGTTTTCAGGAATAACATTTTACTTGGTGAATTTTGCACAGACATTGAGGCATTGATTCTGTTGAACATCGTGTTTGGATCTGAAGTGAACAGTTTTTTTCGTACTTTTCAGTGCAACTTAATCAAATAGCAGTAAATAAATGTGGAAAATTGACAGGACAGTATAAACGATACAAGTTTTTAAAACTTTTTTAAATTAAAAAATTTATAATTTTTGCCCAGAATTTGAATCTACACATTTAAAAAGAGAATGAATGAATGGAAAATGGAAGGTAATGCTACAATTTTCAAGAAAAAATGTCTGATTTACCCCAAGAGTTGAGTGTACAATCAATTTTTGCTCTTCACCTAATTTAGAAATTTCGACCAATTGGCAAATCATTTTGAATCCCAGTTGATGCTTATTTTATTTTCTGACCAATTAAATTCAGAACTGTTTTATGCTTCTTTTCCAAATTTGAAGCAGGCTTCAGGTTGGGTTCAAAACACAAATACAAAGCATTGAAAAACCATTTCTTTGTGTGATTTCATTTGCGATCATTTGATTTCACACACGAGTGTGATCTGATATTTTATTCATAAGAATGTTATTATAATTATTAAATGTTTTTATTAAATGTTTTGCTTAGGTGCTGTCGGCTGCTGGTATTGCTTTGGTGACAATGACTTATTAAGACATAATGTCCGATTCATCTACATCTTTGTCACCAGATCTGTCTACACAGTTTTCAACTGTATCATCTGGTTGGTGGTGATGTCATCTGTTGTTTTTCCTAAACTACTTGGTTTAATGTTCCTTTGAAACTTTTTCTGCATGATGCTACTTTTGTTGTATTGTGAGTACTGTGAGTATTGTACTATATGAAGTAGCCTGAAATCAATGGGGCGCCGACATTCTCCCCCGGACATAATCCCCCCGGACATTATCCCCCAAAAGTAAAAAGTAATGAACTATCATAGATCCAATTTTAAAAGGTTATATCATGTTATCTGCTGCCGTCAGTATCGTTTAGGGTTAGTGTTAGTGTCTGGTTTATGGTGTGGGTAATGATTATATATAGTCAAAGTCCATAGAGTACCGGTAAACAAAGGAGGGATTATGTCCGGGTATGTCACTTTCTCGGGTGTATCGGAAATCAACCATGTTAAAGGAAAGCAAATGGTAATGAAACCTTTTCCTTTTATGTATTTACTGGGGATTATGTCTGTGGCTTTTCTGGCAAAGTAGAATGTAGAACCATCTTTTGATATCATGTACAATGTGCATAATCATTCTTAATATTGCTATTATTAGTATTGGCCGGTTTCGTGTCGCTCTTATCTCTCTTGTTATCGGACTTGAACCCGATGTGTTTACCGGTATTTATTGCCTAGTTGAGCATAGGCACTCTTTATTCCTTGTCCTTGGCCAGGGTTCTTACCCATGACCTCAGCAACCCCACTTGCTGACCATTAGACCATCTTGCAGTGCCACTCTCACACAGTATGATCAGAATGTATTCAGGCATGTCTAGCTAGAGGGAGCTTCTGCCCATCTCCCACAAAAAATTAAAATTTTCAGGAATGTGTTATATCTGATAATTGAAAAGTATTACCTAACCATCCGTATATTCAGTTGGGGTTTGCCATGAAAACCTGATGCACTGTATGACACCCTGAAAGTAAACTGTTTCATGTTTATTTTAATGGAAACTGAGCATCAATGAATTCACAAATGCTTTGTATTCTGCACTTTTGTCTGATTTTCTGAAGTGCAGATGGCATTGAATCCAATTAATCACTTAATTAACCTTTACTTTTGTTGACATTTGGCCATTCCTGTTCTGCTTTCATTTCTCGGTCTGTTCAGAATCATTACATGATGATTGTGGATGAGTTCAAATTCTGTGGCACGTTGACTGCAATGCACGCTACGAACAAACACATTTTGATTAAACTTTGGCAGGAAAAACGATAATAATTCTAAACTTTCAATCACTCCACCGTGTTCTTCTCTGTAAGCTTCTGAAACACAACCATCTGACGATGACAGCAGAATGATGAATAATGTTGACAAGAGTGACAGGCTTATCATATCAATCATCATCATCATCATCATCATCATCATCATCATCATCATCATCATCATCATCATCACAACCACCACCACCATCATCATCATCATCATCATCATCATCATCATCATCATTATTCTCAGCATGCATAGAAATAGTCAGGAATTTTTTGTAAGATGATGAAGTTTTCCAAAGTTTTTTGAATGCTTATCTTGAAAATCTTACAAACACACCTAAATGCCAACCATAATATCTCTCTCATCATTGGGAACATTTTCCAGAATTTCTTTCTCTCGTCATTCTAAGAAACAAAACATGATTGGCAAATGTTATCTTTAGGAATATATCATTGAAAGCGGTGCACAAAGGAGTGAGTTCCTGCACTACACAACTGCCTCCTAGTCTTTATAATCATATTTGCTGATGTGAAATTATGACGATAGTGTATGTTGAGTTATGTTTTTCATTTACAGGATCGGTGAATCTTCGTCTTGCCATTGCTTTGCCCATCTGTCTGTTTGTCTTTTTCGTCATTGTCATCGTTGTAGTTTTCTGTTTAGCCAAACGAAAATCATGGATCCAGGTTAGAAGATTTCTCTTAATAGATTTGTTAATGCAATGAGCAGGGTTATTTCTAGGATTGTGAATTTGGGGTGTGGGTGTCGGAATTTGGGAAAAGTCTGACAAGCAAAAAAACCTTATCAAGTCTCCAAAAACAAGCAAAAAAACCCCTTATCAAATCTGCAAAAAACCTGACAAGCAAAAAAAGAAAAAAGGTCATCCGTGGCTCAGATTAAGGGGGTGTTGGGGGGGTGTCGGTCCCAAATTCAGGGGTTGGGGTTGGGGTTTGGGGTGTCAAAATATCCCTCGATTGGGGGGTGTCGGTCTCATATTGGGGGTGTTGGGGAGTGTTAAGGGGTGTAAAAATATCCTGGCAATGACTACTGCTATTACTGCAGAAGAATTAGATGAATTAAGTCATAAATAAAACAAAATAGGAAGTTAAAGAATCAGACTTCTTAATTAATTAGATAACTAGGCTATGGTTATATCCTCTGAATGGTGAATGTTTACCATGATCCTATGTCTGCCAAGAAATAATGGCTCTAATTAAGTAATTCATCAATAGCAATATCTTTAAAAACCTACTTAGCATGATTTAAAGTGGCTTAGGAGGCATTACAGCCTGTGTGAAAGCCATTAGTGGCGCTAACGGGGCTTGAACCCGCTCCGTCAGCCCGACGCTCCAGCGCGTAACCCACTCTGCCATCTTCCGTCCCCTCATTCGATTACCATTTTAGACACACTTGTTTCAAATCATACCAAACGTTAGAGTCTTAGCGATGCATGAGGCAGCATATTTTGTGGCAGTGGTGATACTGATAACCTAGCATTGTCTCCATGTAAACATTATTGCAGAATTCATCCAAAGCAAACGATGGAATGAAGAGTCGTGACAGTGTCGAAGGAAGTTCAGACCTTGGTGAAAATAACAATTACTCAGATTACGATAAGCATACTTTCAAAGGTAACTGACAAATTTCAGACAATTGGCAGTTGTGCAAGTTAAGCAGAACACACGATAGCAAGCTTAAATACGATTTTAATGGGCTTTTAACATTTAGGTGATGATGTCAATTTTCTTAGACATTCTGCATCAAATTCACACGAAACTGCTCAGTTTTGCCAATATATATAGGTGCCTGTTTTAGCAAGTAAAATTTTATATAGACCCACTTCCATGCAGGTTTACACCTGCTATTACAAAAAGTTTAGGCGGGGGCAGTTATTTCTGGACACAGTGTATATTGCAAATGCCTAATCTAATATTTCATTGTACTTTAAAAGTTACTTTCAAAAACATTCACTTTAGTAGCTGATACTGCCTTATTATCTAATTCGTTCCATTTGTCTAGTACTCCGGCAATCTTCAATCTTTATTACTCATTTAAAAATTACTACTGAATATAATTGTTAGGAGACATCTGATTTTACCCTTTCATTTGTAATTACTGTTCTGTTATTGAGATAGAAAACTTGGTTGACAGATAAAGAGTTACATTAAAAGTTTAAAACATCAAGATTAGATTTTCAAGTCTGGTGCTTTATTATACAATAGCATGAAAGTACCGGTATATAGTTTCAAATATTTAAATATAACTGTTCAGTGGAGTTTAATGAAGCTGACAGTTTGTTTTAAGATGTTGATGGGACCTATTATAGGATTATAACAATGAAAAGAAAAAGCTATAAAAATTCATTCACTCACAGATTCATTGGCATACTGAGACCTTTCATGGGGCCTTCTTGTGAGCTAATGAGAACAACCATCACCACCACCACTACCTCCTCCTCCTCCTCCTCCTCCTCCTCCTCCTCCTCCTCCTCCTCCTTCATCATCAAATAGGGTGTGCAGCATTCAACTTAATGCAAAGAAATTCAAATTTTCCCAGTTGTCTCTGAAAATGTGAAGGAGACGATCATAAAAATTACCCTGTCACCATTTGAAGGTTTTGAATGTACGGCATTTTGCGAGAAAATCTGGCTAACGGCAGCGGCAGTGGCTCCACCACGTTTCCTTCCTAAGTTTTCACCCAAATTAAGGAAGGCCAGGGGGCCCGTGCCCCTATTGAGAGCCTGGCTTGGTCCCCAGTGGCCATATTTACCCCCAGTTGGGACCCTATACTTAATGCTACATACATTAAACAACAAATGGTTGGCCCCCATGATTACGGGGGGGGAAGTTGCCCCCAACGGCCCCCACTTGCCAAATCCTAGAGCCGCCACTGGGCTACGGTTCACATAAAACTCCTACTGTGTCAATCGGCCATTTATATTAATTACCTGATAATCGTTACTCACAGAATTAAATGCTTTGCTAGCAAACTATCTGAATATATTTCAGTTTCAGTTGAATCGGAGACACTGGAGCTGAAGTCGGAATGTCAGCCTACACATGAGTTGAGCATTTCTCTTGAAAAGCTGAGAGACTTGGACTTACCAAACAGACAGGATATGAACCTTTTTAACCCAAATCATTTCTTGGCAGATTCATCTGATCATCCCCCTATAAAGAATGAATATGGATTGCCAAAAGATTTTCAAAACGTTAATTTCCCAAGTGACAACAGTCTCAAAAAGAGCAGCAATATCACAGCCTGAGAAAACTAATAATCTGATAAATCAACTCAGTGCGTCAAACCTTATGAAACATTCATTGCTTTGTAAGTTGAAAGGGAAGAGAAGAGTGAATCATTTGCCAGAGAAACAGACCTTAGAAATTCCTAGTCAAACTTCATCTTCAAATGTACTTAATTTACAAAATCCTGAAGCTATGAAAGTTCAAAAGAGTTCTTCTGAGTCACCGCCTGAAATTCCAGGTGTGTCACTGCCAGGCTCAGTAACAGAGTCTTCCAGAACTACACTGGTTGAAATATCTAAAGAAACATCTGTGATGCGTGACGCTATGGAATCTTCAGGTGAAGCTTCATCATCCAGTCACTTGAATAAAATACAGGTGGAGACTGGAAGAGTCACATATAGCACTTGCACTGACAATGACGTCAGTGACACTGACTTTGCTGGTGTCATCGTGCCTCCTCCGTACGAATTTGCTGGTGGAAATGCTGAAGTTTCAGACAGGTTCAGTCGGTGGGATTCTGTTTTGGAAAGCTTTGACGAAATCTTAAGCAGTTCTTTTAGCGATGAAATTGATATGAACCCCAATGCTGTAATTGTCAACATGGCAGCCCCGACAATGGCTAGTGGTTCTCATGACGAGACGCAAGGAGTGTCAGATGTGGAAATTTTTGATAGTGACAAACACAGAAGCGACAAAACAGGACTTTCTGGAAGTGACAAAATTGAACAGTTTTCTGAAGACATTTTGCATCTTCCTTTTGCGCCTTTGGGTTTCAATGATGATGACAATGGGGAAGATCTCTCGGCGAAATTCCTCGATTATTTTAGTCGAGATGTTGGTGATCTTGACACAAGTCGTTTTACAGAAACTGAGCCACTGCCATCTTCTAATCAACCTGCCTTTTCACAAACTGTAGTGAAGAGGACATATCCTGTTGGCGTCAAAACATTAGCACCAAAACCAAAATTTCCTAAGCATCTTCAAAATTTTAAATCAACAAATAGCATCAATCTCAGAAAAACTAATGTCATCAATTCAGTTAAGTCTTTCATGCCTGAGGATAATGTCAACAAACAGGAAGACTGCATCGATGCAATAGGAATCAGAACTGTTGACACTCCCGAGAAAGTTTCAAGCGCTTCTTTGCTGTCAACAGTTCCTCTGCCTGATGTTGTGCAAGACTTTGTATCCTTGGATGACTGTGAAAGATTTCTTGTTCCTCCTCCTGCAGATTTTTCCAATACTGTTGTAAGACTACAAGATGAGGCTACAACAACCGACCAAAAAACCAGCGGAAGTGTGTTGCCGCTTGAATTTACAGAGGCAGACAACATGGACTGCAGCATACCAGAAACACCTCAACACTTTGCAAATGCATCGCCTGAATCACAGGCAAAAGACGAGAGGACAGCTCCTACGCCATCAGCCTCTGCAGGTCTTATGTTTCCCTCGGAATTAATAGGCGCTCAGTCGCTTTCTGAGCCTCCAATGGAAATTGGGATTTTGAAGCCCTTGAGTCAGAAAACTCAAATGACAGAAGAAAATCATTTGCCCATTAGTATTAGTTAATAATACTAATACTACTACTACTACTACCACTACTACTACTAATAATAATAATGCGCTTTTCTTGTAGCAGTTCTAATATACAGAAAGTGTTATTCTATATCTATATACAGCATTATTCTATATCTATCTGAGATAGATCAGATCCTTTTAAAAGATCATTGATCTGCAATGCCATTGTGCAAATAATTACATAAGTAAGTCGACTAGTAAGTTAGTAACCCAGCATTAGTCAGTGAGAGGGAGAATTAGGGCCAATTTAGACAGATTAGAGACTAGAAATAATGTAAATATTTTAAGAACACTTATTAATTATTAACTGCTCGTGCAGATATAATCTGACATATTAAATAATAAATGTTATTCTCATTATGAGAACTGTTTTGATTTCACTCAGACGTTGATCAATCATTTGAACATCTCTTGTTCCACACTTAGATTCCCATAATTACCATTAATGCAGTGAAGGCTTCTGAACAACAGATCATAGACGGAATGATAAAGAAAGTGTAGATTCCAATAGCAGAGTTTTGATCAGGTCATTGTCTAGCGCCAATGTATTTGACAGTGATGTCATCAGTATTTATTTTTATCAATGATCTATTTGATGATCTACTTGATCCATTTGATGATCCATTTGATGATCAATGATCTACCGGTATCTACTTTTAAAATATGGGGTGCAATAGCATTGTTCTCTGGAAACTATTGTTTTAAAGATGTACATGAGCACAGTTAATCCTCTGCATGGAGCAACAGGGTGCTTATTCAGCAACTGCTTGTTATCCCGTATTCTGTCTACGATTAGACATTTTCTGTATTTAACAATTTTTAATGTTTTCTAATAGAGTCAAAAGTGATGGATACCCATGCACTTAAGAGTTAAGACAGGTTACAAGTTAGCTTCACTTTGCTTAAACAGTGCAGCTGTTATGTGTACCTTGTACTCAATGAATCAATAATACTTGCAATTTTCAGTCTTGGTAATCACTTATTTTGCCTTTTTATTACAATTACCTTGTCATTCAACTTCAAGCCAACTTTATCATCGACAGTCATGTCAGTCACGCTAACTGAATTGTCATTGGAATGATTTGTTGAATCATGTTCATGGTATTTCATGGATTGAAATTTTGGAGTTTGTGTTAAAAGTGACTAATATTAATGCAAGATTGATGACAATTGCAGATCATAAATACTGGTATGTGGGCTTTTCATATAAGAGCATTAAATTAAAAAACGATGATGATGATGATGATGATGATGATGATGATGATAATAATAATAATAATAATAATAATAATAATAATAATAATAATAATGTGATTTGAAGTGGTTTAGGAGGCTAGGTAAGCCTGCGTGAAAACCACTGTTGTAACTCTCCACATTCGATAACCTAGTTTTCCGAGATTGCTTTTGAATCCGTTTACTGTTTCAACTGTCACATTTTCCCATTTTGCCTCGTCTAAACTGTTCCATTTATCCACAACCCTTGCAATAAAATAGATCTTCTTTTTTCTTTCTCTTGACAAATTACTTGATGAGGCCTAACTTGATGTATGAGCAGCTTTCCGGTCTATCAGCGGCTCCACTTGTTTGATGCCCACCTTCTTCTAAACAATTTGCATTTGTGGCAGGGACGTCATTTGTTCTAGAGGGAAACCCAAAGAAATTTTTGTGAAACCGCCTTGCAGACCCATCAGGGCATTTTGCCCCTGATTTTGAGGCAAAAATCTTTTTTTTGGCCAATGTTTGTGTTATTTAGATTTTACCATCAATCCTAAAGAAGGAGTGCTTGATGATGTCTGACTGAAGAATTTGGAAAAACGTTCGCGACGCTTTCTCTGTTCTGTCACCTGCACACTTTCATCCAACAAGTTCAAGTCCTTGAGTAATTTGAAGTAACTGAGACTTTAACTAATCTTTCTGATTGAAAATTGGCTGACAAGCAAAAAAAGGTCGTGCGCTCCCTGAAGACTTTTTCTGTAGAGAAACTTGTAACTTGCAAACGTAGCAGAATGCATTTGTCAGGTCGAAAGTGTTCCCCTGAAAAACAGTGAAATGACGTCTCTGATTTATTCCAGAATAATAAGTATGGCCTCTTATGTTCTGCCCTGACAGTGTTTAGAACAAAAACTGTTTTCTAGTTAGTTTATAAGGGACTAGGAAAACAAGATATCAACCAGGAACACAAAAATATTTTTTTGGCGCAGCCTTTGAATCCGGGGTTTTGACCCCTAAAACCTTATGCTGCTACAGTGTGCCAATATAAACATCGGCACAGCCAAAGCTTAGGGGGTTTGACCCATAAAACCGCGTCCGAAAATAAAAATTTATGGAAACAAAAAATTTTCGTCAGCAGCCAAGGTGGTTTAACCCCCAACCTCCCTTTGGCTACGCCACTAACCACATTGATGACGACGTTTATGACGATAGTTCTTTAGAGTGATCAAATCGTTAGCAGTGGTTTCGATCAACCCATCTAGTTCATAATCCATTTCCTCCGTTTGACCAGAACAAATCGATGGACTGCTAAAGTTGCTAAACTGTTAAAAGCCGTTGGTCACAGTCACAGACATGGTTGTGAGCAATTTTGCAGACAAGCAAAGTGATTGCCAGAGACACACGAAGACATCGGGCCTACGTCCATTGTCCTAATGGCCGAACACAATTGCTAAAGCGCATCTGTGGTTCGGAATCCTTATTTGCGACGCAGTTTGCGAGTCGCCTCACGCTAACCAATGTAATTTTCCGGACACTCCCCAAAATCTGTCACTTTCTTAACGAACCGTCTGATTGAATCAACCAGGTCGAAATGCTCTGACACAATGCAGGACACGTCTACGAGACCGACAAGAGCAAAAGCGCCGGGAGAGAGAGAGACTCAATCGCTTTAGCGGGCGACCAATGCAGTCGTCTCTATGCATCGTTTGTCTTTCCATAAAACAGACTTACAGTCGCAGTCACAAGATATAAACAGCCACTGGATTTGCAGAACATCAGTCGACAGAATAGGAACTGCATATTCGCCGTATTTGGTATAACTCTTTACTTTTCAAAAGAATAAGTTCTATTAATCAGCAAGAAAAGTGCGGTTACGTACGCGTCATTTTAAGCATACCAAGAGAAATCATTGCGCAGACCTGATGCAGTCGGAAGAAATCTAGCTGTGGATCTAAATTATCTTGTCGACAATAATATGTTCCGTGTTTTGCAGTTTATATATTCGTTGCTGTTGGTTGGATTACTTCTAATTCTCAGTGCCGCACACACTGAAAACGACACCCTCGTCTACTTTCTAATAGAGGAGCTGCCGGCGAACGCCTTTGTAGGCGAAATTAGCAGCGACTTCGGTGCCGGTTCACGTTACTCTCCTCGGCATCTGAGACAGTTGCACTTCGATTTCGCAACTCAACTGCAAGACTTCTATATTGCGAATCAGAGAACTGGTACAATATTGACGACGGCGCAAATCGATCGCGAGCGGCGGTGTCCTCAGATGGAACGATGCACGATCTTTGCAGACGTCGTGTTGAAACCAGTCGAACTATTTCAACAGGTAATCAAGATTCAGGTTGAAATAATCGATATCAACGACAACGATCCGCAGTTTTATCCGCCGGAAGTTAACTTCAGCATGTCGGAAATGACCCATATCGGCGCTGATTTTTTAGTGGGACGTGCTTATGATCCAGACACAATACAGTTCGGAATACAACATTATCACCTGCACCCCAGAACCAAAATCTTCCACTTGAACGTTTCCGATCGTCTGGACAGCGGAAAGGACCTGAAACTGATTCTTACGGAGAAACTAGATTACGAACAATCGGTAAACTACGAGCTGACGATTGTTGCGATTGATGGAGGATACAGATCAGGATCGGTGGTAATCAATTTCGAAGTTGAAGATGCAAATGACAACAGTCCTGAATTTCTTCAGATTGTGTCGCAGCTGACGATCGATGAGAACGTTGTTAATCAGACGACAGTCGCCACAGTCCGTGCCTCTGATGCTGACTCCGGATTCAACGGAGCTGTCTGGTACTCAATTTCGAACGGCGTCGCCGAATCGCCCAGCAATGCGTTCGCCATAAACAGACTGACGGGCGAAATCTACGTAAACGAACCGTTAGATTTCGAATGCCAGTCCACGTACGTTCTCCGTGTTACGGCTTCTGACAAGGGCGAAGACCCCAGACAGACTTACATCATGCTGACGATACACGTGGAAGATGTAAACGACAATTCTCCGGCGATTATTCTGGATGGCAATGCCGACAATTCGGCAGAGCAGGTTGTCGAGATCTTAGATTATGTGGATCCTGGTTCATTCGTGCTGCATTTTTCTGTCAAAGATTTGGACACCGGTGAAAATGGAAAGTTCCGCTGTTTCATAGACTCGAGACAGTTCTTACTTCAAGAGATGTTTCAAGGAGAGTACAAAATTGTAACTGCACTTAAGCTCGACAGAAAAATTAAAGAATTTTACAATGTTTTGATCACATGTCAAGATTACGGCAACCCAAATCTTGATTCCATGGCACGGCTGAGAATAAAAGTGATACAAAGTCCCCGAAACATTTTCAAAGACGACCAGATCATGCACGTGGCAATTACAGAGAATAACGAAATCGGATCGGAGATTGCTAGAATTTTCATCAACAACGGCATTAATCGGAGGATTTTATTTGAATTAGACGAAGAAGCAAGCAAAATCTTACAGATAGATTTCAACAGTCTAGTGATAATAACCAGTAAGATTCAGTTTGATCGCGAGCTATCTGATCATATGGAATTCAACATCACCGTCAAGGATTATCAGTACGCAAACTCCTCAAACTACAAGCAGCTATCGCTTTCCATACTCGATCAAGATGACGAAATTCCACAGTTCTCTTACGAGACCTACACCTTCCACGTTTCAGAAAATCAAGATATTGGGACAAAGGTTGGATACGTCTTGGCTACCGATCGAGACTCCGCTCCCTTCAATCAGTTCGTCTACTCAATGCAACCGCAGCATAGCAGTTTGTTCTTCTTCCAAATTGACATCTTCACTGGTCTCCTGCTGACCAAAAAGTCTCTGGACCGTGAAGCACAGCCCCTCTACTTGATCACTGTAACGGCCGTTCCGCAAGGTCAAAACGAAAACGTCAGCGCTCACGCCAGTGTAGTGGTATACATAGACGATACCAACGATAATAAACCGCAGTTCATTTTTCCATCCGAAAATAATTCTAAAATAACTGTTTCTAGCTCTCTGATGATTGGTGAGACCGTTACAAAACTGTGCGCGTACGATGCAGATGAGAGTGGAGAAAACTCTGAGATCTTCTTCAAAGTTGTTGGCGGAAATGGTTCGACAATATTTCACGTGGATTCTGCCACCGGTCAACTGATCCTCACAAAATCACTAAATGACAATTACGGTTTGCACTCTTTAGAGCTGATTGCGAAAGACAAGGGTCGACCACAGCTGTACGATGTTACGACATTCTACGTGGAAGTTGAACCTCGTCAGTTGCAGAAGGGCAAACTCGAAGGAAGTCTATTGCACAGCCAGCATCTGATGGTCATTCTGGCCGTGACGTTGCTGCTGCTCATAGGAGTCATTACGCTTCTGTCCATTATGATCAGCAGATGTGTGAAAAGTGCACAGTTCGCCGACATATAATATATAAGTATTGCAAAGCAGTTGATTATCTTGTGAAACTGCACTACGACTGGTCTTGGTTCACCAGAATGCTTAGCTGACAACAAAGACTTGTGGTGTCAGGAGTAGGCCTACAGGACAGGGGCGTAGCCAGGACCAGAGTTTAATCTAGGCCGTTTCCGGGGGGAAATTGCCCTTTTTCCCCGGAAATTTCAAATTCCCCGGAAATTTTGGCATAGGCCTACTACATCAACTAACAGCAGCCCCTAGCTGATTAACACCCCGGCTTTGTCAGTTTCCCCCGGAGTCCGGAGTCTAGATTAAACACTGGCCAGGATTCCGGAATGAGGGGGCACATCGAAATTTCCTGGAACCGCCACTGTTCACTATAATGCTTCGCTGACAACAAAGACTTGTGGTGTTATGAGTACAGGGCAGTGGCGTGGCCAGGATTCCGGAATAAGGGGTGTACATCGAGATATTTACAGTGTAAGGAAAAAGAGTAAAAAAAGTCTTAACATGCAAAAGCGGCGTCCTGTATCGCTTCTTCCGTCCTCCAGCACTTTCGACTTTCTTTTCTTGCATTCTACTCAAACTCACAGGTCTAAACTACCTTCTCCCACAAAAAAACTACTCGAGGGTTTTGCGTGAATCTCACGTCCTGTCCCAATCCGAATAGGGGACCGCCGTCCCCGTGGCTACGCAAATGGTACAGGTCTATAAGCCCAAACTGTTTCCAGAAATGGGGATGAGACTAATCAGTGAATTAAAGGCGCCATGGATGGGAGTGGACCCGGTCACCAATATTCAACGAGTCTTGACGCACGACCCACCACATTTTTAAGACAGCGGGTGCAGTGCATGAAAATAAGTTCACCTTCATTGGCAAATAAATATTTGCAGTGTAATATTTGCAGGGATATTTTTACACCCCCTAACACCCCACCGCCACACACCCCCTCCCAATTTGAGGTCGACACCTCCCAAAAATGGTAATGCGACAATGGTATGCATACAAAATGCATACTAATTAGCTCAGAACACCCACCTCCCAATTGAGGACACCCCCAACTTTTATTCGCTGATGACCTTTTTTGCTTGTCAGAGGTTTTTGAGACTTAAGGTTGCTTTTGGGACTTGATGACGTTTTGTTTTGCTTGTCAGCCTTTTTGAGCAGAGACTTAAAAATTCTGACACACCCAGATTTTCCCTACACCCCCAAATTCAAAATCCTACAAATAACGCGGAATATTTGCATCTACTCTTCTGTGGAAATGACGTTTCACCATTGATAATTACTTGTCGCGTTGGTGAAATTTGTATTGGTATTTGTTCTCTTGTATCTTATTGTATGCTATTTATGTGCATTTATTTTTGACTGATACTAAAAATTACTTTTAACGAAAGACAAGAAACGATATTAAAGATGAGGGGTGGCCAACCTGCGGCTCACAAGCGGCATCTGGTTCTTCTAGCAAAATCTAAAGCTCGCGAAATGTTTAAAATTTCTTGGAGCAGATTAACAGATCAAAAGATGACAATGCAGCTCCCAAGCTTTTAAAAATTGTCAATTTCGGCTCGTACCTTCAGAGCCGTAGCAAGGTGGAGGCAAGCTGTCCCGGGCGCCGTCTTGGGAAGGGGCGCCAGAAATCATGGTTGTAAGTTGTAACAAACTAAACGCCCGTCGACGGTATTGCCGCATATTTCTTACACGTTTCTTAATTATCTTTCCACACACACGTTTCTTACTTTTCTTATCTTTGCGTCAAGAAAAAAGGGTAATCGCCCGCCTTATGCACTACTTTACCCCGCAACGTCGTGAAAAGTCAGATAGGCAAAGAAGGCCATTGCCAATTTGTCAGTTTTAAACTGTTTAGGGCGGAAAATGCCCCGGGCTCCAAATAGTCAAGCTACGGTTCTGTGCACCTTCTATGGGTTTGGCCATCAGTGGCAGCTCCAAGATTTCTTGGCGGGGGATGAAATGAATTCATAGAAAGTCAGTGAGGGTGAAAAGAGAGGGGGAAAATCAATAAACTTCGCCGAAAAAAAAAAAGCTGCCAAGCAAAAAGGCAATTTTCTCGAATTTTACTAGACTTTTGCCGAAAAATAGTCGATAAGCATAAAAAGGTCACCCGCAGTTCCCCCCGTCATTTTACTTAACCTTTATCCAAAAATAGTTTGACAATCAAAAAAGTCTGGTGCATCCCGACTCATCCCCCAAGTGGAACCGCCACTGTTGGCCACCCCTGTTATAGATATTTAATTGACAATGACTCATGGGTCAAAGGTTCAATGAGCCATTTTAAGTGACCCATTGTCATTTCTAGAAGGTTGCAGGTTCTGACCTAATCTCATCTATGGACCTTCCTGCTATCCAACTTAACTCAGAGGCAGCTCCAGGATTTGGCAAGTGGGGGGCCGTTGAGGGTGGCAACTTCTAATCATGGGGGAACCATTTGTTGTTAGGTATGTAGTATTAAGCATAGGGTCCCAACAGGGGGGCCAGGCACTCAATAGGGCGGGCACGGGCCCCCCTGTGGAGCCGCCACTGACTGACCTGAAGTTATCAATGAAGTAGAAAACATTTTCACAAAACCTTCAAAAGACATTGATCTATAAATATTCTATCAGGTACAAACGCTCATGTACACATGCATATGCAAATATATGCATTTTAATTCTTTTACACGACTTGATATGAAAACAATAACAAACATTAACTTAATTTAAAGTTACAGTCAACTGCTGCATAATTAATAATTATTTGGAAAATAATGAAACATTGACAAAATTAATAGTCAACCAGAATGGACAGTAACAGCCATTAGCATAACCCAGCAGAAATCTATTCTTTGTATAGCACGAGTCTAAAACAAAGACTCAAAGAAACAATGGACTTTGTTTTACAATCGATCCCCTATTTGTGACGATCAAAGCAACTAAGCAAAACTATGAGAATTAAATCACATTAACTCAGTTTTCTGCAAAAGGAATATGACCCTTATAAACTGCTAATGCCCACAATACAAATGAGAAAAAACACAAAAGTTCTCCACCTAAATGGAACTGAGTATAGGACACCCCATCCACGTGTACCACAAGGGGAATGGCATAATTTACTGATAAAACGACAGAAACTTTCATTATTACTGAAAGCAACATCAAAGCTTTGAAAAATATGCCCCAAACTGTAAGAAAGTAAGTAAGTAGGATATGAGAAACTGAATATGAATGGTCCAAAAAGATTAGTCCATTTGTTCTGAATGTTCTTCATCAGTATGTTGGAAAGTCCTTGTCAATGTACCTCGCCCATGCATGCAATCCTCCTTTAATGTCTCGAATAGGAACATCAAGATGACGAAAAACTTCTCGGAGTTTGCAAACGGCCAACTGAGAGTCATTTCCCCTTCGACAGACGACAAAAACTGCAAAATCAGAAAAAAACGTAGAAAATTCCCCTGCAAATAGTTAACATTACAGGTACAGTGTAATACAAGTAATGTTGCAAAATGCAACAAAGACTGCTTTGGCATAATTTGCTTTTCCATTACATTAAATCATCTTCAAAGATTTGGTATAAACTATTCAACTATAATCATCTTCTACAGTTAGCATAACAGCATTAATGAAACGCAATTTATTTTCAAAAAGATACAGCAATAGTATCACATTTGTGCATGAAGTGCTAGCAGAGCATGTATAACTATGACAACTCATAACAATGACACACAGTCACAGTTGTTCTACTTGTGTTACAATCATCACATTCAAGTCGAAATGCATATAATCCATTATGTTCTGATTCAGACTTCTACACAGCCAAAGTGGCTGATTAAAAAAACAGCAGATGGTCATACTACTCCCACCCCAATTGTTGTATTGGTCAGACATGTAAAAACAAAAATTTTGAATTCCCACCATAGATCATTCACAACCATTATGGGATTAACCCCTTCAACAGGGATTACATTTTTAGAAGCCGTTACCGTACCGGAGAATAATTTTTTGGAAAAACGTTCTTTAACACGTTGACTGCGGCCTATTAAATAACTGAGGATACTACGACCTCCGGGCTTTCCAGTTCCTATACAAAATGCGTGCGATCATGCGTGAAGTGAGTGACAGCCGTTAGATTATTCCCAAGGCCCGATCACGTTAGACGCCTACAGAGGAAAATATCTTGAAACAGATGCAAATGTTTAGAGGCTATAGAGCCACCTGTTACTAGAATGACTTTCTCTTTCCTCAGGTATGCACCAATTCATAAAAAAAGTGCAGGTGGTCTGTAATGTGCTACGTAGACCTTGTCAGGAACTAGTAGTTATCTCAACAATGGCGATTGGATAAAACAATCAATGTCACGGGTCAAGAATGCAAAGCAATAAAAATGGCAATTATTGTGGCAAAGTGGACGCTATAGCCGATATAAATTCCAGGACCTTAGTAAGGACCTCAATTATCTGGTCCAAAAAACGGCATTACGTCTATGGTGATACAAGTTATTTGGGGTATTTATATTGAAGCTGAGGCGTGGGGTTTAGAAGGTGGGCCTTTTAGAAGGCCAATCGGCGTTCTTCAGTAGAATGTGGCGCTTCCGATTGGTCATTTAGTCCACCTGCTGCAATAGACGGCGCATCTATCTCAAGTGAACCAAGACTGCTATTATAATTAGCATGGATTTAATTGAAAACGTTATTTTGGCGGAGCATGAGTATATTGTGGTTTTTTGAACAGGTGTTTATAGGACAAATATTCATACATTTTCTATAAAATTTGCTTGTCTTGATCGGTCACTCATTCTAGTAGCTAGAGGAAGCAGAAAAATGAATCCAAGATCCGTATAAGCTAAGATATTTGGCATTGAACTAGGGACGTCATATGACGTCCCTAGCGCCCTGAGAAACCAAAATAAGGACGTCAGTTGACGTCCCTAGCGTTCAACGTGTTAAAAAATGAAAACTGTAAATTTTTTTTAATTTGCGATATCTCGGGCTATATAAGAGCTAAGAAGATGAGGTATATGCCACTGCTTAGCTTTTTTACTCCTCTTTCTAACCATCCGCACATAACAAAAAAATGTGAGGGTAGGGTCCACTCTACGGCCTAAAATAGCACCCCTCCCAAAAAATTTTTCAAAGCTTAGTAGCAAAAAATTTTCAGTGGTAACCCCTATCGGATGAGCGGCAAAGTTGTAGGGGGATATCAGTGGAACAAAACAAATCAATAAGTTTGAATATCGGCCAACATTTGGTAAAGATACATCAATTCTAACCCAGCAAGTCATTTTATTGAAGCGATTTCCTACACAGTGCTGCAAAATCTTTACAGGACGGCTCAGCCACGTCGCGCACGAATAGAGAAAGATGGCGGCCGACGTGGCTGAGCCGTCGCGTACGGTGAACGGGTTAAGGGCTAAACCCCCGGAAAATCAAACACTGCATAGCCACACAAGAAAGTCTGTGGACAACAGTGTGAAGAGATTAAAAACTGCCTCCAGCTAAAGATACGACTTTCAAATTCACTAATTCAAATGCTCTTCAGCATTTGACATCTACAAATACAGAGAACCATCTCCACATAGACAAAGCAGCAGCAAGACATTTGAGGCAAATAGACTGGACAACTTCTTACAGCGCTAAATAAATCGTCCTGGATAATAATAATAAATGCAATAATCAGCATCTGAAAGAGAAAATGGGGACCACACACGTGCAAAATTATGCGAAGAGAGTGAATGTCAGATTCTAACTAAGAGTACAACAAATGCACTTATGGAAACTCATTAAGAATTCTACCTGGTACTGGATTGATCGGGAGTTCTTGTCTAATGCCATCAAAAGTAACATCACAGTCTAATTTATCCATTGGAATATCTGTTGTCAAATAAGAACAATTATGCCTTTGACAGAAAATACTTAAACATATAACTTTATACAATTCTGAGTTTTGAGTTTTCATGATGTTTGTTTCATACAACAATATATATGCAGTTTGTCTATATAAGTCATTCTAACTATAAAATGACCAATGTGCTAAAAAATATGCCAAAATCCAAAGTTTTCACTGAAAGATTAAAAATTAATTATTGAAATTAATTAAAACATTGTATTCTTCTTCTTCAGGTGCTCTGTCCAAAGACAGGTTCCATACTCCAGCATCACCACTCCTCTCTATCTTGAGCTGTTATCTTCAGGGTTGAACACCATGTTCAAGGATTGTTAATTGTCTATCTACACATCTCCCTTTTTCTTTCATTCCCTTTTTCTTTCATTGGCAATGCTCTCGCCTATTGTTTCATCTTAAAGGTCATATATGTCAGTGAAGGTTTTGCATCACAAGAGTAAAAACATATTCAATAAAAAGGAAAAGTGCAACAAGCAATACCGGTAGTTAAAAGTGAGGAAGGTGATTAACATAGAATATTTCTGCAATCTAAATAATTTTTCAAAATTTGTAGCACCAAAATTTGATCAATTTCCACATTTTTGTCAATTAATAAAATTAATTGCACAGATGTACACTCCCTTAGCAATCTATGCACATCTGATGTGTATATCGATTATGCGTGTGGTAATGCTGAGGCATATGCAAGTACAAAAGCATTCTTCATTCAAATTATTGCATTAGAAATGAATGTGACTGGCTAATAATGTAGCAAAGTGCCAAATGCTTCCTTAATAATATGTAATATTTTAATGTAATTTTTATGTAATAAAAAAAGAGATACTGTGAGTTGTTGTGGGCAGTTGACAGATGTCCAGCTCAACTGGTTGTCTGACATCAACCAATATGTGTGGACTCCCAGATTCAACCAGTGAACTGTAGTCCTATACAAATAAAATGGCCAACAGAGCATGGACAAAATAACAAGTGTAGTGTCAAATGCAGATATGCAATCATATAAGCAGCAATTAACAGATATATAAAAAGCAAAACATCCTCCAATATATCATGATAACTTTATAAACGGAATCAATGCATAAAAAGGGACAAAAATTATCCTATGGATGACTATCCACTATTATTATCACTGAAGGAAGTTGAATAATAAAATAAGAATTTACACATGCAGTTAAATTTAACATAAAAAACTTTAAAAACTTTAACTGAACTTAATATATGCAACTAAAAGAAATCTTTAAAAGAAGCTAAACTAA
The DNA here is from genome assembly GCA_018105865.1 of Metaphire vulgaris. Classification (NCBI taxonomy): domain Eukaryota; kingdom Metazoa; phylum Annelida; class Clitellata; order Crassiclitellata; family Megascolecidae; genus Metaphire; species Metaphire vulgaris. Next base: position 8,412,871 of record CM030868.1, on the reverse strand, counting down.
GCCAAGAAACAACAAGAATAACCAATCGCTACATTTGCAAACAAACTAGAATTGAAATTCTAACCCAGACTGTTATGCGATCAACAGGACTCAATACATGAAGATCCTTGTTCTACAACAGGAAAAAAGAAGAGCATTTAAGTCTTCACTAAGAAAACAACACCTGCAAAACAAATGACCAAAGACAATCAACTGAAACTTTTGATGAAAACCATCAAGAGGTAGTTACAGTGATGAAGATTATAGGACAAATTGGCTTTACTGAGATTTTAGTGAAGGATATTAATGGTAATCTGGCAAGTATCCTGAAAATTCTCAATTTAGAATAATTTATTTCAAACCTGTGCCTGAATAAGACTGTTTGTCAATTAGCACTTATTCTATAATTTCCTAAGGTCATCTGATGCAATCTTCTCCCATTTGAAACGGTCCTTTATTCATGATATTTATAATAAAGCCAAAGTCTCGCTATTTTATCAAGTGAGTCCAATGCCCGGAGCGCCTCCGAGTAGAAATATAAGAGTTGCTATACAAATTAATAATTACATTATGATGTTGGTGATCGCTTGCTAGCAATTTAAAAGCCAATATGCATTTCAAAAACCAAAATAGCTCCAGGAAAAATTTCCCACTCAGAAGGAACCTTACTGGTGTTAACATCCATTCCATAGTTTAAGGAATATTTAATTTTGCTGAAGAACTTATATCATCAATTAAATCTTGCATAACAGAAACATGGCACACTTTGTCAGTGGCACTTGATCCACAAAACTGCTCATAATCAATGAGCTTGTCGATCGTTGGTGATTCTCCACAGATGGCGCAGTCCCGCTTTCTACCACGAAGTTTTACGGTCTTAAAAGTTCCAGTGAAACCGTCAAAGAGAAGCAATCGTTGACTATAGGAAGCTAAATCATCGAAAGCACATCGGGTCAAGGCAAATTACCACAATCCAATATTTTTGTGATTCAAAGACTACGATCAAACAAGAAATAGAATTCCAGTTTAACAATTCTGGGCAATAATTTACAATCTCCTAGAACACTAATAAAATATTTCACAAAACATTAAAAGATCTACTAATTGTCAACTATTTCACACTCAATTAAATTTGTTAAATTAAGACTAATACCAAAAAAAGTAAAAGAACAAAAAAACAAGAACAACTACAAAATAATTTATAACATTTAGCCTTGACTGCTAAATAGCAATATCTCTTGTATTTATATTAATTCTACCGTTTATTTTACAAATTAAAACCATTACATAATCATAGCACCAAGGATACATCCAATATCAGCCGCTATTTTAATAACTTCGAGAGCCTGAAGACATCCAATAATCCCAACAACTAAAATGCAACAAAATTCTTCAAAATAACCGCAAATAGTCAAGAGTTGCTTACGACTTACATATATAACGAAATGATTTTACAAAGGGAAAATAATTACATAAAAATTTACTGAAAAGCCATAGTGGTCAAATTCTTCTCCGGGTGTCACAACTGTCACATATTAAAGAGCTGCATATAATCTCAAATTCCACTCTTCATAAGAATAAATGCAGCACTTTCAATTGCTTTAACACGACTCAAAAACAAATAAAGAACTCATGCCAAACATCAGTGGCAAATTTAGAACTCCCAAGAAAAAATTGGAAATATTTCAAAAACAGAAATTTAAAATAATTGCCAAAGATATAAAAGTGATAGAATTGTTCAAATTTTTCTCTGGATATGACAGACAGCCATTGTGCTCCTGCACTCAATTGAAACAATCATCCTAAATGCTCTTCAGTACTTAATTAACCCGTTTCCTGTTTGCCCCGAGAATACTCGTCCATTTTACATTACGTTACAAAGAAATGTACGGGTTAATATTGATGACCACAGTGGCATAGCCACAGGGGGGGTTTGGGGGTTAAACTCCCCCCTTGGACGGCAAAAAAAATTTTTTTTAATGTATTCCCATGCAATTTTTATTTTTTGAGGCGATTTTTGGCAATCTTTTGGGTGAAACCCCTTTTGGCGGCTATTCACAAAATTTTTTTTCAAAACCCCCCCTTCCGGAAATCCTGGCTACGCCACTGGATGACCATGTGTTTGAATCAGCCACAGTAAAGAACGGTTCAACTTACAATTCTGCCTCTAAGACATACAACATCAAACACATCACCAAATCAGAATAGAAGTATACTGTACTTATGGATGAGACAAGCATTAGCTATCTAGTTTAAAATAAGTCAGCAACAGCAGATAACCTGCGCCCACGACACCACCATCTGAACAGTTAGTGACTGTTTCTGGTGACGGTGGAACAGGATAAAGACATCGGTAGCAAGGAGCTCCCTTGTAATTGTAGACTGTCAACTGAAATACAGGGCTAAACTGCTTTATTTCACTCGTTTTAATGCTACAACATTTGTCAAAGCCCAATAAAACATGCTAAAAGGCCAAATGCAACTAACAACTAAAATAACTGTACACATTAATTTATGGCAATAAAATAATGACATTTATAGTGTTTTGTCTCAAAACAACAGACAAATACAAGGAACTTACTGTAACTTTTAAGTTACTGTGTAAATCAGATCATATTACATTAGACTGATGTTAATGAGAGTTGAACATTCAATATGTTGTTAGCAACAAGAGCTAGATGCTGTGAAATAAATAGTGTGATGTTATGCAAAGATTGCTGGCATCACAGAAAAACTTACACATAATGATAACATAGTGAAAATCTAAAACTAAAGGAGGAAATAATAGAACAAGTACCAAAATTCGTATACCTAGGATCAGTACTGACAGAAGATGGCCTAAGTGAAGAAGACATAATAAGGAGAATTGGCCTAGCAAGTGCAGCATTTGGAAAACTTCAGAAGATATGGAAAGACAAACAAATATCACTGAAAACAAAACTAAAGATACACTGATACTACACTGATACTATACTAAAGATACACTGATCAAACCAATACTATTATATGGATCAGAATGCTGGACCATAAAGAAGAAAGACGAAAGAAGATTAATGACTGCAGAAATGAACTGGTTAAGAGGAATAGCAGGAGTCAGCAGAAGACAAAGAATAAGAAATGAAACGATCAGAGAAAAGACAGAGCAAAAAGAAACGATACTCGAATCAATACAGAAACGAAGACTGAAATGGTTTGGTCATGTTGAAAGAATGAAGGAAGAAAGACTACCAAAGAAAGCACTATACAACTATGTTGAAGGGAAAAGGAGAAAAGAAAGACCAAGAAAAACATGGATAGAAAACTTAAAAGAGGATGCAGAAGAAATGCAAGTGAACTTCATCCAAATGACCAGAACAGCAAGAGACAGACAGAAGTGGAAGGAACTCATTCAGACCCATCGTCCAACCCAATAGGGAAAGACGGAAGGAAAGAAAGAAGAAGTGAACATCAGTCGATGGTCGTGTGAAGGTGAAATCATTGGACAGAATCACATTCATCGTAATTTATGGGTTGAGTTCTAACACTCCAATGCTGGTTAGTGGCTGGACCAATGATAGTCTAAGTGCAGTGTTTATTCTAGGCCTTCCATGGGGGAATTCCCCCCAAAGTTTTAAAATTCCCCCAAAATTTTTTATATGTTGGCTGGGGAATGGAAATCCCCCAAAAAGTGTGGAGACTCAGACCTTGTCCCCCCAAACATTACAAAATCCCCCCAATGTCAAGGTGGCTAGAATAAACACTGGTCCAAGTGTCTCATTTTTTTGCAGCTGTCTATACAGTAATTCTCTGATTGCATTAATTATACCAAATAATGCGTTTAAAAAACCTGTCCTTCGAATCGCAGAGCACTTCCCGAAACAAGAGGTTTTGCGGCAAGAACACACGCATCACTAAGCAAGTAGCGTGTAGCGACATTATCCGTAGCATCCACCACAATATCATATCAATTCAACAGTGAAGAAAACCAACACTTCTATTCACATGACCTCACATTTCTTTTATTAATTGAAAATAGCTTGACTCCAAATATTTTTAAAAGTCTCAGATTTCTTTATTATACAACAAAACACCCTAAATATTTTCTTCTTCAGGTGCTCTGTCCAAAGACAGGTTCCATAATCCAGCGTTGCCACTCCTATCTTGAGCTTTTATTTTCAGGGCTGAATACTTCTTTTTTCCGTAGTGTTGAACATCCACTCCAGTATCAATGTCCTTGGTTGCCCTTTCTGTGCTTTTCCATTCATCCTTCCTTCTGGTACGTCTCTTAGATATAAATATATTAAATATACTTAAATTCTGCCTCTCAAGATGCTTACTACAATAAGAAGTTATGTTGAAGCCATAATTGTAATTTGTAGACACCTGGAAGCAAATATGCAACTAAAGGATACTGTTCGATGATTTTCTTGGCATTGCTGGAATCAAGAGAAATATGATACGGAATGCAAACTGTTTGGCTATTGATTCTACAAAATAATTATGAATAAATACCCATAAATGACAAAACAGTACATTTCTATGCAAATAAGCAGTATACACAAAAACTATAATATTAATTAATTAATAAAATACTAATCAAGTCACAGTATACTGGATCATAGATAAGTGGAAAATTTTACTAAACACACATTCCATTAAATAGACTCCATCACAGAACTCAATTCAGTTAAACCTACAGGTTTTTTTTCATATTAATACCAAAACCTACAACATACTGAAAATAAAACATGAAATTCAAAAGAGGAACACAATACTGAAGATGAAGAAAATGCTTTTTTTTCAATTTGATTTCTCATTTGATTTGAAAACAAATTTTGCTTCTCTTGACTTTCATAAACAAAATAACACGCAAAAGAACGGCCGTTTCTACCTCCCGCAGGCGTCTGCGACCGACCGTGACTTGCTGCGACCAATGGCTGACTCCGTATGCAACACCTGACGATGGAGGTTACTCAGCTCAACATCATCATAGTCTATCAGACCAAGTCGACCTAAGGTCAACGGTTAACACAAGGGTCAAAACAAAAACATCCACTAGATCAACCAATGAAAATTCAGTAGATGTTCAATTACGTAATTAAACCTAAGGTAAAGGCAGTCCCAGCGCTGATCTCCAAGTACTAGGCAAGCAGCAACGCAAGTGGCCTATACCGTTCATCTAGAGTAGTTTGCCACTGCTTTCTCTAAACCTGCGCTATACCTGTGCTGCTCAATGCTGCTATCGATTAATCATGCCTAAGCGATGAACAGCTGGCTGCCAGCACTGTGACTTGATCCTGGGATTGTTGCCCATCCAAGTATGAGCCACACTTAACATTGCCTAACTTTGGTGTTCTGATGAGAATCGGTTGTACAATGCCACAGGTAGGCCAATGTGCGTTTGCTCGTCTAAATAAGAATGTTGCAATGACAATTTGTGTTAAGCCAAACATGAACTGAACACAACAATGCTTCATAAATAATGCAACTACTTGCTAAATTCTTGGAACACTCATGTGAATCATCTTTGTCTCCAGCACTTTCTGTCTTGCTCAAGTCCTGTGCACCTATGACAAACTGGTTGTTACGAGTGCTTTTGTAATTGTAGCAGCAATATTTGGCAGACTTCACTGCCTATGACCACTAACGTGCCAAAGGCCGGCAAAACTCTATGTACACATAACACAGACCACAGAACTTCCACTCCATGCTGGCAGACAAATAGATGCCAAAGGAACAAAATCTTAAATGCATAGGGAATCAAGCCTGGATACATAACCGATTCTAACTACTGAATGACCCAGGCCCGTCTTATACCTGTGTGAGACCCCGGGCACCTGGCGGCCTGTGGGACCCTAGATGGGACCCTAGTAATGTCCAAGTTTTTCAAATGTTGACAAAAAAAGGAAAAAAGGTAATCTCCAAACATTTTTGAATGTTCACGAGCAAAGAAAGGTCATCTCTAACTAAACGTTTTTGGATGTTGACAGAAATGTAATTGTATGTTTTTCAATGTTCACAAGCAAGCAAAAAAGTTTGCGCGCAGCGCGGGGCCCCTAAGATGCGCGGGGCCCCGGGCACTGTGCCCAATTTTTTATCATGTAAAGACGGGCCTGGAATGACCTATCAAGGCATAAGTAGATGTCAATAAATTCTGCACAAACACTGATGGGTCAATTAAAAAATATTATCAAAACCCCAAAAAGCTACTGGGTAACCTGTTTAACTTGTCCTAATTCATATATATCTTCATCTGGTGTGCCATATATTGAGTGTGAATTCAGCTAAATAATATGCAATATTTGTCTGAATACTAACAAAGTAAATAAACATAATTTTAAGCTGCATATTTAAAATACAAACATTTTGTCCATTATAAAGTTAGGAAAATAAATTCAGTGAAATATTGCAAAGTACACACTAGTTATGCATTTGCCAATAGCAATATAAGCAAGACAAATAACACCAAATTTAAAATTTGCCTTGCATTACTAACAGATTTAAATAATTCACCTATTCCTGCAGCAGCCAAATAAATGGCCACAGGACAACCAAGACCCCCACAGCCAACAATAAGAACAGATGTTGACTTGATGGCCAACTGTCCTAAAAAGCCAAAAATAAATAAATAGAAATCAATAAATAATTTATTGGTAAAAAATATACAAAAGGTAATACCTTGATTGCTGCCTTGCCCAACTGTTCATCTGACTGAACTTTCTGACTTTACCTGACTTTAACACATCCAGGACCCACAACATAATATGGCCATATACTAGGCCAGGGACATCCTATATTCTATGGGCTGTAACACAACGATTGGTCCAACCAAAAAAATCAGGCCAGCGCTGAATGTGTTCATTTGAATTGGATTTGGTGCACCATCGGTTGATGCTGTAGGCAAAATGATAGTAGTGCCATAAAAGTTTATTTAGAACAGTGGCATCTTAATAATGTTCTGGGGCTGAAGAATATATTGAATACATAGTTTCTAAAATTTCTATAAATATATATATATGGTATATAGTCTATATATATATATATAAATAAATATATATATATATATATATATATATATATATGCAAATTGTATATAACATGTGAAAGCTAATTATATCAGCTGCTTGATTTTCTTAGAACGCTTACCTTTCACTCCAAATTCAGGAAGAATTAGTTGCCGACTGTAACGTGCAATATCTTCTCTGCTAAGTTTCGTTGCTGGGTGTAAAGACGAATGCTGTATTTTCGTTGGTTCGTCATCGTTATGACTATGCAAATCATTCTGCAAAACACTGCGATATTATGCATGAGAATACAAAAAATTAATAATACTCATCCGAAGTTTTGTCATATTCAAAAAAAACGTACAAGTTAAATATTAAACAAATGGACCCAAATCCTCAATTTAAAAGCCCCAATCGGCATTACAATGACATCTGCTTAACTACTATGTCCATGGATTTTACTCTTCACTTGCCCATCATAGCGCTATAAAAACATAACCACGAGAATCCCAGAAACACATGCTGCGTTGAGAAATAAGAGGATGAAATGAGTGCAATTTAGATGAACGCTGATGAAAGTGGAACTACTTGGTTTTCCGTAGATTGTCTTAGTTTCCCTCTTAATTCTTCGATTTCTGAGTCTTTTTCTCTGATTATTGTCTCCAAATTCTTCACTTTTTCTCTCAGACTCTCTAAAGTATCCATTGCAGTAGTATTGCCGCAGAGGAATTTAAATATTCAACATGCGTTCACATTTTACAGAATTACTTTTCATTAATTCATTGAGACGGGAAGTTAGCAGAGTGGTAAGTGGTAACAACATTGGACGGGTTCGAGATCCGCAGGAGCCCTAAGGTCGACTTAGCCCTATTCGCTAGAGGGTGCTGGTAAAATGAGGATCAGTGGTAAAATGCTGCGATATTCGACATGTCCATGGCATTGCACTGGATGTTGACTATTGCCTGGCTGATAATATACCTTCCCCATAGCTATTTTAAGAGAGGCTGAGCGCCTAAGAATAAGCAGCTACTGTTGTGCTGTTCCCAAGACGCTATAGAAATCCACGAGATTTTACTTTACTTTACTTACTTATTGCACGCATGGTTTAATCTAGGCCGTTTCCGGAGGGGAAATTACCCTTTTTCTTCCCCGGAAATTTCAAATTCCCCCGGAAATTTTGGCATACTACATCAACTAATAGCAGCCCCTAGCAGAATTCCCCGCGGCTTTTTCAGTTTCCCCTGAGTCCAGGAGTCTAGGTTTAAACACTGATTGCACGCCTGGCTGAAGGATATAGCAACTGAGATCAGCGCCGGAAAAGATTTCGACTTTTGACTTTTTTGACATTTCATTCGCCGTAGGCCTACGCGTGCTTGGTGGAGCCATTGTATGGTATTGTCACTCTGCAGCTGAATGAGGTCCTCCAAACCCCCTCCCAGAATGTGCTTCGGGTTAGCAGAAAAAACGGCCGGAGCGGGCATAAAATTAGTTAAAGTGTGGAACGTCCAGCGGAGTGCAAGCGAATTTTTGGTGTGTGAGCGGCTCGAGCAACATGTAGGAACTTTTAAAGCCCCACGGCTTTCTCAGATACATAATAGTCACTGCTTAGCCTATAATTTTGCTCTCACTCTATATTACCTAGCACAGTTTTTGAAGTGAACAGTAGTAAATTCACTGGAAATATCAAATAGGTCTACCGGTAATATTCCGTCTTACATCTTTCTCCCAAATTTTCCGCAATGCTCTGCCTTGCCGTCTCATCATTTTCTCTTCTGGCGAATATTCCTGCATTGACCCGGCCAATGCATAAGGATTTTGAATGCTATTGATTGACGCATAGGGGCGCAAAGTGCTATAGAATTGCACAGTTGTTATTATTTATTAGGTGGCGGCAGTGTTTTGTCTTGCATTCGCCAGGTGGCTCATCGGCCACAGTTGCTGTACAGCTGCTGCTATTCATCTCTCCGCCCATTGAGACTGAAGCAGTGTTGAAGCCGTGCATAGTAATTTCCTTTGCTGAGTTTCTTCGTTCTCTTCTGAAATTCTGCGCCGCTTTTAGCGCAGAATTATCGTCGAAATATTCGTGTTTGGAAGAGAATGATCGTCGCATTCGCTCGATGAATTCCAATCGCTGATTTTACGGCTTTTTAGCCACTGTCAATGCTATCCCCACTGAAATGGTTTGACTAAAATCCAAAATTTAGTCCGCTGATGGTCCAAACACGGCGATAATAGATGGACGCAGTAGAGTAAATTAGCAGACCTTGCAAGTGCCAAGGCTGCACATGGTTCTGAGTGATACCACAGAACTTTTAGAACGCAAACTGAAGCCGACTGTTAGTTAAGCAATTTTTTTCGCATCCAGACATAACTAGTGGACCAATATTTTTCAAGATGACCACAAGTCTACTTCAAGGAAAGCAGTTTTTCTGCCGGGATTGGATATTCAGCAAAGTGTTCCGTTGCTTGGAAAACGCAAACAGTACAGCACGATCCTACGGTATGATAATCATGGGAGGGCCAGGGTGTGGTAAGACGGCTTTGTGTTGTGAAATGGTGTGGCCAACACTTTTAGAAGGTCGTCAAGCTGTTCTCAGCAGACGCATTCTTGGTTACTATTTCTGCCAGGCACACAACATTGAGACCCTTTCTGTAACAAACTTCATTCACTGTCTTGTTAACCAGATTTCAAAGTGTTCTTTAATCCATGGTTATGCAGAAATGATAAGTGATCCTGCTATTCAGAACATGTTGTATCCACAGCAGTGTGAAATTGATCCAGATGAGGTCTTTCGTGCTGCTGTGATGGTTCCTTTATCTAGCATTTCTCCTCCATCGGAAAGTCTCTTTATTCTTGTTGATTCTCTTGATGAATCGTATTTGCAACCTGTTTATGAGAGGTCTGTTGGAAGCAGCCACACAATTGCTGAACTTCTTGCTAACCATCACCATATTTTACCAAGCTGGCTTCTGTTTGTATGTACTGCACGTCGACAGAGCAAGTCAGTAACGAGATTGTTTGCAGGCTTTCGCAAGATTGGCTTAGACGACCTTCGCAAGTCGCATGTAGTACGTGATGTTCAACAGTACATTCTTTGCCGCCTTGACCGCGAGGATCATCTGCGTCAGCACCTGAACCGTGAAACTGCTGAAATGCTGAATCAGCTGCACATAAAGAGCAATGGTTGTTTCTTGTACCTAGAAAGAGTACTGGATGGTGTGGTTGATAACTTTATCCTGTTACAGGAAATTCGTGACATACCTGGAACGCTCAATGGACTTTACCTTTGGCTTTGTCAACGACTGTTTCCAAAGAAGCTTTTTAGTCGAGTTCAGCCGATACTAAATGTGATATTTGCTGCTCGACAGCCGCTGGCTGAAAAGGAACTGTATGATTGTGTTCTTACACGCGACACTGCTCTAACTTTAAACGAGTTTCACCATAACATGGGTCTTCTCTCAAAAATTCTCATTGATGGATACGGTGGCACAAAGATAATCTTTCATCAGAGCTTTGCCGAATGGCTTCTTGATGTCAAATACTGTACACAAAAGTATCTATGTGTACCCGCACAGGGCCATGCCATGCTGGCCCTTAGTTTCACTCTGCGTGCTTCTACTCTGACTCCAGTAGAAGTGCATAAGTTCACTCTTCATTTAGTGAGGAGTGGAATAGAGACTGCACTGGAGCCGTTTCACATGCCCCTGTGGCTGATGATGAGTGGTGCTAACACCGAAGACTGTCTTTTTACTGAATTTACAAAGGATCAGGCAGTTGTTGATTTGTTGCTGAAAGCTGGAGCGAAGCTTCCCATAGATGAGGCTCTGGTGAGTAGCATAACGGGAATGAGTTCGTCGGGGAATTTAGACGAAGATAATGCATCGTTCTTCCGTGAGGATTCTTTACCAGAAGAGTTGGACAGCAGCGGACGTACTGCCCTCTGCAACGCGGCATTTCAAGGCAACCTCTCTCAAGTGTTGTCTCTCATCAGCAAAGGAGCTGACCTCGAAGTGGTCGATTCAAGCGGTCAGACGGCCCTTTGTCATGCTGCCAGACACGGTCATACGGAAATAGTTTCAGCGCTTCTTTCGGCCGGTGCCTCCGTTAATCATGCTGATCACGAGGGCTGGACAGCATTGCGTTCCTCCGCCTGGGGTGGTCACAGCGATGTGGTTAATCTCCTTCTCGACGCCAGAGCTGAAGTGGATCGAGCAGACAACGACGGTCGCACGGCCTTAAGGGCAGCGGCCTGGGGTGGACACGACGACATTGTGCTGAAATTGCTAGAGCACGGAGCCTGTGTGAATAGCGTTGACAAAGAAGGCAGAACAGCGCTTATAGCGACCTCATACATGGGACATTCAAAGATTGTCCAGCATCTACTCCAATACAATGCTTCAGTGAACCATGAGGACATAGATGGAAGGACGGCACTGTCAGTGGCAGCACTTTGCATTCCTACAAGCCGTACTCTCCTTGATGTCATTAGTTTGCTCATAGAAAACGGTGCTGAGGTTGATCACGAAGATAAAGATGGCATGACCCCGTTGGTTGTTGCAGCCTATGAGGGGCATCCAGAAATCTGTGAATTGTTGTTAGAGAACGACGCAAACGTTGACCATTGCGACCATCTCGACCGTTCGCCCCTTGACGCTGCCGTTTCTATGGGCAACAGTGCTGTTGTTCGGTCTTTGCTTTTCTGGGGTGCCGGTGTTGATAGAATCGACGCCGAGGGTCGATCTGTGCTGTGCTGTGCTGCTCAACAGGGCAACGCAGAAGTTGTTCAGCAGTTGTTGGACAGAGGCCTGGACGAGCTGCACCGCGACAATTGCGGCTGGACACCTCTGCACATAGCAGCTTATGAAGGAAACAAAGAAGTAAGCTTTAAATAATAATGAAACACTTTTATTTTTACCAGTTTTAGTACTTGTGTGTATCAATCAATCAATCAATGACACTCCAAATTACATGCAAATATCAGATAAATTGATCATTTCCAAAGATCAGTTAGAGAGAGAAAAAGCATCAAGGCAGACAACAGACTAGGAATTCAACTGGGAGAGAGAGATGTCTGTTTAGTTTGAATTTGAAAGGACATGGTTCATTGGAAGTTTAACCCCTTAACTGGGGATCTCGGATATATCCGTCCATTTTACATTGAGTTACAGTTAAATACACGGTTAAGGGGTTAAGTTTCTGAAGACGTTGCACAACAGTCATTTGATGGCATGTGATGTTTAGTCACGTATGATCTTTTAAAGTTTATAAACAGACTTACATAATGTGAAATCCAAATTATGTGATGATAAACAAGGTTCGCATTATTCAAATTTAAATAATGTAATAGCTGAGGATAATTGTAAAGGGGGTTTGACACTATGTGTAGTAATAAATGGGAGTATCATAGAATTTCGCATTACTAAAATCTTATTTTTATTGTTAGAAAATCTTATTTTTATTGTTAGATATTTTCAAAGATGATGTTGACAGTTTTTGTTGAAATCAAATCTAATAAATGTTTGTGTCAGAATTTTCAAAGATGATGTTATTCTTTGGATTTGTTTTTAGTTTACTGCTTAAATTGAAATCAAATCTAATAAATGTTACTAAAAATGGCTCAAGCCTTGGTTTACAAATTCTGCAAGGAAGAAATTAAAAACTTAACTGTATCTTATTTACTTCAGCTTTCTTCACAGAATAAGAATTACATGTTGCTGATTAATTTGTTATCATTAACTAAATGAGTTTGAAAACAGAAGTTGTTATGTTTTTCTTTGCTGAATTGAGCTGTAAGTTTGTGGTAATATTGTTGAATTCAACTGTTTCTAAAGAATAAATCAGACAGTTTGAATTTGATTGAAAATGCTTTCATTTGTTTTTCAGATCCTGTCTTTTTCCGCTTTTTATCAAACTTGATTGTTCTCTGTATTCAGGTTGTAGAAATCCTGTTAGAAGCTGGAGCACAGCTGAAGGAATTTGACAATGACGGGAGAATTCCTTTGGTTCTTGGAGCCTTGGAAGGACACTTACCTGTCGTTGCAGTCTTGATCGAGGCAGGTTCTCCAATAGAGAGCAAAGGACACGACGGCAGGACTGCTTTGAGAGTTGCCGCATTAGAGGGCCATGTTGATGTTGTTCAATATTTGCTCTGTAATGATGCAAACGTTGACTATAAAGACATTGATGGCCGCACAACTTTATACGCACTTGCATTAGACAACCAAGTAAGTGCAGCAAAGATCTTGTTAGATTACGGCGCCAACGCAGACCTGTGTGACCTCGACGCCCGCACTCCGCTGCACATTGCTGCTTGGCAGGGCTACCTGGAAATGGTCAGAGCTCTTCTGTCCCACGGCGCTAATCCCAACTCGGTCGATAAGGACATACGAACTCCAATTCAGTTTGCTGCATGGCAGGGCCATGCGATTGTGGTGGAGGTGCTTTTGGAGAATGGCGCCACGGTTGAACATGAATCTTCAGAAGGCGCGACTGCACTTGGAATTGCTGTGCAGGAGGGACACGAAGAAGTTGTTGGAGTTCTTTTAAGATATGGTGCTAATCCAAACCACGCCGATAAGTTCGGAAGGACGCCGGTTAAGATCGCGGTGAACGGCGGACACGCGTCCGTCCTGAAGATGCTGCAGAGTGGCGCTGGGCCAGAGGTGCACGCGTTGTTGCCGAAAGCCGGAAAGCCTCTCGACCTTCAAGCCAATTGTGAGCAACTGGCAACGATGTGCAACCACGTTGGCATCGATCAAGGTCAGTGCAACAGAAACGCCACGGCCACTACGTCTGGAGTGTCCAGCATGGAGACGAAGTACTCGAGCTCAACGGCGAATGCGTTTTCAAACGGTCAGCTTATCATGACGTCGTCACCAAATTCCACTTCTGGAAAAAGGAAATCGTTGATGTCAAACAACTCGTCAAAGTCATCGAGCGTGCGTGCTGTTGGTACTAATACTCTCTCGACCAACCAGAGTTCAAGTAGCGGTGAAGGTCAGACCGGTCCTCTGACCTTCACCCAAGAGTTACAGCAGTGTTCTGTACCGAGACACAAGAACAGGTCTTTAAACCGGCTTCTGTCGCCCGTCAACGAGCCCAGTACTCCGAAGAAGACGGGCGCAAAGATGTCGAAAAGCGCTACGAAATCAAACGTGGAATTCAGTCGTGCTGACAGCTCCAGTCATTGTTCCAGCACTCCTTCACTTCCCGACGACTCTTCAGAGTCAAAATGCGTTCTACCGGTCAGTGCAGGAGCGGCCGGAGCAAGTGAGGGTCCACCGAAAGAGAGAAGACCGGAAAATAATGAAAGCGTGGTTAATGAGGTTGTCTGGCAGAGACGTTTTGAACAAAGTCAGATGAAGATGAACGCGACCAACCACGACTCGACGGGGACTGCCACGGCCGCATCGACGCCTGCCGTTCTCACTTCCTCTCATTCAAAACGAAGCACCATCGTGACAAATCCAAATTACTCGCTTGCTAAGAGCAGAAGTTCGAGCGACAGAACTGGAAGAGACACCGCGGCTTCAGCTTCTGACAAAATGAATTCTGTTCGACCGACTGAATTGCGGTTCAAGAGAGAAACGCCTCTTTAGATTTTAGCGTAAGAATTGTTGCACTCTCTTTATTGGTACAGCTCCATCGCATCTTATCTGTCAGAATTACTCCATCCTCTTAGCTCTATCCCTGGTCGGCCATGTCTTCGGTCCACAACCAATGGTCTTCTCAGTGTGCCCCAAGCACGAACCTCCTTGTTACTGAAGTGAGGTTTTGAATCAGTTGGCCCTATCCTTTGGAATGTCCTTGATGCCAGTATGCATGACTTAACAACTCCTATTTCTACGACCCTCTTTTTGAAACGACTTAAAACATCTCTTTGTCAATACACAGTAATTTGCTGTGGGAGCGCTTCTGAGTGATTCTTCAGATGAGGCGCTATACGAATATCCTCTTACATTTCAAGAATTGTTCACTGAATTCAGATTTTGCACTTAAAATTTTGCCATTTTTTGCCAAGAGCAGTATTTGCCAAAATTTTATTGGACTACAAAATCTGGTAATCGTTGATCAGTAGGTGCCGTGCAATGTAATCCTTTTAAAGCATATGTAGTCATGTTGAATCTTGGTATAACAAATAAGTAAATATTGTTAAGTCCCTTTGAAAGCCGTTACTATTGTGTTTTGCTGTAATATTTAATGCATCAATTAGGTTAATTTTGCTGAAAGTCTTAACACTTCTTTAAGATCTAACAGTTGATGTTTTTATACAATTAGATGGATTGTTACTAAAGAGGGTGTAATTTGTCCAGATATGAAATTGAGAGGTATTTTAAATATTGCAAAAATTGGAATTTTCTGCAGACATTCATTTACTTGTTTGTTGCATTTGTGTATGCAACTCTTTCCATAGACATGCAAAGAAAGGTTAATGCTGGCTGCCACTTAGTTGCTTTAATCTCAGAGTTTTACTGATCCTATTCTTCATTGCTTTCTATTTATTTTTGTTTTAGTGATTAGTGAACTTGAGCATTTCATTGTTGCCGCCAGTTAAAGAAACTCTGCACTCTGAGAGATCCAGTGACGGTGGAGGAATCTGAAACGGAAAACTTTCAGAAGCGATTTTGAAATGTGCCGAGAGCGCGACCCTTTTGTTGAGGCTGGCGTTCACGATGTGCTTCTCACAAGAGCAGTATTATGCGTACATTGGTTTTGCCAACGTTAGCAGTTCGACCATCATCTATTAGTTCGATGTATTTCTGCTTTTTGTAGTTTCAATCGTCACCAAAGTTTGAGCTTTATCGACACGCTTCTTAAAAGCCATATTTTTGTTTGGTTTAATTTATCATTTTCCGTGCTATTCACTTATGAGAAGAGCTCTATGCATTGATGCTTAAGTTGTGTTAAGTTGTGCTGGTAATTTTCATACTTCTATGAGGCAACTGCTTTCTTGAATGGTCTACAAATATGGCTTTGTTATCCAGGGCTTACTGCATGTTTAACTTATTCTCTGAAGTATTTGCATAATATTTTGACGCATTGTACATGTCAGAGCAGTGTTGGCTGTTTGGCCGCCAATGCGATGAACTTTGTGAAATGTAATGAGTTATTTGAAGGAAGTTGAAACATGGATGGCAATTGATGAAGTATTGAGTTTAGCAGAAAAAAAACTGATTTCATTTTGATACTTTTAGAAGCAAGAGTTCTTTCTAGCTTTCACTTTGCTTGAATGCGAATTTTAAAATATTCATAAGTATCCTTAATCCGTATGTGTACAGAATCATGTTTGAAATTTTATTTGTGTATTTATTTCATGGCATGAATTACCCTATAATTCATAGACTTTGTTCAGAGTAGTTTAGCTTGTTAATAAATTATTCTTTTAGAGAGTTGTACAAAGTAGGAGGTAGGATTATGCAATAGCAACATCGCTCTTGCTTTGTTTTGAAAGTTTTGAGTCTGAAAGATGAAATGTCAGATAACAATGCTGCCTGATGTAAAAGTACTGATTATTTCCATTGAAGCTGATGCAACCTTAGACACTGTTGCCTGTTGAATCCTGTTATAATGAACTTTATCGGACGTGCAGAACTTACCTGTGTCTAATGGTTGCTGAATCTATCTTAACTGGGTTATGCAGTCAGGGATCTGGAGACATTGGTCATTATAAGGGAAGTTATTCTTATGCCAGGGTTTGTTCCTTTGAGATTCTATTGTGTTTATAATTCGAATTTCATCGGATTTGTTTGCTTTGTATTGACCTAAAGTCACAGAATGTTCTGTATAAGGGACATGTGTACCTCGTCCATTGTGGCCGATACTGTACCGTACATACGTGAGTTTGTTATGACAGGATTCCACTGTATTTGCATTTGCACTGGACCGACCTACCACAGTCTCTGACATTGCATTAGGGTCCATCCATGTAGTACATACGCACCGAGGGGAGGGGGATTGATTTTGGAGATTTTGCATGTGTACGGTGTGTGCAATGGGGAGGGTAGGGGTTGAAAATATGCCTTTTTTGCATGTGTACTATATGGATGGCCCTTATAAGACATCTTTTGTTCTGTGCAATCGAGTTATTCCTGCAGAATTTGCCAAAATTTTTCTCTTACTATTTGCTTGCTTTCTGGTGCGTGTAATTGGTTTGTTATTTAAACATTTTGTGTGTATGGTAGTTGGTCTTTGCAGTCACTTAGCTTGCTTTAGGAACTTTCATTTCAGAATCTCACTTTTCTTGGCCAGAAATTTGCTTTTGGCATTTGCTGCCATTTAGCTTGAGTAACTGGATTTATTATTACTACAGTGCAGCCTAAGCAATATGCCGTGACTCTATGTAGCTGGTCTTCTGTCTAGTAACACTAGTTTGGTGTCAACTGTACTCGGGGGCCACCGAGAGAAATTCTGGGCCCCTGGGCAGAGTAGTTGCAGGGCTCCTAGAAAGTATAAAAACTGGTGACGACCATTTTTTTTGCTTCTTAGACTTTGGAGGAGTAAATCAAGGAATCAAGTAGCAAAAAAGTGGTGATGACCTTTTTTGTGTAGTATAGAGTTAGTAACCCTATCATTTGCCCTTGCCCCATCTCTTTCGGTGGCCCTGACTGTACTATAATCTTGCATGTCTCCAGTAGTCACGCATTATGATGATGTTAGCTGCCGAGCTGTTGGGGGGGTTTTCCCCGTTGTTGAAGAGAGCAAAGGACGTAATTTATGCAGATTTGTGATTAAATTCATGTATTTGATTTGTGAGATTACTTTATTTGTAAGCTTCTTCTCGTCTGAAAAACCATATTTTATGAGGACATTTTGTAAACTTTGCACCGAGACAAAACCATGGTCTCCATCTGTTTAGTTCAGGCATTTAAGGAGTGTTTGGCATGGACGCTAATGATGGCATAACTGAATACCATTTTGTGCTTTAATCTTTGTTTAAAGGCGCAGGTAGATATCTTAAATATCTGAAAATTATAGGTGTTTGAATTCTGCCACTGTTTCTGGTGTCATAGCATCATTTTGGTTTTAAACAGTGGTTTTGTCAAACAATCTTGTAAATACAGTAAAATTAATGAGGATTAACTTAAATAATTTTGCACAAGAAACTCAATCTATGTGCTCATCAGAATCTGTTGCATTGTGTGTGTGTGTGTGTGTGTGTGCTTGTGTCTTAAGAGATTGTGTCAACTGTGATTAATTGTCTTTGATTGACAAAATCAAATTTGAATATACTATTTTTTGGAAGTTGCAATAATTTTCAAAAAATTTTGGTATTTGAATAAAAACGGAACCCAAAAATACAAATTGTAGATTTTAAAAACCAATTGAATTTTTGACTTTTGCAACAATCAAAGGCAGACGTTTTGATCAAATTTTTTACAGTTTTTTAATGGTTTAAAGACTTTGGTGTTGCTGCTAAATCAAACTTACATTCACGTTAAAACTTGGTCCAAGATTTAAATATTTGAAGAGTTGATTTCACATTGAATTTGTTGTTAGCATGTTTTTGCTTGTGAAAATGTAATCTGCCATGCCATGTTTAATTTGACTGTATTTTTAAAAAATGTTTTGAGCAAATATTAATGAAAAGTCGCTCACAAGTTGGGATGCACGCCCTTGTGTGTAATTTGCTCAGTGCGGCCATTTTGCATGAATCTTGCCTCTGATTCCATCTGTAAACTATCGATTGCTGTCTAAGTTGTGCCAAATCTAAATCAAATCTAGGATGGTTTCCTCTGTAAGACAACTCTGAAAAGCTACTAAATATTACAGATATTGGTACTTGTTATGTATTTCCAAAATAGTTAGAGAGTGTTTTTGTATTTTTTTGCCTATTGCGATGATCACCACGTAATCCATTGGCCACGTATCATGTATTTAGGTTTCAGAGTCACTGCTGAACGGAGTTTAGGAATTATTTATTTTAGGAGAGATTGTAGTTTCCAGTTGATAATCTTATTCTGAATTTCAAAATGAATCAAATCATTTAGACTGAAGAGTTTATTTTAATTTTGAGCATATATGAATAAGTGATGGATTCGCTTAACTATTGTTGTATACCGGTAGATTATCTGTGAAGACAAAGAGTGATGATTTAGGACATTGTTTTATTTGATTAATCAAAAATTTATAATGCTAATTTTGATGAGTCTCAATGCTACATCCAGTGTTGTTTCAGTTATTGATTATTTTTCAGTTACAGTTTTTGAAATTATTTTTAAGTTATAGTTACAGTTAAAGTTATTGTCATTTTTCAGTTACAGTTTCAGTTTCAGTTATTTATTTTTAAGTTATTTTCAGTTAATCGCCATTGAACACTTTAATGAAATGGCGACGTTTTTTCTTAATACACAATCACCCTGCTCTCTCTAATTGATTGAAAAATCTACTGATATGTAAATATTTTCATATGCATGTCCATCAAAACGTCCATCAAATCATGACATAAAAATATTGTAAGCATGTTATGTATTTACAATATGATATTAAGACATCATAGATTCATTTAGCTTAAGAAAAAACCAGAAATAGTATGCAACTATATATACAATTATTTTTCAGTTATTTTAGATATTTCAGTTATTTATTTTTCAGTTACAGTTATTGACATTTTTCAGTTACAATTTCAGTTACAGTTAACTGATTTGTTATTTTTCAGTTAACTGATATTTCAGTTACAGTTAACGTTAACTGAAACAACACTGGCTACATCTGCAGCGCAAGGGGCTGCACCATCTCTATTTTATTTTAATGTTCATATTTGAACGTAATGAATGGTCAAATGTTCAGTTTTCATATTCACAAATAGTAAATGCAGTGGAATGTTGAATTTTGGAGAAAAAGCAAATGCAATTTGCTAAGTAAAATGAGAGGAAAAATTGGACAGTTGTTTGCAGTTTTTATTGGTTTATTGTTGTCTAAGGATACTCTGGGTAAACATTTTCAGATTTTCCCCAAATTTACTTAAATACTTTGAAATTTTCTGGCAACTTCCAGCATCTACTTGCTAAAGTATTTGATATCCACTTAGGCAGATGAAGTTTTGAATGAAGTCAATTTTATCAAAACAGAATTGCAGTTTCCTGTCTTTTGCAAATAGACTCAGATGTAATTTATACACAAAAGAAACTTTTCTAAAATGAGGTCTTCAAAGGACTCTGATTTTCGAACAATCGTACGTGTTTGGAGCATTTCTCACTTGCTGTGGTGCCATTTGCAGCATCTGCAACTGGACGTCGTTTGTGCATCGAGTTTATTTGCTGAAATGCTGATGTAGTAGTTATGATGTGGCTAAAGATGAAATGAATCTTGAGAATTGAGAGAGTTGTTTATGATTTGTTTTCGTGGGTGTTTTTGAGAATGGTGACTTTATCATTTGACGAAGATTTGAAAGACTTATTCATCTGGTAAATCTGAGGTATCGTAATAATATTTCGTAGTACCCTATGCAGATATAATATTTATTTTAGCAAACAATTTCTTGTCAAATCACGTTAGATTATCTTAGATTTGCCCCAATTGCTCTAGAACAGCGGTTCTCAACCTGTGGGTCGCGACCCCCAAGGGGGTCGAATGACGATTTGCCAGGGGTCGCCTGAGACCATCAGAAATATTGGGTTGTCTCTTTTCTTGTTATTGTACAAAATTTCCTCAGTGGTAGTTACGACGTACTAGTTGTTTTAGTTTTACTATAATTGTCATTTGAGGATAGACATGGAGACAATTAAATAATAACGATTTCGAACATTTTGATTGTCGTAGCATTATTATTTTTAGCAGCTTACATTGTGAACGAAAATAATTTTACCGTTGGGGAGTCGCCACATAATAGGGAATTGAATTAAAAGGGTCGCAGCACTATAAAGGTTGAGAACCGCTGCTCTAGAAGGTAAAATATTTTGTTGTTGTGAACTGTTCGACCCTCAACCAGAGGACGAAAATTTTCGGTTGAATGCAATCCAAACCCTACGGCTTTTTTGAACAATCAAACACTCAACGTCCGTGTGTGACATTACGATATGATTATGTGTAACCAATGTTTATGTGGTTTTTGTGATTGGTAATTTTTCAATTGACATGTGAGATTGCATTGTTTTTATGTGAACTGTGAATGTTTTATGAATAATTTAACCGCTATGATTTTCTAAACTTATTTTGGTGCAATGCCAGATCATACACACAGTATGTGCATGCGTGTGTGCGTGTGTGTGTGTGTGTGTGTGATCTGATTGGTTGCTGTTTGAAATTATTGTAGATCTGTTTTTGACGCTTTGTCTTGATTTTTGAAGAGTATCTTGTACTAGTTAGATTTGATCTTTTGATTTAGTCTGATGTGGTTTAGTTGGATCGTACATATGTGTATAAGAGATTCGAGATCAAAGTGATTTTTGCAGGTAATTAGTGACATTGCTATTTTAAATGTTATTGTGTTTATGCTCCAATGTATCAATGAGTTGCTATGAAGTTATTGTATTACGACAGTGGGTATCGATGTCATGCATGTCAGTTAAAGCAGATGTCAGACTGAGTAATTTGTAACTGTCCTGTGTTCCCCAAGAGGTTTACAGGCACACACTTGGCTGGCTGTAACCATTGTGTGGCACACTAGACAAGAACAGCCAGTCGTTTGTTATTTATTAGCAATGGATCATGGATACCCAGTTAATTGCAATCAGGGCACAGGGCTGCGAGAATTTTAAACTAAAAATTGACTCTGTCGATTGGAAAGACAAATCTTGGGGGGGAGCTCAGGACCTGAACCATCTTGTGTACATTGTAGAGGCACGACTGACCAGATATCTTCTCAGCTTTATTTGTGGAAAGAGAAGAAATTTTACGCATTTCCACCAAACGACAACTATGTTATAACCAATAGTTATGCATTGAAAAACCTTTATGCATTTTCTTTAAGAGTATTGTTGTAAATTTCATTATGTTCCACTGAGTTCATCTGTACCTTTTACTGATATTTAGCAGTGCTTTTAATAAATATAATTAATGCTTTCTTATTATACTCGAGTGAGAAATTGTTATTAAAGGTGTGTGCATGTGTGAATACACATCTGCAATGATAATTATTCACCTGGATGACAAGACCAGCAAAGACTCGTGTTGTGTATTTAATCTTAACTGTAGCCACCATCCACCCACTGGATTTGAATGTCTTGGATGTGTGTGTGTGTGCGTGTGTATGTAGTAAGATTTAATTTCAAATGATTGCATAGTTTTCAACTACCCTGCATTGCATGGGACGACTGTTGAGTATGACAGTTGAAAAATTGTATCTTTTGATTGAGTTTTGGCTTTGCAGGGGGTCCAGGAGCAAACGGCTCTTCTGACAACCCCCACTCTTGATCAAGGGTACGATCTTTTCAGGAGCATCCTTGTGTTTTCAAAAGGTCATGTATGCAGTGGCGGCTCTAGGGTTTGGCAAGTGGGGGTGGGGGCCGTTGTGGTAATTGGGGCCAACCATTTGTTGTTTAATGTATGTAGCAAAATAGGGTCCCAACTGGGGGTCATGGGGGCCAGGCTCTCAATAGGGGATCTACTGCATGTCTGTTTCCATTCAAATGCAATCAGAATTAGTTACTGTCGTATCAGAGCAAATCTGCAGTCATTACTATTATGACTCTTTAGGAGGGTTAAAGCCCTTCACTTCCCTTGCTAACCAAACTAGGGTTGCCAGATGTTGGGTTTTAACCGATTGCCTATTTGTTCAGTGAAAAAAATTGAAGCAACACCAGACATGCATGTGTCCGGGATTTTCTTGCAAGCTACCAAACTACAGCAATCAACGTTACTCCCAGCCCAGGACAATGCAACATCTTGGTTATAATTCTATAAATGATAGTCTATCATATGTTTGGGAAAGGGGCTGTCCATTAATTATGTCAACAAATTTTGACCCCCTCCTCTTGTCAACAACTGTCAACTTTCAGTTGCCCCCTATAATTATGTCAAAAACTTTTGACCCTCCCCTAAAGATCAATGACAGATCCCAATAACAAGGTTATTATTTTTTTGATGGTGATTTCCATTTTACCATTTTTTTTTTTTTTTGTTGATCGAGTGTCAAAATGTGGTGGTGATGACTCTTTTTGCCATGATTTTTTCCATTGTAATAAGCAGTATTCCATGAAATGTCCTATTTTTTGATTATTTGTAAAAAGTGAAATTGCTGACGTCAACTTCTCTTGACCCCTCCCCCTATCAACAACTGTCGAACTTTTTCAAACCCCCTAAATTGTTGACGTAATTAATGGACAGCCTCAAAACCCAAATCCTAAATGTGTATTATTAAGCAGTCTAAACCAGGGCTTCCCATGCCTTTCACAAACGAGACCCACTCCAGCTACCCTAATAACAGCATGTAGTATCAAAAATGCATTAGGCCATCTGGCGAACGCTAGTTGAAAAAATCTTCAAAGTTTTGAATAAAATGCAAAACAAAAGCCCTGATTCAATTCGAATTAAAATATGGCAAATAGGCAGAATTATTCACATTTTTGTCAAGTAAGGCAAAAGGAGAGAAATAAATATTGAAATTTTTTGAAAATTATCTTCTTTCAAATTTTGCCAGAAACACCTTTGTTACGCGTCTTTAAAATCATATGAATATGGCAAAATCGCTTAACCACCAGGTCTCTCCAAAAACCAGTAGAGTCTCTATTGTCACTGGAGCTTCAGAGCAAAATGGTCGGAATTAATTTTCCTTAGGCCTACTTTGTTACGAAATAATATAAATTTTATAAAAGTACTATAGGACCTTAAATTCGTTTGGGACGGTTACGCAGACTAGGAGCTTTCAATTTTCAGCTTTCAAAGTATTGTCTGCAGGGGCGTCATTTGGGGGGCTGGGGGCCATGCCCCAAGGAAATGAAAAATATTTCATAATGTATTAATGTGCAAAATATCGCAAAAATATGCCAAAAATATATATAAATTGCAAATTTGCCAAAATTGGCCCAAAATTTGCCAAAATTGCAAAAAAATGCCTAAAATTTGCAAAAAATTGCCTAAAATTTGCACAAATTTGCCAAAAATTATCTCGCTCCCCAAGAAAAGTATGAAATGACGTTAGTGATTGTCTGGGACCAGATCAGATTCTGCTCTCGCATTCAATTTGATTTAAAATTTGCAAATTTTATTTACCATAGTCCTATTTAAAACTTTTAAACATTACGGTAGTCGTGAATGTCCAAGTCGTAGAAAATCTGGGTTTAAAAGTTTTTGATGATTTTTCCAACCCGGTCAAAGAGTGTGCAGAGTCAAAATAATGTTTTGATTTTTATGAGGCAGAATTTCATGAATCGATCATTCATGTTTTAAATTCGTTGGCTGAGTTTGTTAACCCTAAGGAGCCCCAACCCTGTAAAACCGGTATTGTCAGTTAGGCCTACATTCAGTGGCGGATTTACATTTTCAGGCCCCGGTACACTTTCTTATATAAAGCTAAACATCAAGTGCGAAAAGTGACGAGATGAATTTTTTGCTTGTCAAGATTCTTGAGTTTTTCTCGGAAAACTTTCGGAAGAGCGGAAGAGTTACAGATCAGATATATGCAGGCCCCTTCAGAGGCTGAAGGAGGCCCAGGCCAATTGGAATTTTGAGGCCTCTCATAGCCTTCCCAACAATTAAAATTTTGACAAGCAAAAAAGGTAATCACCAACTTTGAGGATCGCAGAGTACCTTTCTAGCTTTTCCAAAATCCCAAAATTGTCGACAAGCAAAAAAGGTCATCACCAAATTTTGAGGCCCCTTCTAGTAGTAGCTATCTAGCTTTCTAGCTCTCCCTAAATTCTAGACAAGAAAACAAAGGGGGGCCCCAACAGATGGAGGCCCGGGCCAGATGGCCCTCCTGGCCCCCTCTGAATGGGCCTGGATATATGAGTGATAGTGGCGATAACCTATTTTTTTCAGAACACGTTGCTTGACAAATGGTTACATTTCGGATATAAAGTTGCTTAAACAAATAAATCATAAAAACATAAAATATTGTTTATAGAAATGGTGGGCCCAGTGGCGTATTTAGAATTTTGGTAAGGGGGCCAGACACTTTCGACCTGACAAGTTACAACTTTGGAAAAAGTTGACGACCTTTTTTTGCTTGTCAGGGTCTGAGGACAGGCTAGGCCAAGACCAAAGGGAAAGGGGGGGGGCCATGGCCCAAATGACTCAATGTAAATACGCCACTGGGTGGGCCCCTAAATTTTTAGTGTGCTGGTAGACCCGGTACAAATGTACCATTTGTGGTAAATACGCCACTGGTTGCAGTGTATACTTCGAAGGGCCTGTATTGTCTCAAATGCTATTGGCTCACTTGGTCTATTGGCTAATGGCTAAATGGAAGAGAATTAGTGAGATGCAATTTTTACGTATATTTTATACAATTAAAAGACAAATTAGGCCTATTAATAAAATCACCGAGTCCAGTAAATATATACAAAGTCATGTAATTGCCGCTCAAGAAATTTTCAAATTGCTCCTGCAAAATTCCAATTGCACCCTTGTGGGGTGTGTTGGCTTGTGCCCCCACGTTGGGAACCACTGCTATAGACTGTATACTTATTTAAGGAAGCAGATCACGGAAGTGCATGAGCAGATACAGGGACCCCAGCTGTCGGCTGCTTAGGCTGCAGCCTGTGAACGCCCAGACATCCACTTGGTTATTAGCGTGCAGTGACTGGATAACAATTGCAGCCATCCAGTGTTTTATCCTGGAGATTCCCACCCCGAAGAAAAATCCCAGCACTGAAAAAATGCGCATTAAACTGTACCTTTTCCCTCCAGCCAAGTCAATCCCCCACGCCTGGATTCTGGATAAAACACTGCAGCCATCTGCAGGCCAATTAGGCCAGCTATCAGATAGGCAGACACAGAAACTGTCTAACCTAGGCAGTATATATACACTATACAGTATAGCTTCACAGACTTTGCAGCTTGCAGTCAAACGTTTTGCAATTCTACGTTTATGCTAAAATTGCAGCGATCATTTTGGGGGTGTTTAGCTGTTGTTGGACACCCCTTGGTTGAAAACTGGGGGTGTCCTGACACCCCCGACACCCCATTGATCGCCGCCTATGCATATACGGGATACTCTTGTCTTGGGTATCTTCCACTTTGCCAGTGTTAACCTGGGGCTTCTGTTCCTTCTTCCTCATTCACTTTTAGCAAATTCTGGTTTTATTTTCTTTAGGCCCAGGCCTAAAGGGCCAACTGATTTAACTTAGTATGCAGCAATTCCCTCTGCGTACCATCTAAAGCAGGGTTTCACAAACATTTTGGAACCGCGCCCCACTTCAGCGGTTCTGTAACGTGTCGCGACCCTAATCATAGCATGTAATATAAAAAATGCATTACGCCATCTGGCGAACGTTAGTTGAAAGGAATCTTCTGAGTTTTGAATAAATGGCAAAACAAAAGCTCTGCTTCTATTCGAATGAAAATATGGCAAATATTTTAGACAGAACAGTTTAGTGAAAATTATCTTTTTTAAAATTTTGCCAAGAACATACCTTTGTTACGCGTCTTCAAAATCATATGAGTATGGCAAAATCGCTTAACCGCTAGGTGGCTATAACAACAACGAAATAGATTCCCTATTGTTATTGGAGTTTCAGAGCAAAATGGTCGGAATACGCTTTCCTTGTGTTATTGCGAAATAAGATCAATTTTAAAAAGTACTGTAGGCCAGGATTTCCCAAACTGTTAGGAACTGTGCGACTCATGCCAGCGGCTTTGTAACATGCCGTGACCCTGCATACTTATTTCCAACTAAAATTGGATAAAACACTATTCGTTTTAATATTAGCCGTGTATGAAAGATTGCATGCATATAGGCTAAATTTCTTAAAATTTAAGTCTACTTGCAGCTTTCAAGGCTTGAGACATTGTAGTATTGGTTAGAAAATGGCACTTTCGAATCTAATTTCGCTCTACCCCGCGACCCACTAGACTGAGCCCTGCGGAACACATTTGGGTCGCGACCCACAGTTTGGGAAACACTGATCTAGAGTCTGTCTGTGTTCATTTTTCTTTTCACTCCGTTTTATCTTCAACATCGGTCGGTTTTCATTCAAATCGCTCGCTCTCTGATTGTCTCGAAGTTTAATCAGTGACAAAACTTGGCGACAATGTGATGAATTCGACATATTCAGCATTTTTAGATCATAGTCTTGACTTCGCAGAGGTAGTGGCGTAGCGAGGCAAAGCGCCCCCTTGGGAGAAAATAGAAAGTGCCGCCGCCCTTCAGTGGCGTGCAGAGTGGTGGGTGTCCTGGGCCGGGACCGTCGAAAAAAGATGTTTGATGAGCTTAAAATGTCGCCGAGTCAATTTTTTGGCCTCCCCATTTGCATGTTTTGTAATCGTTTTATGGTTTTCATATTATAACATAGAGACGAATTTCTGTTTTTGGATTTTTAAAAACCGAAAATGCCTCCCCTTAAGGCTAGAAGGTTAGTGCCGCATAAGGGCGGTTCGCCCCTCTGTCCTCCCTCGCTACGCCACTGCGCAGATGGACCAAAAAGTCTTACCAACGGTGGAATCGGGGTCAAACTGGAATCCCGGAGTGCTTGCTGAGAGAGAGAGAGAGAGAGAGAGAGAGAGAGAGAGAGAGAGAGAGAGAGAGAGAGAGAGAGCATGACAGCGTACATGCCATCAGCTGCCATATTGCCCTATGTGGCAAAGTCGCTTCATCGATGGAAGCGGTGAAGATGAGGCAGCCGCTACCCGTAGTACCGAGATAGACGGCGGACGAGAAGAGCGCCAGGCCCCGTGCGTCTGGCCTTGTATTCGGCATCAGCGCTGCTCTCGGGCTAATACCTCGCTCCTCTCGCCTGAAATCGAGTTATTTGGCGGTTAGCCTTGTTCCACTCTCGTATATGAGTTGACAGCCGCTCTCTTGTGTCCTAAGGTAGCGTCGATAATTAAGCGATGGAGTTATCTTTGCTATCTCGACTTTTAGCAACTGTGCATTCGACTGTTTTAATTGTTTTGACATTTGAGAACGGTTTCGATGCACTACAAAACAATCGACACAAATTAGTCATCGGTAAGTAGGCATAATTGTTTGCTTTGCATAAAACTTTGAAGTATGCTATGACTCTAACTGTGTGGAAAATAAAACTACGAAGAAAAACACAGATACATCCCTCTCCTCCAATTTACCAATCGTATTTTTGAGAACTTCTTTAGAAGACCATTTAGAACGCCAACATTCATTCTAAGGCAAGGGTATTCAATCAAATTCTATGAAATGCCACATCTTGTATGGCTGGTGCCAAGGGCCAGGTGCTTTTGAAAAATATATTTCATAAGTGATGGAAAACAGAGCATGTAAAAATCCAGTTTTGCATATAGTACCCACAGATGGGGGTTGTAATCTAGCCAAGGGAGGACAAGGGTAAAATACTCCTATTCTATTTGTACTGGAACAGGATTAATTATTACAGATGTATATCTGGTTGGGACCAGTCATGGGACTCCAACTTGTACATACCGATGAGAAAATTCGGGAAGGTGGAGACAAGTGTAGACTGATTCGATAAACTTAGCTGTATTGCTGCTTTTGACCGCTCAATAACAAATCAGAAAGTCTTTGAAGTGCTCGCAGTTTCACTCTAAGTAAAGTAAAGTTTTCCCATACTCAATGTTGAGCGTTGGGTCCGGTGCTGATCTCCGGTCTCCAAGGCATACAGCGACGCGAGTGGCATACACCATTGACCTAGAGTAGGTTGCCAGTCAAACGTCAAGGCCGCGTTTTACTTCGCAGCAAACACTGCTTCTCAATTTGATGTTATAACCGCCCTCTCGCGAGTAAGGCTGAGTCGACCTTGGGGCTCCCACGGGAGTTGAACCCGTTTCGTCAGCATGCCTGCCCAGCGTGTAACCACTTCTGCCAGTTTAACTCTATACTCTATGTATTATTAGGCTACTCATGCACTCAGCTTTTGCGACCGAGGATCTCCCCAGACCCTCTGGAGGAGTCCGCTAAGCTCCCCTTTCGAACTAAATGGGTAGGGTTAGGGTTAGGCCATTTTGCTCTCAAGCTCCACTAATAATAGAGAATCCCGTATGGACTGGGTTTCAATCTAGCGGTTAAGTGACTTTTGCCTTACTCATAGGATTTTTAAGACGCGTAACAAAGGTATGCTCCTTGTAAAATTTAAAGAAAAGATAATTTTCAAGAAATTTCGATATCTATTTCTCTTCTTTCGTCTCATTTTGGAAAAGTATGAATAACTTTGCCTAATATATTTGCCACATTTTCATTCGAATTGAATAAGAACTTTTGTGTCGCCATTTATTCAAAACTCAGAAGATTCCTTTCAACCAACGTTCGATAGATGGCGTAATGCATTTTAAAAATATTACATGCTGTTATAACTTATTAGGGTCGCGGCACTTTAAAAAAACCGCTGAAGTGGGTCGCGCCCCCAAAATGTTCGGGAAACCCTCAGTGTTGGAGTTGTGAAATTTGAGCTGGGGGTTGAGGACTAAAATTCAATGAATGACAGAAACTGCATGTACCCGATATGCGATTTTTGGGAGGGTTGCAACTTGCAACCCCCCCGGCAACTCAAACCCTGGAAACCCGGACCTAGGGAGACAAATGGATAAAAAAGTTTGGCCCTCTGTGAGAAGAGTTTGCGGACCGCTGATCCAGAAGAACAAATGCGTTTGCACCGAAGAACACCGTATTTTGTCTTGTATCGTCGATCTGAAGTAGACGGATGCCGCTGAGTATTAATGGCTTTCTAAGTGGTCTGCAGGTCTGGATTGCTCAATTTTCATGGCATTCTATGTTTTTAAGAAACAGGATTTTTACTCAAAGTCAACACTGTGACGCACAGAGAGGGTAACTAATGGGTAGAAAGACACTAACACAGAGGCATGCATAAAGACGCCCAGTCATAACGAAGCAATGAGAGTATTATATGGGTCCATCCATAAAGTACGTACGCACTGAGGGGAAAAAGGTCGGATTTTGGACATTTTTCCAATGTACGCTATGTGCAACGGGACAGAGGTTGAAAATATGCCTTTTTGCGTATATAGGGCTGTCCATTAATTATGTCAACAAATTATGGGGGAGGGGGTTTGAAAAAGTTTGACAGTTGTTGACAGGGGTCGTCAAGAGAAGTTGACGTCAACAATTTCATATCTTTTGCAAATGATACAAAAATAGGACATTTCATGGAATATTATTTATTACAACTGAAAAAAGCCTGACAAGAAAAAAGGTAATCACAACCACATTATAACACTTGATGAACAAAAGAAAGGGAAAAGGTCTCATCACTGCAAAAATAATAACCTTCTAAACGTTTTAGGGGGACCCGTCACTGGTCTTAGTGGGGGTCAAAAGTTTTTGACATAATTATAGGGGGTCACGGAAAGTTGACAGTTGTTGACAAGAGGGAGGGGTCAAAAATTGTCCAAAAATTGTTGACATAAATAATGGGCAGCCCCTATGGATGAACCCTATAGGCTACACACGGTACGCTGCTTGGCAACAAGGCCTTGGTACAGCCTCACGATGTTACACTGAGTGAATGCGGGGTGGAGGTGTCAAGACCTGTCTATCGATTTCTTGAAATCATAAACTTCTATAGCGTCACTTCATACTGCGTCGAAGCGCCAGCAATTTATCCATCTTATCATCGAAATTAGCCTATTGGATTCCAATTTCTGGAGGAAGTAGTCATCCACTGCATGGTTTAGTTCTAACCTGTGTTCAGGTACCATCGATAAACCTGTTGCTCTGCGCCTGTGACTTGGGCCTACAGGTAAAGGCTAAAGGTCGGCGCAGAACGCGTTTCTTTCCTCGGGAGTCGTTAAATTTTTATAGCGCCTGGTCTGGATATCCGTAGACTTTGTTATGCATTGAAACAGGAATACTTTGCGACGAAGAGAATTCAACCCTTGCGCTGAAAATGAACGCCACCTGGCGGTCGAAATCTCAAACGACGTCCGGTTCAGAGTTTAAGATGGAACTCGTTTACCTTCGAACACCTGCGTCGAAAACTCTTCAGGAAGCCAACGAAGGTAAATTGTTCACCTTTATGCAGGGTGCGATTTGTGACCTGGAGCAGTGGGGGGGCATGTCGAGCTTGGGGAGATGTAGTTGTTGGGAAAATGTATCAGCGGGGGGATGTAGCTGTGAGGGATGTAGCAGTAAGAGGGATGTAGTTGGGCAGTGAAGGGGAAAGATTCCCCTATTCCCCTACAAATCGCGCCCTGCCTTTATGCTCCCTTTAGAATCTAAGGTGGAATGCGTCTGTGCCGTTCCTGTTAAGGTAACGCCCCCAAATATTGTCATTGTCCGTTAAAATCTCCAAAGTGCGTCGCAAGCATTTGCACTTAAAGAGGACTTTCCCAATTACTGTAAAAGTTATAACATCTGAAACTGTTTAAACTTTAAACTGAACTCACTACGATGGACAGTACACGATGCTTCTCCCGAATGTGATGAGTTTGATAGCACAGGAGACCATTAGGCCAAACAAATAGAAAGACAGAAAGTCAACGAGAGAGAGACAGAGAGAGAGAGACAGACAGACAGACACAGACAGACAGACAGAAGGAGAGACATATACAAAGCCAGATAGAGAAAGGATTGAGGGATGCAGGGGAAGAAGATAGCCGTGCCTTGAGCCTCGTCAATTGAATGATTCTATGTTATTAATTATATTATGAGTTGAGAATCTGTTTCCGTATGTAAGACAAAGTCCTTTTTATGTAAGACAAAGTCCTTTTGATGTAAGACAAAGTCCTTTTGATGTAAGACAAAGTCTTTTTGGTGTAAGACAAAGTCCTTTTGATGTAAGACAAAGTCCTTTTGATGTAAGACAAAGTCCTTTTGATGTAAGACAAAGTCTTTTTGGTGTAAGACAAAGTCCTTTTGATGTAAGACAAAGTCCTTTTGATGTAAGACAAAGTCCTTTTGATGTAAGACAAAGTCTTTTGATGTAAGACAAAGTCCTTTTGATGTAAGACAAAGTCCTTTTGATGTAAGACAAAGTCCTTTTGATGTAAGACAAAGTCTTTTGGTGTAAGACAAAGTCCTTTTGATGTAAGACAAAGTCCTTTTGATGTAAGACAAAGTCCTTTTGATGTAAGACAAAATCTTTTTGGTGTAAGACAAAGTCCTTTTGATGTAAGACAAAGTCGTTGGCGCTGTTAATAGCAAGTTCAACGGAGGCAGTTACGCAGACCCAGTGTCCATGGCAACGGGTCACTCGAGATGACCCACGATTTAGGGAAATATTAGATCCAAATCTCGAGGTTTAGGGAATATTTCGGACTACTTTACACTTTACAGCATAACGACAATCACCCGATCCCTTATTAATCCAAGGACTTCTTAATATTAGCACTACAGCAACAACAACAACAACAACAACTACTACTACTACTACTACTACTACTACTACTACTACTACTACTACCACCACTACTACTATTACAACAACAACTATTACCACCACCACCACCACCACCACCACTACTACTACTACTACTACTACTACTACTACTACTACTACTACTACTACTACTACTACTACTACTACTACTACTACTACTACTACTACTACTAATAATAATAATAATAATAATAATAATGATATTGTTATTATTATTAAAATAAACGGCTTCAAGGGGTGTTAAGGTAACTGAAACCGAAGCAATCGCTAGAAGTAGAAAGCTTTGGAATGTTAGAAGCAATATCTATTATGTGTGGGAAATGGGAATGAGGCCGTCAGTTTGCTTTGCGTAATTTTCCTTTTGCCATCTGGACGTCTATTATTTCATTTGTTCCTCTTTGATCTCGACCAACAGCATGCAAGTGAATAGACGGAAGAACGGAGGAGTGGTGAAGGGTGAAGGGCACTCTCCACAGTAAGACCCTCTTCTTCTTCTTCTTCTTCTTCTTCTTCTTCTTCTTCTTCTTCTTCTTCTTCTTCTTCTTCTTCTTCTTCTTCTTCTTCTTCTTCTTCTTCTTCTTCTTCTTCTTCTTCTTCTTCTTCCTTCTGCTGAGAAGCGCTAATTGAATACTATTCAATTTTCCTCGATGGAATACAATTATCACTCAATTCCTTCAATTCCTGATTGTCCGGTGCAATGATTCCTTTTGCCACTCGTATCCAGTTCCTGGATTATGATTTCTAAAAGAAGACGCTAGAATTCCACTAATTTAAAGATAAGGGCCTAGATATCATCATCAGAAGCGCGTAGCCGGCGGGGGCCGTTGCGTCACCCCTTGACCATGACCCCGCCGGATGGCACGACTCCAGAGAGTAGATGGAATCTCGCTGGTCTGGGAACGGATGTGGTCGATCCATCTTTTCCTGGGACGACCAGGACAGCGCTTCCATGATCGGTCAGGTGGACGACCGATGGATAGGTCGACGTGGCAGCGAAGGGCTTGATGAACAGGAACTGTCTCTTCGAGGCGGGCTGCATGTCCAAAAATTGCAAGGCGGCGCCTACTTACCAATTCATTGAGTGATGGTAATCCAGTCCGTGAGGATATCTCCGCGTTGGTAATGAAGTCATACCAGTGTACTCCAAGGATCTGACGTTGGCACCTCATATGAAAGGCTTCCAGCTTACTTAGATCTGAGGCGAGTAAGGTCCAGGTCTCGGCCGCATAGAGTAGGACAGACA
>CM030868.1:8344244-8374244 GCA_018105865.1 Metaphire vulgaris | reverse complement strand
TCCGGGGCCCATGGAGCTCAAAGGGGCCCGGGTCAGGTGATGACGATGTATTAACAATAGCGTGAAGCCATAAGAAGACTGACAAGCAAAAAAATCATCAACTTTTTTACACATTTGGCCCGTGACTATTTTTTGCACCGGGGCCCGGAAATTCTCTCGGCGGTCCTGGGGATATAGTTCGTCCCTGAACCAAGGCCGAACTATATCCCTTAGGGGACTTCTGAACACCTTCGGAGCGACCTTTGACCTTTCTGTTTTGTCTGCGGATGAAATGTCTTAATCGTAAACATCAGCAACAAAGATTCTTCTTCGTAATTGATATCAGATTCATGGTTCCATTTGGTCTCAATTCTGACAGGATATATGCCAGGGGTCGGGGAACGCGGGCAGCCAAACTCTGTCTGTCTGTCTGTCTCTGTCTATGTCTATCACTGTTTATGTCTCTGTCTCTGCCTCTGTCTCTGCCTCTGTCTCTGCCTCTGTCTGTCTGTCTCTCTCTGATTCAATCTCTCTCTGATTCAATCTCTCTATGTCTATATATATATATATATATATATATATATATATATATATATGAGAGAGAGAGTGAGAGAGAGAGAGATTGTCTGAACAGTGTCAGCCCTGCATACCTGGACTGAACTGGTACGTGTGGCTGACTTGGAAGGTCATATATATATATATATATATATATATATATATATATATAGAGAGAGAGAGAGAGAGAGAGAGAGAGAGAGAGAGAGAGACAGAGATAATATAGACAGATATATATCAGACTTGGAGTCCTCGAGGCCGTGGCCTTGGCCTCGAGGCGCCTCGAGGCCAAGTGACGCTGGCCTTTTTTCGGGATACAAGTCCTCGGCCTTGGCCTTGGCCTCGGACCTGCTGGCCTTGGCCTTGGCCTTGGCCTCGGGTACAAGTCTCGGCCTTGGCCTTGGGGATACAAGTCCTCGGCCTTGAACCGAGGCCAAGCCTCACACCATGGAATTAAACAAGAAAATCGCGCATTCAAAATGTTGGAAGTGACGAATAATATCTGAACAAAACGTCCTCTGTTCAATCCAAACGGTAGACCCTGAGAATTCCTGCTAAGTCTAATAGCTTGTAATTATGTTGCTTGCATTGACAAGGCTGACATTGTTTGAAGCGAACATTGCCTCAGGGATTGAAGTAGGCTTTTGGACCAGATAATTGGGTTTCTTGCTAATAAAAGTATTAAAAGGCTTGAACCTAAATGGATATATGGCGTCTATTTTAGAGCAGTTCTAGACTGCGGCGGCTTCACAGGGGCCGGGGTTTATTGTCTCTAAAGTATAACAGAGACACCTGGAGGCTGCATCTGCTTAGGCTAAGGAGGTTGTAGACTGATCGCACTTGGAAAAGAAACGGTGCCGTAGTGACAACAATCTCTGCTCTAGGTCTACCTATTGCTATTAAAGTTTGTAAGTAAAAATCAACGAAGAATATGGCCACAAATGAGCCTAGCATTTTGAAGTTTGCTTTCACCGATTTCAAAATAATAAATGAAAGAAAGTGGTCCTCGAAATGCAAGCAATGTCGCGAAATAATAAGTGAAACTCGAGGAACTTCAAGTGGGTTCAAGAAACACCTGGATATAAAACACGAGACTGGCAAACAGCTACAAAACATCAAAAGGTATTTTAATTTTATTTTTAAAACATGGTTGATAGTAGGTACTGGACCCTACTGCCATGGACGCCAATAGAGCCAGGGCACCCAATAATTCGGGTAGGGGCCCAGCACTTGTTTGGCCCCAAAATTTCAATATTTTGACGTTTAATCTGCCCAAATCGAGTGTTGGCCCTGATCAGCGCGCGATTTGCAGGGAAAGGGGATTTTACCCCACTGTCCATGTACATCCCTTCCACTGAGGTGGCTACAGGTACCGTTTTAAGGTCTTGAGGCCTTGGGCACTCTCACATTCATAGGCCCTCCTCAACTTAAACCTCCAAGTTGCCAACTACGCAACCAACTGTGTATTAAACTGTAGAGTTTAACACTTCTGCATTATTTCACGACTTCGTGTTTAACGGGGGCGTCATTTGGGGCAGGGCGTGGCTCCAAGGAAATGAAGAAATAATGTAACAAATAAATAA
The DNA here is from genome assembly GCA_018105865.1 of Metaphire vulgaris. Classification (NCBI taxonomy): domain Eukaryota; kingdom Metazoa; phylum Annelida; class Clitellata; order Crassiclitellata; family Megascolecidae; genus Metaphire; species Metaphire vulgaris. The sequence goes on along the minus strand of CM030868.1, from coordinate 8,372,127 downwards.
ATAAATGTAAAATGTGCAAAAAATTTGTCAAAAATTTGGCTAAATGTACCTAAAAATTTGGCCAAAAACGCCAAATATCTGCTGGCCTTGGCCTTGGCCTTGACTTCGGACCTGCTGGCCTTCTTGGCCTTGGCCTCGGACCTGCTGGCCTTGGCCTTGGCCTTGGCCTCGGACCTCCTGGCCTTGGCCTTGGCCTTGGCCTCGGACCTCCTGGCCTTGGCCTTGCCTTGGCCTCGGACCTCCTGGCCTTGGCCTTGGCCTTGGCCTCGGACCTCCTGGCCTTGGCCTCGCCTTGGCCTCGACAGTTGTGGCCTCGACTCCAAGTCTGATATATATATATCTGTCTATATCTCTTTCTGGCTATCTCTCTCTGTCTATCTCTCTATCTCTGTCTATCTCTCTATCTATCTCTCTATCTATCTATCTATCTATCTATCTATCTATCTATCTATCTATCTATCTATCTATCTATCTATCTATCTATCTATCTATCTATCTATCTATCTATCTATCTATCTATCTATCCATCTATCTATCATCACTTATTATTATTATTATTATTATTATTATTATTATTATTATTATTATTATTATTATTATTATTACAACAACGTACTGTTAATGTGGTAACTCGTCCTATAAGAACTGCGTGAACACATTACAAAAACACAAAAAAATCACAAGTAGCTCCTGCGGAATAGCCAGGTTTTAAGTTTCTCTTTGAAGGTGATTGAGCGATGGAGAGAGTTGCACAGATGGAGGCAGACAGTTCCGCGCTCTCGACGCGGCCACAGGGAACGCGCGATCACTGACAGTTCGAAGGCGCATCCTCGGGACGACCAGTGATCAGGTGGATCGGGCAGATTTCAGGTGTTGCCGTCCTTCCAAGTTAGCTATTCGTACCAGTTCAGTCGCCAGGTATGCAGGGCCGACACCGTTCAGGCATCGGTAGGCTAAAAACGCAAGCTTGAAGTGGATTCGTTCTGGCGCTGATAGCCAGTGCAAATTACGAAGCGATGGAGTTACGTGTTCACCTGGTGGAATATGGCAGATCATACGAGCAACAGCGTTCAGAACGGACTGAAGACGGTTGAGAAGGTATTTCCGTATTCCAGCGAGAGTAGCATTGCCATAATCGAATTTGGTCAACACCAGAGTGGAGACCAGTGCTTTGAGTGAATACTTCTAATCAGCCTGAGGGCATTGAAGCATCCAGCCACAGTCTTCGCCCACTTGGGTCTTCATTGGTACGGTATTATCCAGGAATATCCCGAGGTTCCGCTCCGACGACACCGGCTGCACATCAATTCCGTCGATACGCATGCAGGTAGACGGTATCAAATGTTTCTGCCTTTCAGCAGCCAACCAAAGGACCGATAGGTTCTTAGCAGCATTGAGCTGTAGCCGATGTGACCTCAGCCACTTAGATAGACAACTCTGTCTATCTATCTCTGGATCTCTGTTTCTCTCTCCCCCTCTGTCTGTCTCTCTTTCTCTATTTCACTGAACACCAGAAATTATAAAATATCAATAAAATAACTGACATAATTGGTCCATAATTCGTGGTCATCGCCTGTAAAATTTGATCTTCTCCAGAGTCAATGAGCTGCAAAAGATTCGCTTCACGAAAACCAGTTCAATGTTTTTATTTTCGCTAATACTCGTAGGTTGCAATCTTTCAGAATTTTTGCAGTCAATCGTTGATTTTGCGGAAACTTCTTCGTCAACTGAACTCATTAAGTGGCGTGAATCTTTTACACGAAATGGCCGCTTCAAAGCAATAAAAGATAAGATATCACAGGAAATCGTAGACCACAAAATCGTTGAATTAAGACTAAAAAACTCCCTATCCAAGCCACCACAAGACACTAAGTTTATGTGGAAATCAGATTGAAAGCTCATCTTTTGATAAATATGATGCATTCACCGGGGAAAATATTAATTTTCATTCCGTCCACTCCAAAATAAGAGCCAAGATTTAAAAGCAAAAACTAGGATCGCAGTTGCACTCCTAAAAATTTGATGGGTGAAAACCCATTGACCGATGAAGTACGTATTGGTGACCCGTTCGACCACTGACTCAATGACCCAGCTCTCTGCTGTGCCTAAATTATTAAGATGCAGTGGCGTTTCTGTTTGACTGCAGTTGCCATGACGCTTCGCCAGAAGCTCGTCTCCATGGTGATCGGTCGCCAGGAGATTCTGTACAGCATGGCAACGGCTGATGCTTGGATCCCGTACCTAGTTACCAACTCCAGAAACGAAGATGAGCGAGGATTTCGACTGGGGACGAAAGAAGAGGAGAGCGGATCCTACGCCGCCCTGGATCCGCCCTCTTCCTCTCCGCTGATCCTTCGGCTGATGCCCCACACGACAACGTTCGATCAATCGGTCACTGACGTCATTGATGCGTTTCAATGGAAAGGAACAGTTGCTCTGCTCTACGAATCCACGAGGGGTATATATAGACACCGGATATCATAGCCTTATATTTAACAATCATCATCATTATCATCATCAACAACAACATCATCAACAACAACATCATCATCAGCAGCAGCAGCAACAAAAACATCAACATCATCATCAACATCAACATCATCATCATCAACAACATCATCATCATCAACATCATCATCATCAACAACAACATAATAATAATAATCAACAACATCATCATCAACAATCATCATCGTCGTCATCATCATCATCATCGTTGTCGTCGTCATCATCAGCGTCATCGTCGTCATCGTTGAACTTCTATATCGCCATTTTTGTAAAGCTCTTGACATCTGTCGATGCATGGTCGGTCCTGGGTTTGAGTCGTAGTCTCCCAGTGTCAAATCCAACAGCCTAAGTCAGTCTTCGATTTGTCCGGTCCTTGTTATGGCGAATGGGCAAAAGAGAACAGGAACATTTGGGGTCTATAGATCGAAATCTCATAAGAAACTCAGCGGAGAGGACTAATGCTGGGAAACCATTCAACTAAAGTTAGTACTCGATTCAACCATTTCCGTATTTCCGAGCACGCCTTCCCTTTTCCGTTGGTACTTACCGTATTTGCGATACTCATTCGGGAGACGGCGTTCTTTCAGTTAACTGAAACCCAAACTATAATTGCGAATCAAACGAAACGTAACCCTAGTTTTAACCGAAACTAAAAATGAAGTTGAGATCAACTGAGCAGGACTTGACTAAGTGTCTAACATCACAAAGTACTCAGTCAGTTCGGGCAACAAAAGCGAAATTTTAGCTCTTATCCAGGACATGATGAGACAGAAGGGTTGCCAGATGTCCGGTTTTTAGCCGGACTGTCCGGTATTTTGCCTATTTGTTCAGTGACTAAATTGAGGCAATTCCGGACATGCATGTGTCCGGTATTTTCTTGCAAGCTACCAAACTACAGCAATAAAGTTACTCCCAGCCCAGGACAATGCAACATATTGACTATAATTCCCCTATAAATGATAGTCTATCATTTGTTTGGGAAAACCCAAATCCTAAATGTGTATTATCAAGCAGTCTAAAGCAGGGTTTCCCAAATGGTTGGCCCCCATGATTAGAAGTTGGCCACCCCAACGTCCCCCCACTTGCCAAATCCAGGAGCCGCCACTGGTCGTATACGGTTTTTTCAAACCAATTTAATGCGCAGATTAGGACATTAGGGAATAATAATAATAATAATAATAATAATAATAATAATAATAATGTTTATAGTGGTTCAGGAGGGCATGTATAAGTGTACAACAGCCTGCAACTGTAGACAGAACGATCTGGCGAATGTCTATATTTCCGATTGAATTGTGTGTGATGGAATGATGTTGGTCGTTGTTCTGAAGGGTTGGATCTGATGGGGAGGCTGATGGAGGACAGCAGGGATGCGGAGGTGCGTGGATGGAGAATCAGTCGTCGATCGAATGACGCCCAGTTGCTACGTCAACTGTCGAAGATCCGTTCACTCGAGATCAGACAGATAGTCGTCGAGTGTGAACCTGCCTTACTCGAAAGAATACTCGATACAGTTGGGTTCCATCATGCTAAAATGACTCCATTCTCTCTCTTTCTGTCTGTTTCTGTCTCTGTCTCTGTCTGTAGGCCTATGTCTGTCTCCGTGTCTCTGCCTCCACCCATGTCTCTCTCTGCCTTTCTAGTTCTGCTTCTCTCTCTCTCTCTCTCTCTCTCTCTCTCTCTCTCTCTCTCTCTGTCTTTGGCTCTCTCCATCTGACTGTCACTGTCTGTATATGTCTCTGTGTCTGTCTATCTGTCTGTCTGTCTATCTGTCTCTGTCTGTCTGTCTGTCTGTCTGTCTGTCTGTCTGTCTGTCTGTCTCTCTCTCTCTCTCTCTCTCTGGCTCTCTCCATCTGACTGTCACTGTCTGTATATGTCTTTGTGTCTGTCTATCTGTCTGTCTGTCTGTCTGTCTCTCTCTCTCTTAAATAATTCCATTCTTTCTCTCTGTTCTTTCTGCTGCTCTAGAATACTTGCATCCAGTTGATTGATAAAAACGCCAATTAGTCTTTTGTATTATTATTATTATTATTATTATTATTATTATTATTATTATTATTATTATTATTATTAACGTGTGTGATTTTGCGCAAAATGACAATTAGCATTTTATATTTTGAGATGTCTTTCTACCTGATTTTTCTAGCATTTTATGCTGGGGAGATTCTGTTTTACCACCGATTTTGCGCAAATGCAATAGCATTTTGAACTTTTCCTTCAACCGAGTTAACGCCCATTCGCGTGAATTTTCTGAAACTTGCGCTGAGGATTCTCTTGTTTGAGCATCGTTGTCGATTAGATATTCGTGAATGCTGGACTTTTTTTTTTGTTCATCTAAACAGTGCAAAATCTTCTTAAATAGCCCGAGATTTCAAAAAAAATTCCGATTTTAATTGTTGAATTGGGGTCATCGGGTTAGAATTGATAGATCTTTGCCAAATGTCAACCGATTTTCAAACTTTTTGGTTTATTTTGTTCCTCTGACTTCCCGCTGACTGCTTAAAATATTTTTTAAACATTTTTGATACATAAAGGACAGTTATTTCTAAACAATGGTGCAAACCTCATCTTATTAGATTGCAAATTTAAAACGTTACAGCAATCATTTTGGGGGTGTCGACCTCAAATGGGAAAGGGAAGGAGGTTTGTGAGTAGGAAGGTGGGTTACAGGTTTTCGGAGCAGCGTTGTGTAGGTTTGGAAAAGGGCGGAGCGCTGATGGGTTGGGGCCTGGGCGATTGGGAGGAGGGATGGGTAGTTGGGAAGGGGATAGGGAGAGGGGAAGGGAACAGGGTTCATGGGGCCAGGGGGAGGAATGGGATGAGCTAGAAAGATGTTGGGGGGTGTAAAAATATCCCTGGATACATACCAAGGGTATGGGTTGAGGGCTGGATTAAATTTTGGGGAAGAGGGGAAAGGAAGGGGAACGGGGGGGGTTTGGGGGTTTGGGGGCGATTTTTATGATTGGAAGGGGGGATGGGGAGAGGGAAGGAGATGGGGATAGGGAAGGAGAAAGGGGGTGTGGGGCCGGGGCGGGAATGGGTTGGGGGGGGAGTTATATGCAGACGGACGGACGGACAGACATCGAGAATTATATATATATTATTATTATTATTATTATTATTATTATTATTATTATATATTATTATTATTATTATCATTATTATTACAAAATTACAAAATGAGATGGCTTTGAGTTAGCGCTGTCCAGATTCTTTGCATGAACTTTACAGGCGCTGAGGCTGAGATGTTGTCGATGAGATATTCGTGGATTTTTGTTCATCCAGTTATTTCTAAATTCCGATTTTAATTGTTGAATTTTCGAATAAAACTGTTTGTGATACATACAGGGATATTTCTAGGATTGTGAATTTAATTAGTATGCATTTTGTATGCATACCATTGTCACGTTACCAAATTTGGGGGGTTAAAATTGTGTTAGGGGAGGGTGTAAAATGTCCCTTCGTTTTTAGGGTTAAAAATCCTTACATACCAAGGGTATTCGATTAAATTTTTCGAACGGGTCGTTTATATATATATATATATATTATATATATATATATATATATATATATATATACTCAGTTACAAAATATAGTTCATAGGTAATAGAACACAGGTATGTTTAAAACAAAACGTTTTAAAAATACTTCGTTTCAGTATATTTTCGCGGGTCGTTTCACATTCTTGACGGGCCCTATCTGGCCCGCGGGTCATTTGAATACCACTGGTCTACGCTGTTTAGAACACGTGACACACACCCGCACTTAAGATTTTTCACTTAGCGACTGATTTAATGAGCGCTAACAACCATCATGATGATGATGACGATGATGATAATGATGATGATGACGATAATAATAATAATAATCATCATCATCATCATCGTTTGTGATGAAGAGTAGATATGAGCTTAATTTGTATCAGTCTTAGTCATTGACGATCTCCCGCATACGAACAATGAGGTTTGTCCATAGCAGTGGACGTTTAGCGAGGGATTTTCTCTGACATGCCACTATAATGAGGCACCTGCTTTTGATATTTCGATGCATTTAATGACAATAGACACTACTCGCTTATTCTACTGACTAGTCGTCGCAGAGCAACTCCCTCTTATGACGATGGTAAAGTAGCAGTTAAAGTAGCAGTGTTCAGACATATGGCGAGTATGTGTGTGTGTGTGTGTGAGAGAGAGAGAGAGAGAGAGAGAGAGAGAGAGAGAGAGAGAGAGAGAGAGAGAGAGAGAGAGAGAGAGAGAGAACCGGCGCTTTTATTACTATACAAAACGTCAGTTAGAGCACCATGCATAACAATTAGAATTAGGCAATGCATGTTATGACCAATCAATGTTAAGCGACAAGCGTCATGTATGATGTCAGAGCGAATCCAAGACAGTCTTACGAGCATCGACCACGCACGATCAGATTAATTTGCAAATTTTCAACCTAACTATCTAATTTTAAGATCTACGCTTATACATTGAGAGCTATCTACCGACTGCACGGCTTAAATATACAACTATTAGCCGTATTATACTGATGATGAAAACTACGGAGGTCTTCCCAGGGACTGAGCAATTGGCAATAAGATATAACTCACTCTCAATTAATTAAAACTATCACTATCATTATTATGTCTCTAACTAAGCCTGACTTATCTTTCTATTATTTATAATTAACCCCTTATCATCTACACTGTATCTACTATTGACCACAATGTTATAGGGACAAAGTAAAGCAACGGACACTGACTGTGTTTTGACGAACGCGTATCTAAATAAACCGATTATCCTATCTACGAATTATCTTGCTTGGGAGGCAAAAACGTTTACGAACTTTGAAAATGTACCTTACTAATGACAATCGTTAAAGACACTTTGTAATTTCAGTATTTTTGGAACATTAGACATTGTAGTCTTGGGCCCACAATCTACTGCCCACAGAAAGAGAATTTTGAATCCTTACAGTTGCGTGTCCCTGCCGCGCGCTTGAGTGATATAAGGGTAAAACTTTAATGGGAATACAATATCCGTGGAATTGTTGCGCATGACATAATAATCTATATCGGATTGACAGGATTACGATTATAATTCTTGGGATTTCAATATTCTGTGTGTGGGGGGCAGGTTTGAACATTTGAACGCTTGGTTAAATCTCTATATTAGTTATTTTTCTTTGACGTAACCACAGCTGCCAACAATCGTCGATTACGATACGTTTAATCACACCGGAGTCAATTTCACTGCCATCGGTCTTTCGGGGATCAGCGTCAATCCATTGTCACCCGTCACGGACACTTCTCCTCACCCAGACGCTGGCCCCCTCCGCCTGACAACGGCTGGTGACCACCTCGACTACATGATGATGCGTGACGCTCTTGACGTCGTGTCGACAGCGCTGGAGACGACGCCGGTTTCCATCGGATTGTGGAATGCGTCATCTTCTGGTCTTGCTCTGCTGGAGAGAATGAAAAACGTAATAGTAACTACACTAATAATAATAATAATAATAATAATAATAATAATAATAATAATAATAATAATAGTAGTAGTAGTAGTAGTAGTAGTAGTAGCAGTAGTAGTAGTAGCAGTAGTAGTAGCAGCAGCAGCAGCAGTGCAGTAGCAGCAGCAGTAGCAGCAGTAGTAGTAGTAGCAGCAGTAGCAGCAGCAGCAGCAGCAGCAGTAGCAGTAGCAGTAGCAGTAGTAGTAGTAGTAGTAGTAGTAGTAGTAGTAGTAGTAGTAGTAGTAGTAGTAGTAGTAGTAGTAGTAGTAGTAGCGAGAACCACTGTGAGTCATAGGTGTGTTTCTGGTACTAAAAACGAACACCTTCAAATCTAGCGACGAAATCTATTTCGCATTTCTTGTCGAAGCTTTCGAAACTCTGGATTGATTTCTTAAATTTCAGATTTCGATTGAAGGATTGTCGGGGGAAAATCGAGTTTGACTCTTCTGGACAAAGAAGTTCGATTGCATTGAAAATCCTCGCTCTCAGCGCCAATGGTCTGGAAGAGGTTGGTGACAGCCAACGAAACTTTTGTCAGTTTCAAACTCTAACCTAAGTGCAATCAGGGTTTCATCTAGGCCGTTTCCGAGGGGAAAATTGCTCTTCCCCCCCCCCGGAAATTTCAAATTCCCCCGGAAATTTTGGCATACTACATCAACTAACAACAGCCCCCTAGCAGAATTCCCCCGGCTTTGTCAGTTTCCCCCTGGAGTCCAGGAGTCTAGATTAAACACTGAGTGCAATCGACCCTAGCCAAGAGGGATACGAATACGGGTTTGTCTTGTGTATGTGTGTGTACATGTGTGTATGTGTGTATGTATGTGCGTGTGTTTATTGATTGAACTAAGTAATCAACGGCATTATCAATCTCGTTTGTCAGCAGTTCGATGTCAAATCGAATCAATTGAAAAGGATCAGATCGATAAACTCGACCAATGCACGTTACGCGTTTATTTACGGATGCATTAAACGTTTACTTACTTACTTATTCCGACTCAGAGCCTCGGCGTTTGACTCGATGTGTCCCGACAAACAGAATAAAAGCAAAAGTCGTCTCAATTGACTTCAATCGCTTCGATTTTCTTTCCGGGGGATAACTACAAGTACCGTCTGACCCCAACAATCAGCAACTTTATGATAGCCGAACACTGAGTACAAGTGGTCTGTCTGTCTGTCTGTATCTCTCTCTTCTCTCTCTCTCTCTCTCTCTCTCTCTCTCTCTCTCTCTCTCTCTCTCTCTCTCTCTCTCTGTGTGTGTGTGTGTGTGTGTGTGTGTGTGTGCGCGCGCGTAGATTCATAGATCTAGCCTAAGTGTATTTGATTGACATCCGTAAAATGTCATCTTCCAAATCTCTCTCTCTGAGTACATCGGCTTCTGCGTGGACAGTTTCTGTTTCCTACCCTGATGCTGTATCCACGGCACCGAACCTGACTTTTTGGCTCAATTTTGAGCACCATCAACTGACATTTTTGCTGGAACTGGTGTCATAAAAGATTAGCATTATTTTTCATTTATAATAATAATTATTATTATAATAAAATCAGATAAGAGGAAATCGAAGGGCGTTTAGGTAAGACTAGCCTTGGTAAGCAGCAGAATCTATGTCTTCTTATCTTAGGCCTTGTTAATTAAGTAGAGGATATTGACTATTGCCAGCAGCGAAAATTCCGAAACATCTGACGAGAAATCGTCAGAATATCAAAATCGGTGGCTGCAGATTCTCTTAATTATATCTGGCGTCTTTGGGCTTTTTTAATAATGGACTTCGAAGCAGAATTATTATTATTCCTGACATCGTCCGTTGCTGCTAATGCTGCATTTGTATAGCGCCTGTTTTCTGATTGCGTTTGACGCTGTTGTCGTCGTCGTTGATAGATCGGAGATTGGATGGACGGAAGAGAGCAGCGACTGAGGATAACAAGGTGGACGAATCAATCGCACCTCCTGTCTACGCGACCTTTGAAGAGAACGGTCAACAGAGTAGTTACGCTGATCGTAAGGAACTCGGCGGCTCTTGGCACCCGGGGGTCAGGGTTCAAAGGTCAGGGGCACCTAAGCCACGCTTGACGGACGCAATGATGAAATGTTGGGAGAGAAAATTCAAGGGGAGAACGACTATATGGCCCAAATTTTCGGACAAGAAACGGTGTGCAAAATCGCAGACTGCACAAATTGACGGATATCTGACAAAATTTCAGAATTTTTTTAGTGAAGACGGAAAATTCGTCCTTGTCAACAGCTGAAGAAGCTTTACTGAGATCATAAAAATAATACAATAGATTCGAATGATTTTGAATGCAGTTAATTCTAATGGAGAGAAAGAACTTTTCTCTCAAAATGTTACAAATTTCCTTACTGTGCAGTTAAATGTATATACCGAAAAGTCCGAGAAAGGCAACATCTTCGCCCAAAAGGAACAGTTTTGTTTAAGTTTATTGTTCAAAGCACAAACAGTTTCTTTTTCAAAAACAATTCATCCTCGTTAACTGATACAACTTCTCGCCTAAGACCAGTGGCGGAGCCAGGATTCCGGAATAGGGATGGCCAGTGGCGGAGCCAGGATTCCGGAATAGGGATGGTACTTCGGCGCTTTCAACTGAACGTGATGACGTCTCCGTGTCAAGCTCCCTCCGCTTTGGACTTCTTTCGTTCATTCTCATGCTACCTACCTCACCCCCAACTACTCAACGGTTCTGTACGAACCCCACAACAACGGGTCCCAGCCGTAATAGGGGTCGCGTTCCCCCATCCCACCCCCGTGGCTACGCCAATGCCAAAGAACTTCCAAAAGGGGGAAGTCTTGGGGCGGAAGATGGCAGAGTGGGTTACAGAGTGCTGGAGCGTCAAGCTGACGGAGCGGGTTCAAGCCCCGTTATAGTGCCCCTATAGTGGCTTTCACACCGGCAGTAGTGCCTCCTAAGCCACTTTAAATCATGCTAAGTATGCTAAGTTAAGCAACGCATGGTTCTTCGTTTGCAGTCTGTTCGCTTTGTGTAGGATCCTCCGTTCGTGATGTTCAAGAAGAACCATCGGAACCTGACTGGAAACGATCGCTTCGAGGGATTCCTCGTCGACCTCTTCGACCAAATTGCCAGAAATCTGAAATTCGAATACGAACTCTACGAATCCCCGGATGGAAACTACGGATCGAAGGACGCCCAAGGAAACTGGAACGGCATGATCAGGGAACTGATCATCGGAGTACGTTAGATACTTCAAGAAGTACCTCGTAAGGCAGTATACAGGAGTACGTTGGGTACTTCAACAGTATCTCGTAAGGCAGTATACAGGAGTACTTAGGGTACTTCAACAGTACCTCGTAAGGCAGTATACAGGGAGTACGTTGGAAACTTTAACAGACGTAGGCAGAGTCATGACTCTCTCTCTCTCACTCACTCACTCACTCACACACTCACTCTCACTCGCACTCGCTCACTCACTAATGCACACGATGATATGTGATGAAAAGGAGAGATTCAGTAGAAGTGCTTAGGTACGAATTCAAATAAGACGAACTTTCAGTTGACACTCGGACCTGTGATGACGCTCGTACAATATAAACATCTAAGCCAATTATATCTTTATCTGCGTTTATCGCCTTTACAGAACGCGTCGATGTGTCTCGGGGCGATCTCGATAACATCTGATCGGGAAGAGGTCGTCGACTTCTCGAAACCCTTCAAACAAAAGATGTTCAATTTCCTGATGAAGAAACCGGAAGAGATCTCCACCATTTTCCAGTTCCTGTCGCCCCTTTCCACGGCCGTCTGGATCGCCATCCTGTCCAGCCTCGTCCTGGTCAGTCTCCTGCTCTTCCTCATGGACCGCTTCAGTCCCAACTATCCTTCGGTCGTCGCCAGCAACCACGACCCAGACTCAGACCCGGACCACGGCCGCAGCAGCATCAGCGTGGGACTGAGAGAGAGCATCTGGTTCATGTACGGGGCGCTGGTGGGGGGCGGAACGGAGGGCTGGAACCCGAGGACCGTGTCCTGTCGTCTGCTGACGAGCGCCTGGTGGTTCTTCGGGCTGATCATCATATCGTCCTACACGGCAAACCTCGCCGCTTTTCTGACCGTCACGAAGATCGAAACCCCGATCAAGTCGATCACCGATCTGGCGCTACAGAAGCAGGTTCGATACGGGACCGTTAGGAACACGTACGCCATGTCGATGTTCAAGAATTCCCAGCTGGAAATACTCCAGCACATGTGGTACAACATGGACGTCCTGCATCCCGACTGGATGGTCGGCAACACCGAGGAGGGCATCGCCAAGGCGAAGGAAGGAGATTACGCCTTCATCTGGGACGCTCCGATCAACAAACACATCGTAACGCACGAGTGCTCGGTGATTGCGACCGGGGAACCGTTCGACGAGAAGGGCTACGGCATCGGGGTCCCCATCGGGGCCTCCTATAGAGACGACCTCACGATGGAGATACTCGGCCTCGGAGAAAAAGGAGAGATCGTTAAGCTGGAAAACAGGTATCTCCGTCTACCTTGTGGCGTTTATCGATGAACTTTGTGATCGATCTATGGTATCAGAGGCTTTGCGCAGATCTAACAAGTTTTAGGGAATGTCTTTTTAGACTTGAACCGAATCGGAAAATAATCACTCAAACAAAACGTTGCTAAGAGAACGGCCACATCAGAGAGAGAGAGAGAGAGAGAGAGAGAGAGTCATCATCATCATCGTCATCATCATCATTATCATGTCATGTCTTGCTATACAGTAGAGGTTGTCACTGTCAAGTGTCACTGGTTTTGTCCGTTCCCAGTGTAAGAGAATAAGAGAAATTGTTTGTCAACCGATCGCTGTCGGTGGTAGGCACCATGCACCTGTCTGTACCTGTCGTAGGTGGTGGCGTACGGGGGAGTGTCCTGCGTTTACGGAGACGGCGACGAGTGGCAACGAAGAGCTGAACATGTTCAACGTGGCCGGAGTCTTCCTTCTGCTGAGCATCGGAGCTGTCCTCGCCGTCATCGCCTGCCTCATCGAATACTTCTCCTCGCGTCTCATCGCCTCCTCCAAATTCAAAAGGGTATTTCTGTTATTATTATTATTATTATTATTATTATTATTATTATTTTATTATTATTATTATTTTTATTTTTATTATTTCTATTATTATTATTATTTTTATTATTATTATTATTATTATTATTATTATTATTATTATTATTATTATTATTATTATTATTATGCATTATGTTATTAATATTATTATTATTTCTATTAATCTGTTTTATTATTATTATTATTTCTATTATTAAGATTATTATTTCTATTATTATTATTATGGCAGAAACTATTATTATTATTATTATTATTATTATTTCGATTAATAAAATATTATTATTATTTCGATTATTATTATTTCGATTATTATTATTCGAACTACGGGATTATTTCAGATGGATTATTATTGAAATTATTATTATTATTATTTATATTATTATTATTATTTATATTATTATTACTATTTATTATTATTATTATTATTTTTATTATTATTATTTTTATTATTGTTATTATTGCTTATTATTGGCGTTATTATTATTATTATTTCTATTATTATTATGGAATTTCTATTTATTATTATTATTATTATTAATATTCTTATTATTATTATAACTACTAATATGTGTTGTGTGTGTCACATTTGCAACAGGATGGCTTTTTATGTCACAGAATTTTTAAAGTTAAAAGCGAATTTCTGACCAATCTGTTTTCTTTATCTCGTAGAGACATGGTAACAATTTGCACCGGGTGCAAGACCAGAAACTGTCGCCTCCGACAGTGGCAGAAACTGCTTTGTGCCTCTGACACCGGGACCGACGATCAGACAGAGAAACGTTCGACGCAACGGCCCGACCGCACGGGATACAGTCACGATCAGCAATAGTTCGAACGCACGGGATGCAGTCAGATGGAAGAGCGTTGAAATGCTCAGTCGACAGAAAATTTCACTTTTTCCACTCGCAGTTATTCTGCTCGCTGCAATCTATTCGGGACTCACTTAAATGAGCTCGTGAGCCATTTGAGTCACTCGAATTCTTTTGTTCTTTGTTCGACTGCTTACCATTGGCGCATCCACGGGGAGGTCCGGCCTGCTCCCCTCCCCCCATATTATGACTGGAACCTATTGTAGGCTTCGCACAAACCCTTTGAATAGTCTTGAGAGGGTAGGTGGAATATGAAAGTTGAAAGCGCTTCACATTTAGCAACAGGATGGCTTTTTGCTCGTGAAGACATTTTTAAATGTAAAAATGTCGATGTGCCCCCCCACCACCCTATTCCGGAATCCTGGCTACGGTAGGACTCATAGAGTTGTTTGAATCACGAATCGCACGACGCTATTATATAAACCTCACCCCTCCATAAAACTCGTATCTTAATTGCCACCAAACACGGGTTGCAATCATTTATCAAATTTAAAAATTTTAAATTTTTACATCCTGACAGTGACTTTCAGACAGACAAATTATTTATAGTTCACCGGTTCACAAATTTCGGTCCGCGGACCATGCACCCCTCCCCCCACTACCAAAGTTTTTAAAAACGAGTGGTAGGGTTGGCGATGGGTTTCAAAGCATGTCTTTCTGCTAAATCTGTCGTATTTTGATGAATGTCAGCGGCGGAGTCTGAAAATATCTTTTGAAATTTGTTTCGGAATAAATTTGCTAAGAATCGACGGAATGATCGTCTCAGATTAGAACATTCTAAACTCCTCCGCAGTTGTTTTCAAGTCGCTTTTTAATTTCATTCAGACGCTCTCATCTAAAGGAAACAATGCAGCTACAATTAATGTCACTACTGGCGTAAACTTTGATGAAAAAAGTGGGGGCTCAACCCCTAGGCCTTCCCATTCCCTATGAGAGCCTCTCAAAAAGTGGGGTAGGAGGAATGAATGTAGGGCCGGATGCTGCACATGTTTCAATTGAAACGGGTCTGTTCATAAATCAATGATAGCTACATTTATCAATAATAATAATTGTAATAAATTGCAATAAATATTCACGGATCTACTAGATTTCTGCCAATAGCCAATACAAACAACATGGCAGAGTTGAATACTGCTGAATCACGAATCGCACGACGACCCCTACTATAGCCTACACTGTGTCCGGATAAAACGGTGTCCTTTGCGATAATTGTAAAAAACACTAGTAAATATATTCATCAATTTAAAAATTTTAAATTCGTTTTAATCCTGACAGAATGTTAATTGTCATTCAGTGGCGTAGCGAGGGGCAGTGGGGGCGCACCGCCCCGGGCGACACTTGCTCTAGAGGCGGCATTTTCGAGATCTTTTGATTTTTTACTTTTATGATGCGACTAGGTTTCTTCTGCTTGTCAGGAACTTTCAGGAAGTTGATAACGTTTTTTCTTGTCAAGTTTTTTAAGCTGGCACCATAAAGAGAGAAATTTTTCGAGGCGGAACTTTTTCGCAGGGGGCAGTGTACTTTAGACGTCGCTACGCCACTAAAATGATCATTCGACTAAAATCTGTGTTCGAAATGTCTCCAGTCCAATTGGCTCCAATACAAGTTTCAAGAATCGTTCTCCTTTGACCAATAGCTGTATCGATAACCAACTGATCAAGTTCATCCCATTCATTCACAATTCACTCACGGAGTTCTTCAACAGTTTTGATCTTTGACCTGTAAACCTTCTCCTGCATTAATTCCCAAATCATGTAATCAACAGGACTGTTTGGCTGCCAAAAATCAGGAGGTATAAAATCAGGAGTTTCCGAGTGTCAAACCAGTTTTATCTGTGTCAGCTGGATTCGGTAAAAGACGATTATAGTGCATCCGTGAATGAAATGCCAAAAGTCAAAGTCCTTCCCGAGCCTCATCGGGCTCATTAGTGGGGCTGATCTCCGTTGCCTGAATAGCCATCAGCCAGGTTTTGCAATGCCATGGTGCAAACAACGTGCAACATCAGCTATAAAGTATCGCGAAGCGGCCCAAGGACTGAACCTGTTTGACTTATCGCAGGGATTTTTACCACTGCTCCTCATTTTACCACCATGCAAAAATGCTGAGTCGAGGATTTTGGGCAGGCCTGAGGAGACCAGAACCCAAATGCGACAGAGAGGCTCCATCACCCAACGTTGTTACCACTCTGCTAACTTCCCTGCCATTGAAAGTGACTTGTGACCGATCGATATAATCTGAATATTGACGAATATCAGATCATTTATTAGTTTTGTATGTTGTAAGTATGTTTAGTATGTCAGGACTAAAAATGAATTTAAAATTTAAAAAATGGATGCATATTTACTAGTGTTTTTCGTCATTATCGCAAGAGATCCAGTTTTATCCGGTCACAGTGTAGACAGGGGCGGTTCCACGTTGGGGATGCATCTCCTACCGAGTTTTTTGCTTGTCAGCGTTTCAGCGCTACATGACCGCTGGGTATTTGCATCCAAAAACAGAGCTGATTACCTTTTTCGTTTGTCAGCTTTTTTCAGAAAGTGTTATTAACATTTGTCGGGCAAAACACTGTCAATTACCTTGTTTTGCTTGTCAAACCTTTTTCGGGATTTCATTTCACCCCCCACCAAGAATTCTTGGAACCGCCACTGTGTGTAGGTGCCTAATATTATACTACATCAATTTTATCACAACATTTATTTTATTTCCTAAAAGCGCTATTGCAGCAATTCATATTTATTATTCGTATTATTATTTCATATTTTGTGACCTTCTGTGTAAGACATTGCCATAGGGGACCTATTAATTAATTTGTAAAAAGGGCCTACGAAGACTTAACCCGACCGCGAATGGATGGCTCAATGTGAATTAAATCGCAGGATTTCTCATACGAATGAACGACTGAATGAACTGTTGACTGAATGAACTATTGAATGGACGTCATACTTTATCAAACGCCTTCTTAAATCGCTAATATTGTAAAAGAGGAGGAAAAGCGTCGGCGTAGAGATGCCTGATTTCATTTAAAATGGAGAAAGTTGGAGACACTTTCTATGACAAGATGACGAATTCGGGGCTTTTGTTTCTGGCGGGGGAGACCTGGGAAGGGGAGGGAGACAGGTGAGTCCTCGATCAGCGCTTAACACCTTGATCTGGAGTTCCATCGTTGACAGGTGTTGTCGTTCTGGCTTCTTACGATGTTATCACACTTCTACGCGCTGATAACGATTCGTGCCCGGTGGACCGTCTTACCCCACGCGCCCTTAACAGACCGCCGTATATCAAGTCAATTAGATTCATGGAGAAAATTATCGATTTCCGATCCTGCTCTGGACATTTTGATGAGAGAGAGAGAGAGAGAGAGAGAGAGAGAGAGAGAGAGAGAGAGAGAGAGAGAGAGAGAGAGAGAGAGATAACCTACTTATCGATGTTGCGGATTAGTTCCGGGAGTAAAATTTAATTCATATTTGAGAAAACGTAGTTGGTCTCTGAGTGTTGTTAAGAGATTAGGGAGTCAACCTGGCGACAAAATGACAAACTACAATGATGCAGCAGATTCGAAGGTAAGCTAAGGCAGACCCTGCTCTGTGAATCGAATTGCGATGATTAGCCACTCCCTCCCCTCTTCCCAATTAATACGTGCAGATGATTTCGACAACAGATGAGAATATTGCGAGTTGAGTTAAAGGAAGTCAAATTAGATAAAAACGCAGGGAAAAC
Organism: Metaphire vulgaris; assembly: GCA_018105865.1. Lineage (NCBI taxonomy): Eukaryota > Metazoa > Annelida > Clitellata > Crassiclitellata > Megascolecidae > Metaphire > Metaphire vulgaris. Next base: position 8,354,454 of record CM030868.1, on the reverse strand, counting down.
AGGACTGAAGTAGGTTCATCGTTTGAGTTTTTGAAAGGACAAATCAACTGATCAATTGATCAACTTTTGCAGTTTTTCTGCCTCACGAGACAAAACAGTGAACCATGGAAAATGTTTCGTTGAACGCAGGTTGTATTAGATGATCTTTTAATGTCTATTGTAAACATGTCTAAACAACTGGTAAACGATAAATAAATAAATAAATAAATATGCACTTTTATAGCACCAAGTCTAATACTCTGAAGGTATCAATCAATGGTACTTCAAATCCGTCCGCAAAATGGGTAGTTCGTAATTTTTAGCCTAACAGCCAGTTACTAGATTAATGCGCTTTCGACAGCGAAATGTCCGAGTCAGTTCTGGGAGCGCCTATTTTCTGTGACTGGAGCAGTGTTTAATCTAGGCCGTTTCCGGGGGGATTGCCCCCGGAAATTTTTGGAATACTACATGAACTAACAGCGGCCCCTTGCATAATTCCTCCCGGCTTTGTCAGTTCCCCCCCCCCCCCGGATTTTTCAGTTCTCCCCGGAGTCCAGGAGTCTAGATTAAACACTGGACTGGAGACATTGCTACTACTATTTGCTAGCAAGAAATTAGTTTCTTTGTTGCCAAAAACAAACGTCAAGAAGCTAGTTTGCTCATCGGACTGAATGAGAAATTTGCAGTCTTACTTTACGCTTGCAGGACTGTAAAGCGATTGTCTTTTTGTAGGCATTCGCCGACTTTCCATCCTTCTGATTATGACTTGTTTAGTGTTGTTTCAGTTTCAATTTCTAATGAAACATGACTATTTAATAGTAAGTAAGTAAAAATCTCGGTAATTTCCATAGCGCTTTCAAAGGCAGCACCGAAGTAGCTCCTTATTCCCAGTGGCGGCTCCACATGGAGGGCCCCGGAGGGCCGTGCCCCAGGGCCATATTAAGGCGAGGGCTGAGGGGGCTGAAGTCCCAGGCCCACCGTAAAAAATAGGTCCACCGTTTTTCAAACGACGACCTTTTTGCTTGTCAGAGATTTTCATTGAAGGTGGAAAATTTTACAAGGGGAAACTTTCAAATTATGGAAGCGACGACCATTTTTTACTTCTCAGCCCCAGGCCCACTCGGACCTTAATCCGGCCCTGCGTGCCCCCTGTTGGGACCATATATCTTTACTACTACATGCCTATCAGCAAATGGTTGGCCCCCCTGCTTAGAAGTTGCCACCCCAACGCCCCCACTTGCCAAATCCTGGAGCCGCCATGTCCTTATTCCAAGGCGCTTAAATAGGCTTAAGTATCACAGCAGACTTAATTGACACTTTGTTATGTCAACTTATTCGTAAAATAATGCATAGACTTCCGCCACTCATTCCTTCGCATTCAAACCAAATAACTAATATTATTAGAAACAATATTTAATTAATTTTAACGTGAGCATTGAGCGTGTACATTTGAGCACAGTTTGTCCAAACGAGTGGTAACGTTTGAAAGACTCAACCATAGTTCAACTTCAAATTTAACTCTGCTCGCGGACACTACCAGGCAGTGGTCGCGGACCAAAGATTGAGAACCGCTCACTAATCACTATAGGCCTAGCACTTGTACAAATTAATCTTATTTCGCAATAATGCAAGGCAAGCGTTTTCCCACCATTTTGCTCTGAAACTCCATTAACAATAGGGAGTCTTTTAAACGTTAATAGCGTCGACCTGACTGTTAAGCGATTTTGCCATAGTCATAGGATTTCTAAGACGCTTAACAAAGGTGTGTTCCTGTCAAAATTTGAAAAGATATAATTTTAAAGAAATATCAATATTTGTTTCTCTCCTTTTGCCTTATTTGGCAAAAATACGAATAATTCTGCCTAATATATTTGCTACATTTCCACTCGAATTGAATCAGAGATTTTGTTTTGCCATTTATTCAAAACTCAGAAGATTCTTTTCAAATAGCGTTCGCCAGATGGCCTAATGCATTATTTTGATGTTACACGCTATGATTAGGGTCGCTGAAGTGGGCCTCGGTTTCAAAAAGATTGGAAAATCCTGATTTAGACTGATTAATAAAACACATTTAGGATTTGGGTTTTCTCAAAGATATGATATTATTTATAGGGAAATTATAGCCAAAATGTTGCATTGTCCTGGGCTGGGAGTGACTTGCTTGCTGTAGTTTGGTAGCTTGCACGAAAACATCGGACACATGCATGTCCGGTATCGACTCAATTTTTTCACCGGACAAATAAGAAAAATACCGGACAGTCCGGTTAAAAACCGGACATCTGGCAAAACTACGGACGATCAGGCGGATCAGCGGGGTTTTTGTTCGATAGATCTTTAGATCTGCAGAAATTATTTTAAAAAAATATAATATGAGTTTTAATGTTTTCGAAGAACAATGGTTTTAAAATCTTACGCAATTTAAAAAAATAGTGTTACCTAATAGGTAAAATCACACCTGAATAAATGTTGGCATTTCCTGTTTCCATATGATAGGCTTCGGAGTACCTCATTCGAATCGACCGTTGCTGAGGCAAGACGATGAGACAGCGATCAGGGTCTTCGTGGCTGATGTCAGGTACTCAGAGGACTCGGAGGAGACTTCATCCAAGGTTCCGTCTGTCGTCCGTCATGCACCTGTGCATCAGCGTCAATCCACTGCCGCCGCTCAGGTGAGAGGAGTGGAGACGACGAAGAAGCAGCGGAGTGTCGTGAACGAGGTGCTGATGGAACACCTGCGCAGGTACGCCGGTGCTGAGGACGCCCGGTTCCCATCGATGGCTGACCTGCGAATTCTTCTCGTTCGCGACGGAATCTATCCGGCGGAGGGAGTTCCGAGCGTCTCTTCCCTCACCAGAGCCACTCGTCGGCTGAGGCAGACGATGGAGAAAGAATCGAAGTCAAACGACCAGGAAAAGACCAGCTGCGACGCAGGTACATCGGCCGGAAACACCTGTGTCGTCATCGGTTCAGGTGGAACGAAGGTGGTCGATGGTCAGGTACAGAGGTCATCGGATGGTTCGTCCTTGAAGAAGACAAAAAGAGGTAAATGACGAAATGAGCTTTAAGGTGATGTCATCATTGTGCCCGTTGATGAGTTTCATATTCAGTGCAATTATATATATATATATATATATATATATATATATATATATAGGCTCTATGATCTCCGGTTTCATGACCATCAGTCAATAGGTGGCTAGCCATTCATCAGCGGACGGTGGCCAGTCATTTCGCCGATCCTATGGTTCACAATGTTGCCATTGCTCCTCATTTTACCATCACGAACGACCTTTACCACGACCTCCTGCTCCATCATCCAACGTTGTTACCACTCTGCTAACTTCCCGCCCCTATATATAATTATAATTATATATATAATTATATATATAATTATATATATATAATTATATATATACATATATCACGGTGATCACGAAAATCGGGACCCCTAGATTAATGAATATAACTCAACGAAAAGTCAACTAATATTCAACAAATTGTAGTAGTACGTACTTTAGATAGTTCTAATGATATTCCACTCATAGTTTGTGTTCAAACGGTCCGCCATTTGCTGCACTACACGCACAAAGACGCCTACGCAATTGCTTGAATGACGCATCAATGATGCCTTGATCAATCTCGTCCCACACTTGCATGATGCGTTGTCACAGGTTCTCAAATCACGGACTTTCGTTCGGTGAACGCGTTCCTGCATAACACTCCAAATGTTATAATCCACCGGATTCAAATCCGGGCTGTTGGGTGGCCAGAGAGTAGGCGGAATGAAGTCCGGCGTTTCGTTACCTAACAGTTCAACTGTCTCTCGAGCTCTGTGTGCCGGTGCGCCGTCCTGTTGGAATGTGTAATAATCTGAGAAAGTTCGGGTGTCCGGCAGCAGTCCCTGCATCAGTAGAACGTCTCTGTAATACTGTCCGTTAACTTTCACCCCCGGCTCGACGAAGTGAATAGCTGTACGACCGAGTGCTGAAACACCAACTGATACCATTAAGGACTTGGTGAAAGTCGGACGAGTACGCAGAAGACGAGCGCCAGTGATGTCCTTCTTTCTTGTATCAGCTGCAGCGTAGAGGCGAAATATTTTTGAGGATCGAGAGTAGGCCTAATATAATTAAAATTTCAGCATGATTGGTCGAAAGGTAGTTAAGTTATGCTCATTAATCTAGGGGTCCCGATTTTCGTGATCACGGTGTATATATATATCCTGTGTTCTTAATATTGACCTTTCCACACTAGAACCTTAACCTTCCTCAAGTATTTCAGTGTGTGGATGGATATCCTATTTGTCCCTTTGACTAAACGGCTTTAAAATAAAAAACCTACTCTTTCTTTATTTCTAACTGCAGTTGTTTGAAATTGTAAGAAAGAGCCAGCAGCTCAAAACTCCTCTGTCTGTTAGATCGTCCATAGAACTGAGCTTTAAAACATATCCCGTTCCAGGTGAGAACAGTTTATCTTATAACGATCTAATTCATTTAGTCAAAAGTACCGTTGATTTTAGGAATTGTCTTCGCTTGGCGACGGTTGGCTACAAGAATGGGTCAGTGATCTCCATCGCGATCTGTCTTGTCTAGACAGTCTCCATCCGTCATCGTGATGTTGTCAATCCAGCAATCCTCGGTCGCCCTTCCGTTCTTAATCCTGCTCACGTGCTCTCGATGGTGTCTTAGGATGTCTTATCACATGCCCAAAGTAACTCAAATTCAGTAGTTCTTTTTCTGTTTTGACTGTACACTTGAGTTAGGTTTTGTCCATAGTGGAAAGAGATGACTTGTTCTCAAAGGGTTATGGACCTTTTCTTTTAACGTCCCAAATTTGTTGCCAACTGGTTGTCAGTTTTCATCAAGGAAAGTTCTGTTAGTGCAATTTGAATAGTTTTTAACTTGATCATTACATCTTCCCATGGCTAGTCTTTTTCACCTCCATTTTGCATTCTGCATTGTTTGTTATTTGACATCCCAGGTATTGAAACATTCTACCTAACATTCTAATGGTCTGATTTCTGTGATTTTATTACCTCTTCCAAAACTACACTTTAACTCTCCTCTAAAATTGATTTAATTTCTTGTAGTAGTAGTAAGTATTTGTAATACTTTAGTATTGATAATTTTGCATTTTAATGCTGTGATTTTAGGACAAAGGACTGTGTTTTATCATGACTTTCATTCATGAGAACAGTTATCGGATTCAAGAAAATCGTCGACGAATCTAGACCCATCCGTCATCAAGGTCATCATAATCAATTTCTCCTTCGTATTCTCCCTTCCGTTTTTAATAATCGGGACATGAAACCCCGAATAGGGAAAGAGATGGCATATGGGTTGGGCCCCCACTTTTTCGTCCAAATTTACGCCATTGGCTGTCAGACGAGGAAAGTTTAAGCAATTGAATATTTTCTCATCTTCCTTCCTTCCTCTTATCGCCTTCCTTGTCTGTCTCGCTCTTCCAACTACTCTTTGTCTCTCCTCTAAAATTGATTTAATTTCTTGCACAAGTATTTGGAATACTTTAAATTGATAATTTTGCTTATCATCATCTTCATCATCATCATCGTCGCCATCATCATCATAATCAGTCATAATAATAATAATAACAATTTTCTAATTTTAATTAATAATTTAACTCATCATCATTAATTTTCCTTTTAGCTAATGCTTTAATCCATAAACCGAGTTTCCTGTAATAAATCTTCCTCTATCTTGAGTGTTCGATATTTCCCTAAAGTAGCAGAGGTGACAAGAAAATGCAGGACTGGAAAATGACGGACAAACTAACAGGGGCGGAACAATTACAGTACTGATGATCACACGATGTTTCTTCTTCTCCTTCTTCTTCAGACGTGGTTTTACAACTACAGAATGAGAACGAAACGGTCGGACAGATTCACTTCTGAGTCGGCGTCGAACGTTCAACGCAACGACGACCACCACCACTCGGCGCCTCAATTGGACGAAGAACCAGACGACGACGACGATGACGACGACGACGACTCCACTCAGCAGACGACGACGACGACGACACATCCACCAGACGACTACAGATGTCGCTCCTCACGGTGGCCGTCTAACAGCTGCTGCAGCGGCAACACTCGATCTGAAGAAGCACGCCACGAAGATCAACAGTGCCCCGTCAGAGACGTTGTCCAAGGCGATGGTCAGAAATCCGGATCCTGGAATTCACCGGACCAGCGTTACCTCGATTTGGTGACTCATCAGCAGATCACTGGAAACCAGTTTCTCCAATCAGTGGATTCTTCGTCGTCTTCTTACGCGGCAAGACAGTCGACGGTGGACCCGGCAGACGCTTCCAACCTGTTCACCCATTGGCATCGACCGAGTGGACCCGTCCGACAGAGTGTCGAAGAATTTCTCTACGTTCCAGATGCGTCTGAGCTTGGTTCCGATCTAAACAATCAGGTGTTTGTCTCACTTGATCCTGGCATCTGCGGTCAGAACAGAACGTTTTACAGTATTCCACAGCCCAACGATCAACGCATTCAGCCTTCTTCCACTTTTCCCTCGTGTGCCCAATGCCGTGGAAACCAGTACAGCACTCGTTCACAGCAGCATCTACCATATTACGCAGGTGGGCCTAGCGTTCCTTTTTACCGCTACACCTGTGCGTCCACCTATCCTCCGGCATCTAATGGTGGCGATGGCAGTGCTCAGTTTTCACACGGAATCGAATTCTTCGAAGGACTCTGAGATGAAGTTTCCAAGTAATTGTCCACAGACTGAAATTCCAGCGATGTCTGGAAATAGAGTAATTTTATTAAGAAAGCAAACAACATTTCAGTTCAAGCGAATACGAGTTAGCAACAGTGAGCATAATGCGAATATATTAGTTTTCGTTCCTAAAATCTGAAAAGATTGTAAAATGCACTTTTAGAGAATTTTGCAAATCGAAAGCGATTTCGAGAAATTTCCAAGACGCAGAAATGTTTTCTGTCATCTAAAGTTCTTAATTTCTTCAGAAGACTTATATGCGGTTATTCGTTTTAATCCATGTTTTTCCTCCTCGTGTTCAGCGGATTGAGTTACTGTAAGTTCGAATCGATGATTACAGTTTAAAGTCACATTTGTTGCCACAATCTGCAAAGCGCAGAATGTTCAAAGTGCTGCGAAATGATCAAGTGACCGGATAGTAAGGAAGCTTTTCTGTTTCTAAACTATAAAAGGTGCGTTAAAAGATAATAAAATTATGCCACAATTTGCAAAATTGTAGAAAAGACCACTTTGGACAAAATTCATTGAAATTACCGCAGATGTGAGATCAAGTTAATTTGTTGTTCTTTACAGAGTTTAATTTTCGCAGATGACTGCAGCATCAATGATATACAATGTACACAATTAGATATTATTATTATTATTATTATTATTATTATTATTATTATTATTATTATTATTATTATTATTATTATTATTATTTGCTATATATATATATAAATTATTATATATATATATATATATATATATATCATGATCCCTATAAGATAAATGAGGTTCGCATCGACGAATAATTTCCATAATGACGAATAAAAGCAGTAAAACCATAATTTCATAAGAGTGCCTCAAAATTCCGTGAGAAATTTCTGATTTACGGGCGACGAGCTCACCTCCCCCTCCCAATTTCCCATAATGCCTATTATTATTCCTGACCGCCTCCCTCCGACAAAATACGGAACAGCGGCGGATTTTCTGGTTTCGCCGAGTCTTCTAATTCCAGAGATCAATCTATCATCATAAGTGATGAACACCCGTAATTGCACGATTTCTGAGAGGACAAAGCACTGAGCTCAGCGGACAAATGTCCTTCGGATGGCTTCAGGCGATCTGTTTAATTTCAATTTATTGTTTGATCTTTGATGTTCCGTCAGATCCGGCGATAATTCAACGCTGCAAAGGAACGCGCTGACTGATTCGAAGCGACCCCCACCGCACCCGCATCCCGAATAAGACTCATTCGACAATTGCCCTCTGATTCGACCATCGCAGCAAACGCAGCATGATTAACCTCCGGTCATCAGCAACATTAGCCAAACATTAATTAAGCAAGGTATTTTTCATGTCGAAATGCCGTGTTCGCTCAGAGTCAATGGGAGAGAGACAGAGAAAGACAGAGACAGAGACAGAGACAGAGATAGACAGAAAAAGAGAGACAGAATGAGGTAATGAAATAAAAAGATCCTTTTGTGACAGAGATTAGAGCATCACAATCATCATCATCATCGTCATCATCATCATCATCGTCATCATCACAACCACCACCATTCACCATCATCATCATCATCAACTTGAGAAAAAGCAGCTGGAACGGGATATCCTTTAGAGCCAGGATCTTAAGAGCAACGGTTGCAACGGGCGACGAATCACAGAAAATAGAAGACGACAAAATTCGAAACAGAAGCCCGTCGTTTGTCCCCGCAGCACTGGCGCAGCCGCGGGGGGGGGGGGAGACGGGCCTCTAACTTCTGTTGCTGAGAGTGGTCGCGGGATCGGCGCAAAACCGTCGAGAAAATTTAGGGGAGATAGGGTGGTCGAAGAAAATACTTGAATGCTTTTTACTTCTCGGAGAGTTTTTTTACCTTAGGTGACGATGTGCCCTTTTATGGAACCCTAGCTACCCCACCGCTCTCTGCAATACGTCATTAACAGTGCTACGATGTACTTATTGATGATGACGATGATGATGATGATGATGATGATGATGATGATGACGACGACGAGGATGATGATGATTGATTATATTGATAATGACGACGACGATGATAATGACGATGGTGATGATGATGACGACAGCCATTCGCCACTTGAGGTCGAATATTTTAGCGTGGGGTGGTTCGACCCCCACCGCCCTTTGAGAGATGCCCGTGCTGTTGACTCACGTGACCTCTCAATGACCAACGAGCGCCACATAATTAGACGAGAATTCTGTTTCGGTTATTTGTTTGTGATTTGCATTCCTGTTGTTGCCTTTCTTCGGTCGCCGCCGACAATAATTAGAAGGGCAAATTGTTATCTGCATTCGACGAATCGTGCCTCTAAGGGACTGGGGACGGAGGACCGTCAGACGAGGGGACAAAGGGGAGCGAAGGGCCGACCCGACTAACCGGCGCCGTCTGCGGCTTTTACGGGACGCGCTCTGGGGCCGGTCTTCCCTCAAGACCCCTGGTCGATCGGTCGGTCGGTCGGTCGGTCGGTGGCACATTCGGAGCTCCACTTGACGGACGAGGTCCGGTTGAGTCACGGAGGACAATCGTAAATTGTCATTCGACAATACAGGAGACAATAGTTCTCTCTAACGAGCATTTCAACGGACAATGGATCAAATCAATGATTTCAGTGTTAGATTATGATGATGCTGATTTGCTGATAATAATAATGTTAATCAGTAATAATAATGATAGCTGCTAAACTGATGTGGTTTAGTATGTTAAAAACTACTTTACAACTTTTAATCTCGAGCCCGCAACCGATAGATTTCCGTGTGGCTTCACCTGAACAAAGCATAGATAATCCAATCAGAAATGATCTCAAAATATTAATAAAAAATGTTCATAGAAATTCAAAAGTGGCGAATTTTTAGCAATTCTTTTCCTCTGAAATCTGTTAGTTAGTTGGTTATCAGAGATGTAGCATCTCTCCTGTCGAGTTAAAAACTACTTTTAGGCCAACTTGTTTTAATCTCGAGTTTTAGGAATGCAACCGATAGCCATTTGTACTTGTACTTGGCTTCACATCTCTGAACAAAGCAGTGCTGTTCTCAGCACACTCAGACTACCTGGAACTCCATTTATGATGAAATGATATTTTCAAACGTGATTGCGTATTTAGGAAATGTTGATCGCGAGAAGGGTTAAAATGTGATGCAAGACTATCATCTCTATTTTTTTAGTGCAACTGTGATGATATTTAGATGCTAATAGTGTCAAATTTTTCCTCTGACAAATCGACAAAATAGGATAAAATGTAGTAGAAAATGTCTTGGGGACAAAATGTCAGCGGAAAAAATGTCAATGTCAAAAATGTTTATAGTACTTGGAGGCCAACTTGTTCATTTCTCCAAACTTGTACTTGTACGGAGGCCAGGTACTTGTACTTGTACTCGGAGGCCAGGCAAAAATCTTGCTACATCTCAGGTTATGCCGAATGTTCATTTCTCCAAATTCATCGGGGGTCGTATTCATCCAGGCAAAAATCTTCGGCCACCAGGA
>CM030868.1:8189244-8339244 GCA_018105865.1 Metaphire vulgaris | reverse complement strand
CAAAATGGGACCAAACCATACATTAAAACAACAAATGGTTACCATGTCAGTATACTGCGCTGCCAAAAAGACCGCCACTGATGCCCTCAAAAGGAGATGCGTATACTGCGCTGAAAAAGAACAGATCAGCAGATCGCCGTCAAAATTCAATGGTGTTCCGTGGACATCGGGACAGGAAGTTCTGTCGGGACGCCCGACAGTTGTCGCTGTGTGAGAAGGAGGAGCAAGCCAAACATGCTACGGAAGCAGAAGTCTCTGATTAATTCAAATGGATTGCAGTGGATTGGAAATTAATTGACTCTTAGAATAGGACGGTGTTAAGACTGAACAATACATAACAATATATAAAAACACCATAACAAAGATCAGAGACAATGAATAAAGATATATATATATATATAATATATATATATATATATATATATATATATATATATATATATTATTATATATGGAAGGGCATATACAGTGGCGTAACTACATTTAGAGTCCATATGAAACCCGAGCAGCTGACCAGCTGACCAGCTCAACAATTGTTTTAAAAGTTAATTGAATGAAATGAAGACTGTGTTGGCAGATTTTACAAATGCTTCAAGACACGAGTGTTTTAGGTCGATTCGAAGCACTCTAAGACATCAGTTAGATGAATGACGGTAACGTTTTAGCATAATTTGAAAATGAGAGAGAGAGAGGGGTGATAATTACGAAAATAAGAAATAAGAGAGAGAGAGAGAGAGAGGGAGGGGTGACAATTACGAAAATAAGGGTTTTAATGGAAAATTTGCTCAGGTTTCCTGGTTTTCACACAGGCTTACTTAGCCTCCTAAACCACTTTAAAATTTAGTTCAATTCAGTTCAAATCACATTATTATTAATAATTTAAAAAGTCAATATACGAAGGCTGTGTGTTGGCAGATTGCGAAGTGTTGTATAAACGCGAAAACAATTGTTCGCCAGACGCTGTAGAAAGGTATTCGAAGCTCATGATCAGCATTTTGAAGACGCCATTTTACCTGTCTTTGACGCTATTAACGCTATGACGCTTTGACGCTGTTTTTGGACACGTCTAGAATATCGAAAGCAACCCGGACAGAAAACAAAGTAACCCGGGCATTGCCCGTAATTGCCGGGGCTTGGTTACGCCACTGTATAAGCACGTATATATATGTATATATATAATATATACAAGTAGATTTCAACTTTCCGTCGAATTGATATAAGTGCTAGAGTTGTTAGGAAGCGGTTATTGTGTCGAGAAAATTATAAGGAACGAGGAGAGAAGTGTTTATGCCTGCAGTGGCGTAGCCAAGGGGCTTTGGGGTTAAAACTTAAAACTCCCCTTGGCCTTGGGCACCGAAAAATATTTTTATGAGTTTTCATGCATTTTTAAATTCATTGACGCGTTTTTTTGGGGGGTCAACTCTCTGGCTATAAACGATAAAGGTTTAAGTAAGAGGCGAGGACCTTTTTTGCTTGTCGGCTAAAAAGTAGATGTGATAACGTTTTAGTTTTTTTGCTTGTCAGGATTTTTCAAAAGTTGGTCACGGTCAAAACCAAAAACCAAACCCCTTCTTCCGAAAATCCTGGCTACGCCATTGTACGCCTGTAAAATATTTCTATGTTAAAAATTGTGTTGAAGTTTTATATTGTGATAGCAGTGGCTTGTCGAACGTTCTAATTCATGAAACGTTAGATACGCTAGATACTCTAATTCTACGGATTTTTAATATTTATATATTTGCCATAGATTTTACTTTTTAGACAGCGTTTCTCGGCTCTTCGCTATTCAGACGTAAACACTTTAAACGGGCGCTATAATAATAATTTACGATATAAATAGCACAAGCGTAAGCTCCGCCCATCGTCCAAGCAACGTCCAACTATTACTATACGATTATGAAATCACGTAACCAAGCGTTTCTATTGTCCAATCACGTTGCGTTTCAGCGTTCCCAACAGACATATTGATCAACAGAATTAATTATAATTAAGAAACAGCGTCTTCCATTTGAAGTTTGAACCATTAGCGCCAACTTACACTGTAGACAAGTTAGACAGGACAGTAGATGGGTTATAAAAGGAGAGAGGGATCGTAGTTTTCTTTGGCGATTTTGAGTCCAAAATGATTGAGTTATTCAAGTTTTCCGAGAAAAATTCTAGCGAATCTAAAGGGCTTATGCACAAGTATCATTGAGCCAACAATGTCAACATCTCACAGAATTTCGCGGGGAAATTTCTTGCTGGTCAGAATCACAGGGGCTCAGAGATTGTACTGGTCAACTCAGCCAAAGAATTATTATTCAACTCATCGCAAAATGATGTTTCCAATTTGAATGTTGAAACGTGTCGCAGATCACGTGACCAATACTGCAAAGTGCAGCAAAAGTAACGTTGGCAAAGCAATGTCTAAGTTGCGATTGTATAGAAATTCCCCGTCTACTACCAGTATGACTGACGTGACCATATATCGGTCTAATCCATAAGTAACTTCGTATTTCATTCTGTAATAAATATTCTTCAACATTTACTGCTTTCAAGTGCAGTCGTCGTCTCAATTTCAGTTCTGCTGAGGATAGCGTTTCCAGTGGCATTTACAGACTAAACGATCACTATGAACTAGGAACATTTGCAGTAAAGATATAATGGTCTATCCAGTTGATCATCGGAATGGAGTGCAGTGGGCAGGGGTTGATGCATAGAACGACGCGAACGGTTAATGCTTGTCATCACAGGAACCCAGCAGTTATGAACGACTAGAACGCTACAAGACTGACACGAAAGATCACTTTGCACTCTTCATCAGATACTTAACGAAGCAGAGCCCAGTGCTTCAGACAGACAGACAGACAGACAGACAGACAGACAGACAGACAGACAGACAGACAGACAGACAGACAGACAGACAGGCAGACAGGCAGACAGGCAGACAGGCAGGAAGGCTGACAGACAGACAGACAGGCAGACTGACAGGCAGATAGACAGGCAGATAGACACAGAGATGAATCGAAGGTAGTTGAGTATTCAAAAGACAGACAATTATTGCTTCGGCCCAAGAATTAAGTCGATCAGATCACTTTTTCTTCAGTTCTTGTTTGAGGGAGAATAGAGTAGTATACAGGGTGGGAGAATGAAACCGGTGTCCCTCTGTTTCATTGCAAATATTTTCACAGCCCCTGGGTCAAAATGCTTGCATTTTGGTGTACCTCTGTCATATTATATCCAGAACTCAGCCGTTTAAGTTTATCTATGAGATTCCATAGTGGAGCGGCTCCACCTAACGAAATTCAGGCGAGTGGGCAAGACGCATTTTGACAAAGCCACAACTACAATAGCAGATTTACGTCAACACGACTAAATGAATTTCAGACAGACTAAAGACTAAAAACCACTCAAATTTCTCGACAACTGCTAACGTATTACTGTCGGCTAATTAATTTGTAACTAAGTTTGGACATATCATTCATATCTTATAAATGGACAATTGGACATATCATATAAATGGACATATCAATGATATCATGTCTTATAAATTGACATATCTTATAAATGGACATATCAATGATATCATGTCTTATAAATGGATATATCATGCCTTATAAATGTTCCGACAAAATTTCCGACAACTGCCGACAGCAGTCGGACGTGATATTTGGCTACGTCCCTTGCGCGAAAGTGCTTCAGATGCGCAGAGTTGAATGACAATGTTGAATATTGGGCTAAAAGCTCACTGAAAAAATATTAAAACACAATTAAGCAATCTATGCAGACAAATGTCTATTAACTCATAACCACTGCATTAGCTATATTACTGCAAGTTGATTATTTCTGCAATGGATGTTTTTATTTACAGGCATATAACCAAAAGGTTTTAGTTGATCAGGGGCGCAGCGACGGGGGTATATCGGTATATATACCCCCAAAATCAGACTACCTTAAAATATTTTATGTGTTTATGATTTTCAATTTTTTATGATTTATACCCCCCTCCAAAAAAATCACATTAAACCCCTAATCAAATTCCTGGCTACGCCCCTGTAGTTGATGGAGTTCGATTGGGCCTCTTTAATTAAGTCGGCAATTTTAATCCTGAAATTTGGAAGTAAAGGCTTCATGGTTTGAGACACAAGGGACCTCTGGACGCAACCAGGGACTTCTGTATATCAGAGGTACATGATGAGCGTCACTCCCAGTCGGCCAAGTGAGGCGGGGTCCTTCAGAGACCGCGTCCGCAACGGGACTGTCTCGGATGAATGGACGGATGAATGAGGTGACACGGAGACAGAGAGAGAGAGAGAGAGAGAGAGAGAGAGAGAGAGAGAGAGAGAGAGAGAGAGAGAGAGCAGATGTTGCTATTAATTGCAACTGAGATTTCCTCTTCCTCTTCTTCCCCGATGTTCGCCTTTTTCTTCATCTGTCGTCATCGACTCTGCGATCGACGAAGCGCAATGGACGCTCAGATAACGAAAGAAGGATCGACGACAGAGACAGACACAGAGACAGACACAGACACAGATATAGAGACAGACAGAGACAGGGACAGAGACAGACAGAGACAGGAACAGAATGCTGAAACCCCGGACCTCTAGAGGAGAGTGAGAGGGAGAGGGTGAAGAGGGGAGTGACACTTCTGTTTCCGGCGACGACGCCCGCATCGCCTTGGCAACAAAGTGACAACGAAGAGAGAGAGAGAGAGAGAGAGAGAGAGAGAGAGAGAGAGAGAGAGAGAGAGAAGGGGCAGGGGAGGAAGATGCCAAGGGGCAGAGTGGGAAGGGGAAGGGGAGGTTAATGCTCGGCGAGGCACTTCAAATGGTCCCCGCTCCAGAACAAAGGCGTTGGCGTTCGAGAGACGAAGTCACGCAAAGACAAACGAACTGACGGACGCAGAGGAAAGGAGGGAGCGAGGGAGGGAGAGAGGGAGGGAGGAGAAAGATTCGCGGAAGAACTGGAATGAGGATGGAAGCAGGAGAAAGAGGAGGAGGCGTAAGATCGGGCGGCTTAGAAGCAGCCGTGAGACGAGGGGCGTAGGGCTCTGGGCGGCTGCAGCGGGCAGGCGGGCGAGCGAGCGAGCGACGGCTGGGCAGCATCAGTAGCAGAGCCGCTCCTCCTCCTCCTCCTCTTCGTCCTTCGTTCTCCGTCGCCGTCGGTCGTTCTTGCGGGGCGAAAGGCGCGAGTGCGTGAATGCGGAAATTGTCGGTGTCTAAGACTCGGGGACGGGGTCTTCTAAGAGGAGTTGCGATCGAAGAGAGTCGTCCACGACAACGACGACGACGACGACGACGACCACTGTGCGGCGAAGGTAAGAAGAAGAAGACACTTTCAGTTTCGCTGTTGTCCTTATTATTCAGACGCTGTGCTGCTGCTGCTGCTGCTGCTGCTGCTGCTGCTGCTTAGGGCGAAGACGCTGCACTGTGGTTGTGCGTCCTTCTATGTTGACGGTCTGGTTGTCTGCGGTGCTGTGTCTTGTTCCGCTGCTTTCTGCGATTCAATCGCCACTTTTTGCTCTTCAGATTTCGAGTTTGAGTAAGGAATACATTCGTAAAATAGTATTCTTTCCATTCATTTATTTATCACAGCGAAATTTCTGTGTGTCTGGTTATTATAACTTAGCTCTCTGCTTCGATAACAGCAGAGAGGAAGAGAGAATTTTAAAGAAGAGAGAGAGAGGAAGAGGCGAAAAGAGGAAGAGAAGAAGAGAGGAAGAGAGGAAGAGAGGGAAGAGACGTAGAGAGGAAGAGAAGAAGATACGAAGAGAGGAAGAGGCGAAGAGGCGAAGAGAGGAAGAGAAGACGAGAGGAAGTGAGGAAGAGACGCAGAGAGGAAGAGAAGAAGATACGAAGATACGAAGAGAGGAAGAGAGGAAGAGAGGAGAGATGTATTAACCGTCAAAGAATAGACAATGATGTTATCAAAATCATCGTCGTTATTATCGCGAGCTTGATTAAGCAGTAATAAGCACGTGTATTGTTTATTGTTTATTATTATTATTATTATTATTATTATTATTATTATTATTATTATTATTATTATTATTATTATTATTATAAACTTTTATGCTATCGTTAAAATGGCGAGTGCAGACTCACCTGAATGAGACGTGAAGCTTGTTGGATACCATAAACGAATATAGATTTTAAATTTGTGCGGATGAAGGGAAAATAATCACGTATAATTAATAGGCGACTGTAAAGGTGGATGGTGGGATATTGTTCCCCCAACAATAGGATTGGTCGCCTCTATACTCAATGTCACCGAAATTGTTTAGATACTCGTATAGCAGTTCAGACTTCAAGTGTCCAATGGTTGTTAGGACAAAATGTCAGCGGACAAAATGTGACCCTAACCCTAATCCTAACCCGTGAGTGTTCGAGGATCGAATCCATGATGACGGCTCATCCAAGTCAGATCTGAACCAGACTGCCACCAGTGGCGTAGCCAGGTTTTAACACCAGGGGGAGCGCATGTTAAAAAAGGCATGATCTTTTCAATCCACAACAAAAGACGCCGCCACATCGAATGCTTTCCTATAAACAGATCAACAACTCTTGACGAACAAAAGAAGACCCCGTGGCTGATAGTTTGCGTTGCTTATCCTCTTTAATTTTAATTTTTAATTTATTACAATCCGAAAAGAGAAAAAGGCGCCACTTTTCTGAGAATTTCCTCAGGGGAGCGACCGCCCCCTGCACCCTCCCAGCTACGCCACTGAACTGGACTGACGGCGGAGACACAACGCACAAGAGCATTAACATCTCTTCCGCAGACCCACCAGGGCCCCCACCCCAGTGAAGACGGAAAACGTCGTGGTAGATGTTGTCTGACCCCTCACAGTTTTTTTAAAGTCCGCGACTAAATTTGGGGTGAGTGTTTTACTAGGATGGAAAAGGATATTTCAAATTTTTGAGGATTGCAAAAGTCGTTGCTTTTTGTCTAGTGTCAGCAAATCACTCATTTATGTCACAATTTAGTGCATCGCTGAAGAAAAGTGCGCCGAAGACAACTTTAATAAAACCTAAATCAATTATTATTACACTGACTGAATAAGACAACGTCATTTGATTGGCTTAGGTTTTAAAGCCATTGACATTGTGAAATCCATTGCAATTTCTCTTCTTTTATTTCTTGAAGAATTGCTAATGCTGTCAAAATCCTAAAAAATGTAGGCCTGTCAAATTATGCTATAGAATAAAATATATATATATATATATATATATATTATATATATATATATATATATAATATATATATAGTTATACGAGGCACGGTAGGGGGGAGTAATTATGCCGTAAAATATTCGGTTATTTGACTAGCAGAGTAATGCAAAGCATAAATGTTGTTACATGCGCTCAAAAGGCGTATAGACGCCTTCCTCGAATGCACGCCTTTCTTTCCATCGTTCAGTTTCTTTCCGTCGAGTACACCAGGTAAAGAAGCAAGGCTGAACTAAATTACCATTTCGAGGCCCAGTCGAATGAGTGAGCAGTTGCTACTGAAACAGCCAAATGCTTTTCTCTAGAATACGCTTATTAAATTCTCAAATGAGGTTTGATTGCTGGACATTATTGGAAATATGAACCAGAGCTTTTTTCTGTAAAAGAAATATTTTCTGGAACGCATTAGTTAATCGACAGTCAGTTGTCAAAACGTTGTAGCTGTCGTACAACTATTTTAATCGTTTAGACAATCGATTAAAATAAAAAGTATAAGAAAATTGAAAATAAAACTCTAATTAATTAGGTTTATAAATAGTTCAGATGTTTTATTTTTGAACAGGTATAGGCCTAGTTGCTTTTTTTAATTCACCCCAATCAGTGTTTATTCTAGCCACCTTGACATTGGGGGGTTACATGTTTGGGGAGATGTTTTTCTGCCCAAAAACCTTGACGAGCAAAAAAGGTCATCATATCCTTCCTTATCTTTCCTTTTATCCTTCTTCCAAATATAAAAAAAAACCCTTTTCGTCACACTTTTGGACTTGAGGGGGGCAAATTTCTATCCCCAATGCAACATATATAAATTTTGAGGGGGAATTTTCAAACTTGGGAGGAAACCCTCCCCCCAAAAAAACAGGCCTAGAATAAACACCGACCCCAATATTTTATACCGTGTATAGGCCTTGTGTGTTGGCGGTTCTTCTGAGCCAGAACCATCCCGTGTAATGGAACTAACAAGACCCCTTGTCTTGCTGTCCGCGACCTTTAGGGCTCCCCACCCCCCGGAAGTTGCAAGTATGAATTTCTATTTGTGGAAAAGCATTGATATCGCAGTTGCCGTGTGCGTTGTGTTGTTAGAATGATTTTCAAGAAATTTAAGAGCATGATTTTTTTTATCCGATTTAGGCCAGAATAAAAAGAACAGTTTGAAATGTCTTCGCCAAGCGCCAAAATGGAATGCATTTTGGTGTGTTAGATTGATTCATATTCGAATGCATGTGGCATTAGAGAACGAAAATTCGCAAAGCCGACGCGCTTGGTAATATTCCGCCTGACATTACGACTTTTTCGGCCACCGTGCTGAACGATTATGTTGTGATAATTTATAATTTACACGATCTAAAATATTGGGGATGAATTTTTAAAAACCAAGTGCCTTTGAATATAATGTCGCAATTAAAAATTATTAAATTAAATCAGTCTTCAGATTTTCAATTTTAATGGAGCGCCGTTCCGCCACAAAAAGCCCTGTTGCCAATAATTATAATCTAAGCACAGGATCCTACGACTACGTTTGATGTACTGTAGATGTCAGGCGCTGGGTAGTTTCTATAAACTAGTCTCTGGCAAATGCGCATCTTCTTCTGACGCAGTCCAGATGCACGGTTTCCGTCGGCAGAAATCCGTCTTCGCCCGTGCTATTTATAGCAGCGGTCCGAGTTCACAAACCAGCAGGATCACAAAGTCTTTGTGTGCGTCCCACTGCTGCTATGCTTACGGTCTTTAGCTCGGTATCCCAAGGGGGAAGGAACGCCAAGTCCTCGGTCCCCTCCTACCCCCTCCTCCCTCCCCGTGACATCTGGCAGTGGCAGCTTCGTCTTCCTTCGCGGGGCATTCCTGTCGTTCGCTTCGAACCCCCCCCCCCCCCCGCACCCAGTCAGAGCCCCCTTCGTTGCCCCATCCGCTGCTGTAGTCGTCGGCGATTTGCATAAACTAATAGGACTTAATCATAATCTGACAAAGCGTCGTCGTTGTCGTCGTCGTCGTCGTCAAATTACTGGGACCATCTGCAAAGGAAATCTCCGTCCTGGAGTACAGTAGATGAGTAGACTCTTCGACAACGATGACGTAAATCAGAGCAAAAGGCAAAACATCGGAATGTGCGTTCTCTTTATCGGCGAATGTCCCAGAACATCTCTCGACGCACGTCTCGGTCTCAGACAGACTCCCTCTTTCCAGAATCTGTCTCTGTCTCTGCCTCTGTCTGTCTGTCTTTCTATGTCTCTGTCTGTCTGTCTATGTCTCTGTCTGTTTGTCTGTCTGTCTGTCTCTGTCTGTCTGTCTGTCTCCCTCCCTCCCTCCCTCCCTCCTCCTCCCCCTCTCTCCTCTCTCTCTCTCTCTCTCTCTCTCTCTCTCTCTTCTTTCTTTTTCTAGCCGCTAATTTCTATCTCCCAGAGATTATGGATAGCGATGCTTCTTAGTACACGATTGAGAGAAGATAAGGAAATGACCAAGTCTTGGTAATTATTATTAGATGAGTTAATGGTCATTGGAAGTGGAGAAGCAAGAGAGAGAGAGACCAATTGGCGTTAAGCTCTTCTGCTGCTGAGTCTGAATTTAGCGTCACTCTTATAAGGTACCGATAAAGGCGATAGGAACTGATATACAGTACTGTAGGTATAGGTACTGATCTACACACGACTGGAACATTGCTTCAGGACCATGGGTCCCTCCCCGCCACACACACACCCCGCCACACACACCCCGCCAGAATAATCGCTGAGCCTTGAAACTTTAACATCTTATTTGCTGTCAATGTTGGAGTTCAAAATAGTCACAAACGATTATAATTCTTGCACTTGGACGAATGAATGAGTGAATAGATGGATGGATGGACGGATGGATGGATGGATGGATGGATGGATGGATGGATGGATGGATGGATTGTTGCCAGCCATGTGCGATTTGTGATCTGATTCTTATTTGTCGTAACATGAGAATTATTAATCATGGAATGTTTGGTAGCAAAGACGAAACGAATTTGCTCGCCAGATGGCCTCGCTCCCCTCCCCTTTCTCGAAACTGCTCGAGACGAGGCCACTTGGAGTGTTCTGACCACATCTTCTTCCTTCCGAAAGGATTCTTCGCGAATCGCATGAATGGAAGATGAATGAGTTGATATTGAACCGCTGGTAAACCACACGTAAGCCAGCTTTTGTGGAAAAGCAATATCCCAGGCTATGGACCTCGGAAAAGGTTCTGTGATTTCACGCCCCCACTGACTTCACTCTGATGACCCCATTGAGGGCCAGTAATTTTTTAATTTTGTCTGTCCGATCTCACCCCTGAAAGACAAAAGTTTCGGGGCGATGTAGTCCGACCAGTGCCCACACTGTGCAGTAGAACACTTCTCCGCGGACACAACGCGGGCGAATACTAGGACAGTAAAATGTAGGCAGATGAAATTTTGACTTCGGTAGCGTCGGTCAGAGGATTGTTAAGACCCTTTCCCCCAATTTATCGTCCGTCGTCAATCTGCAACAATTTAAGAGGACCCAAGATTAGGAAAGTCGATAACCTAACAGATGCTACGCGACTTAGCTACTTTGATATAATTAATTAATCAATCAAAAGAGTAGAGACATTCTAGATTAGATTAACTTTTCACCATTTATATTATTTTATTTTTGGAAAGTTTAAATGTCCTTAGTAGAATATCTAAAAATTGTCTAAAGGATTCTAAGAGCGGTTCAGATCATGAGAGTGTCAATCAATCAATCAATCAATCAATCAATCAATCAATCAATCAATCAATCAATCAATCAATCAATCAATCAATCAATCAATCAATCAATCAATCAATCAATCAATCAATCAATCTGATTACGAGGCATGTGCGGATTTTCCGACAGTGTCTGGAGGTTCCTGGGTGATGATTGTAAAGATCTTTGATGCCATTCGTTGATGTTTGTTTGCTCTCTATGCACGGCATAAATCAAACACCGCGCAAATAAATGCGTGCAAATGTTTATAGCAGACATTTCAGTGGCGTAGCGAGATGGCAAGGGGTAAATGCGGACGATGAGCGCCAAAATGGGTAAATTAAAAAGAATTAAGAACAAATAAAATTTAATAACTTTCCATGTCTGAAAAGCGATGACCTTTTTTGCTTCTCATAGACTCATACATTGTCAAAGCTGAAGCAGATAGCAGAGATCTTTCGATGTTTTTTTGCTCGTCAGACTTTATGAGGACCTAAGGGTGCAACATGCCTGCTTCACCACCACCTCTGGCTCCGCCAACCTTCGCTACGCCACTGAGACATTTAATGGACTTTTCGACAGGGCAGAGGCGGTCGGACTGCTCCTAAACTTTTGTACCTGAAGTGGGGGTGTCTTACTTTGTCTTGTCTTCAGCCATCCTCGCTACGAGGATATAGACCGCATCATGAATGAGATTGTTCCACTATTTTCTGCTGTCTGTCGATCGAATCGCCTTTTCCATTGTCTTTCCAGTCCATTGCATAATGCTATCAGTCCACCTACTCCTGGGGGTGGTACAGTCAGTGGCGGCTCTAGGATTTGGCAAGTGGGGGGCGTTGAGGTGGCAACTTCTAATCATGGGGGCAACCATTTGTTGCTTAATGTATGTAGCATTAAGTATAGGGTCTCAACTGGGGGGGGGCACTGGGGGGGACACTGGGGGCAGGCATTCAATAGGGGCACGGGCCCCTTGCCCCCCGGTGGAGCCGCCACTGGGTACAGTTAAATCCCTAAATTTTCCACCACCACTAGGGGGGATGGGTTGATTTTTACCAGTGTGAAGGTGACCTCGAATCCTGCAATTCAAATCGATCGTTTCTTGCATTGATGATAACACGAAGAAGTCGCCTTTCAGTTGTCGCCTTTCAGTTGCTTCGGTGTTTTTGTCGGAAATTAAAATTTACCAGAAGATGTTTCTTATCTTTGAGAGCTCACGCGTAGTCTGTTCCGTTGATGCGTCTGGTTAATTATCGTTGGCAAATGGCGTGTTCCGATGTTCCTCTGGCGCGGCTCCTGTGTGTTTGACTTGGAATTCGACGGAATTGAACGACGGAAAGGCGGTTATCGAGAGAATCCGAACCAAAGGGGAGCGCGTCCTGAGTCTAGACATGTGGGTAAACAAGATTCGTCCACTGCGTTTGGTCTGTCGTATAAATAATTGTTGTTTGTCTCGTTGCCCGTGTTCCCAATTTCGGACAGTTTGACTTCTTTTGAGTTCAACATATAGGAAGCCCGCAAGCCAGGGGCGTCATTGAAGGGGGGGGGGTCAGGGGCAATGTTCCCTCTATTTTTTGTAGTACGCGTGCGCATGAAATTTCTTGTGTGCAAAATTGTACATGGAAAGTCAACTTCTGTGCAGTAGTAAGTAGGCCTACGCAGATTATATGAAAGCAATGGAAACAATGTTCAAAAATTGTGTGCGCTCCATTTTTTCCTTTGTGCGTTTGCCTTGCAGCCTCTGTGCGCGCGCACACGCGCACAGCTTAGAGGGAACATTGGTCAGGGGCAGTGGCCCCAAAGAAATGAAGAAATAATGTATAATGTATTTAATAAATAAATGTGAAATGTGCAAAAATTGCAAAAATTTCACAAATTTGCTAAAAATATCAAAAATTTGAAAATTTGCCAAAGGTGGCCTAAAAATTACTAAAAATTTGCCAAAAATTTAAAAAAATTTGAAAATGACGCATGAATCTAATTTCGCGCTTCCCCGCGACCCATTAATCAGACTGAACCCTGCGACCCACTTTTGGGTCGCCACCCATAGTTTCGGAAACATTGAATTCTACTCGATCAGCCTCGATGCTCAATAAGACAGGATCAAAACGCTATTAGGGTCGAATATTCAATGACATTCGTTTGAAACTCTTGACGTAGTGTAGATTCTTCCTATTCTTTCATTAAATAAAATGTTCGTTTCTGGTCTACAGTGGCGGTTCCAGGGTCTTTTGATGGGGGGATGAAATGAATTCATAGGAAGTTGTTGGTGGGTGTTGTAAAGAGAAGGGAAAACAATAAACTTTGCCGAAAAAGGCTGACAAAACAAAATTTCCCCCCTAATTTTACAATTTTACTACCCTTTTACAGAAAAATAGGCTGACAAGCAAAAAAGGCCATCCGCAGTTTTTCTCGTAGTTTTACTAGACTTTAACCCAAGAAATATGTTTCACAAGAGAAAAAAGTCCGGAAGTCCGGTGGGGGGGGGTGCATTCCCACTCATCCCCACGTGAAACCGCCACTTCTGGTCTATTTTCAAACGACCAGCGGCTGTGTAGATTACGCGGGCGTTTTCAGCACAAATAGCGCTTAGCATATAGATATTCTGGACTATGCAGCAGTACATGTCTACATGTCAGAATGTTGCTATTACATATTATGCCTATTACAGCGTTGCATGCACTCTCTTTGCCATGGGGTGAATGATGGTTGGGAGAAGGTTAGGGCAGTTCGAAGGAGGAGCTGTGTGAAAAATCGCCTTAACTCTTTTAAATTATTGCACATTTTTGGGAGGAAACCCAAGACTGGGGATAGCTTTCCCTCTTCTATCTTGCCTGTATGCAAAACTGGTCTGTTGGCAATAATTAGCAATATTTTGATTCCTCTTCTGGCGTTATTTCCAGCCAATTCATTTGTGCTTTTATTTTATCCCTACTGTTTTTCTCTGACGGATTAGAACTCCCTTTTACGTTTCCGTCAGGCACTATAATAGTGGTCGGCGTCTTTTTTAATTGGGGGGGGGGGGCGAGGCGGCGGTGGATCAGTGTGTCTCTCTCTCTCCGATGAAGACCAGTTCATCCGTCGACCGAAGACAAGATTAATATTCCGAACGCGCGTTGCCATAGAAACGGCGGTTCGCGCTTCAAGACGGAACAAAGATTATATCACGTGACGACTGCGTTCACGTGACCTGCGCAGGCGGAAACGCGTTCCGCACAGCCGTGCATTCAGCATCGGTGGCTACGTGCATGGATCGAACTCCGTGCGTTGGGCACGCCCCATGGTCGCCCACAGACATTCTTCCAGGAGGGGCAAAACACAATTGTCAAGGTTAAACCACGTAGATTTTTCCAGGAGGGGCAAAACACATTTTAACACAATGGTCACGGCTAATATTTTGGCAAAACGCGTTGATGATTTTCATAAGTAGGTAAAATCTTGTTAATTTCTATAGCGCTTCTTTCAAAAGCAGCACTGAAGTAGCTCCTAATTTCTATGCGCGTAATCTTAGCATGAAGCAGCCATAGCCAAAGGTTGGGGATATTTCATGCGGGATCATTTCATCCAAAGGGTCATAGTGGTTGGGACGTTACAACTTGGGCCTATGGTGGAAATGAGTTTTGAAAAGAAATGACAAGTTTAGAAAGAAAAACTTGAGGAGATGTTGCAAGAAGTGAAGGAAATTGTGAATCAGAATTTGTTGTTTGACCATGTTTGTAGACAGCGTAGGGATGCTGGAATTGAGTTCCAAAGTTCTGGTGCAGCATATGAAAAGCATGGTTGCAAATTTTGAGAGATGATTGATTCAGAGGACGAAGGAGTGTTACATGAGAGAAAGATCGAGTGGATTGAGGATGCTGTGGAATTATCAGATTTCTTAGGTAGACTGGTTTTGATGTACTGAAATGAGTTATAAGTCATCGATATTATTTTTATATTTAATGCCTTCTGCTATTTTCAGCCATGCAGTGTATAGATTTGAGGGGGGTGTAATGGGGGCCAACCATTTGTTATTTAATGATTTGGTATAGGGTCCTAACTGGGGACCACCGAGCAGTAAAGCATTTTGAATCAATTGCTATTTTACATAGTGGAAACTTTTGGTCATCGTCATCATCATCATCATCTAATCGATCATCATTTTCATCAATGGAGTATACCATCGAAACTTTTGGTCATCATCATCATCATCATCATCATCATCATCATCATCATCATCATCATCATCATCATCAACGCGTAGCCGGCAAGGGCCGTTGCGTCACCACTTTGCCATGTCCATGTGCGATGGCTTGTTCCCACAGAGAAGTGGAAGCAGAGCCGCTCTGTTGCTGAAGTTGGTCGACCCATCTCTTCCTCGGACTCCGGGCTTGCGTCTCCAGGTGGAGGCGTCAGGCGGAACATCTGACGATATATAGGTCGACGCAGCATCGCAGGATCTGGTTCGCTGGAATGGTGGCTTCTCAGTGCCGGGATTAAGCACCGCGGAGGCCCGTAGGCAGTCAAACTTTTATGACCCCCAGGGGCCAGGCCGCGTCTTTTTTCTGCAAACAAGCAAAAGGTTATATGAATATTTATGAACCGCGTGACGCTCTTAATGTGAATATATCTAAAGCAAAGACAACTTTATGGGTTAGGGTTAGGCTTAGGGTTAGAGTTAGGGTTAGGGTCAGCCTGTCAGGGTTAAGGTTAGGGTTAGTTAACCCTAACCCTAACCATAACCCTAACCCCTAACCATAAACCCTATGCATAACCTTCTGCTTTTTTGCAGAAAAAAGACGCGGCCAAGCCCTTATAATGATACTAGAACGCCATTGAAGTGTAAACATTATTGTATGACGTCAGCGTCGTCACGTGCCTTTCGCATAGCGCTATTCTTAAGAATAAGTAAGTAAAAAATTTCTTTCGTTACTGTCTTGTGGGGCCCCTAGAAGTCGCGGGCAGGCCTGAGTAGAGGGATGCAGCCGGTACATTGTTCCGGGGCCCATGGAGCTCAAAGAGGCCCGGGTCCGGTGATGATGATGTATTGACAATAGTGTGAAGCCATAAGAAGACTGACAAGCAAAAAAATCATAAACTTTTTCACACATTTGATTATTTTTTTTGTACCGGGGCCCGGAAATTCTCTCGGCGGCCCTGGTCGCGGGGCCCATAGGCAGTTACCTACTCTTCCTAATGGGTGATCCGGCACTGTGGCTTCTAGTCGGGCTACATGTCCGAAGAGTGCTAGGCGACGTCTACGAATTAGTGCTGTTACGGTTAACCGAACCGAACCGAAACCGCGGTTTTTCGGTTAAAACCGAACCAAACCGAAACCGCGGTTTTGACCAAGCAAATTTGGATGGTTATTTTTCGTAGAGAATAGCAAATACAATGCACGATTATGCGCGACTTTAAGTCCCCTGCTCTTCTCGGTTAATGCAATTGCCAATAATTGCTACATAAAAGTAAATCTACATACAATTTACATCACTTTCTCATAGGCAGTGCTGCTGACTCATCATAGACACAAAAACGACGCTTTCTCTATTTTTAACTCTTTTTAACGCTTTATTTTTAACGCTTAAAAGCTGTGCATTCTATAGTGATGTTCAAAAAACCGAACCGAACCGAACCGAACCAGCGGTTTTTCGGTTAAAACCGAACCGAAACCAACCGAAATTGCACGATGTGAAACCGTAACAGCTCTACTACGAATGGAGTCCAAGAGCGGCGGGACTCCAGTTTGTAGGAGGATGTCAGCGTTGGTAACATAGTACGTGATGCCAGCGGATTCCAAGGCTTTTCACGTGGAAAGCCTCCAAGGTTTTCTCATCTGCCGACAGCATGGTCCGGGTCTCGGATACATACAGGAGTACTGATAGAACGGGCGATCGGTAGATGTGAGATTTAAGAGCCAATGGAAGGCGCTTGTCTTTCCAGACTTTGCGAATTGAGTACATTGCTGAGAAGGCAATACTGATGCGCCTCTTCATGTCTGGTCGGCAGTAGTCACTGGTTGATTGTATACTGCCCAGGTAAGTGAACTGATCCATCGGTTCGACCGTTACGACCGTTACGCCGTCCATGGACACTGGAGCAGGCGGAGGGCCTGTTCCTAGATTCTGCAATTCAAGCCAATTTGGTCTTAGACCACGAGGCTTTCAGACCAAGGGGCGGCAGCTTGATTGGAAGTTTTTGGTAGATTGTGAAATTGTGAGTTGCAGTAGTCTAACTTAGGTTTCCTTTAGCCGTGTTGAGTGTGCTATAGGACCGGATCCATATATTCATTTCCATTGTGAAGTAAAACAGATTTCAAGTTAGTTTTAGACGTAGCAATGAATAAACAATATGCTAGAAAGTTTCAGAAATTTTTCCGGAAAAATTCCGGAATAATTCTGGGCATTTTATTTTTCCGGAAAAGTTACAGCCCTTGTCTTTACAACTATTTTTCTGATGTTGAATGACAATATTAACGAGCTTTGGTTCTGAGTTTCTGAATTTAACACTATTATAAACTGATTCTGATTCTGACAAGCGAGGCCCTCATAAGAGGTCGTAATGACAAAGTTCTAGCGGATACCTGAAATCCATCTGACGAGAAGCGAATTGGCGTTTGTTTTCGATCGATCGATTGATTTTAATCGGAAATTATGTTGAAATAATTTAAAAACCCTTTTTTCAATGGGGAAATCGGAGAAAATGCGGAGTCCTGTCGTTGTTAACTATGTTTGCTGACAATTTGGCGTACGGTTATCTTTATTCAGTAATTTTTATAGCGCCATTCGACTGACATCGATCTGAACGGACGCGTAATAATGTTTCAGCTGTAATTTAATATACGAGCGAGCTGAAGACAGAATGCTATCGAGGACGTGCTAGCCGTGCTATTGTTATTGGCAATATTCTTATTTGCACAGTTATGCACGCTCCCTTTCTTTCGCACGTGAATGATCAATTTATATAGCGCCTTTACATAATGCACTGGCACCATATCAATGTCCACCCGGGTGTAAATGTTCAAGGCACACAATCTTCAGTCCGTGGGATTGAACCCTGGAAGTCTGTTCATCTCAGCGCAGAGCTATCGAAGTACATTAGTCGAATATTAGCAAAATTGTATATTTTATTAATATTATTATTCCAGATTAATTTGCACTCTCTGACATTCAATTTAGTTGGATAATTTTCTTTGAAAAAGAGTTTGCTGTGTATTTTTGCATGTGGAATAATTTTGAGGCATAGGCACATGTGGTGGGTTCATTGACTGGTTTGGTATTGGTAAAGCTCTGTAATACGAGTTTCATCCTATCTTTATTACTTCTATCCAGATTATGATTGTTCATGTGATGGTTTTCATCCTTAATGAAATGTAACACCTGGCCAAAGCCATCAGACTTCCCTCTAAACCATCCCAGTCTGTTTCCTGATTACTCTTGCTTTTAATCTCTCTTCACTCTCTCTCTCTCTCTTTCTCTCCTCTCTCCCCCTTTCTCTTCCAAGGGCTTGTAATCCCCACCCGGAAGAGGATCTCCTATCACAAATTAGTGTTATCTTTCTCATTTCCTTTATATTTATCTTTCATCCTGCTCATTCAGTGCTCATGTATCACCTAGGTATATCCAGGACTCATAAACCTCACCTTTAGCCCTCATGCTGATATCCACATTGCCCAAGTATACAAGTATGTGTGCCAGTATAGGAAGGTCCATGGCAGGCATCTCAATTTCAGCCTCCTTCAAGGCAATAGGAACTGCACTCTTTTCATTATTGCTGCACTATTTCACTAGGTTAGAGTCTTCCTTAAGGTTTTTGGTGATTTAGAGACCGGCCTGTGTTTGACACCTTACCTTTCATTACTGCATCTAGTGTTAATTTACAGCACATTGTACAATGTAAACAAACTAGACTTAATGCTAACACTTTTGTGTGGCAAACTGCACAAGAGTGGGCCTATCTACATTTTTCTTTGCCAGAGTTTTTATCTCCTTGACTGAATATTGTCTTAGTTCTGTCCAGGGCTTTGACCATGCAATATTGATGCATCAAGTTTCACCTCTATCAGAGCCTTTCAGCTTTTTTTCTTTTTCTGTTGCTGCTTCCTCTTTGATGTCCTTTGAAGAGTTTTTAATGAATATGTCCCATAGGTCCTTAGCTTTGCCATTTTCAGCAGTGCGAATACTTGTCAGAAATGTTTTGTGCATTGCATTTTCTTGTAACACTTGCATTTTCACTGCTATTTTATAAGCTTTGGAGCTTTGAATTCTTATCTGAGTTTTGAAATTTATTATTTCTGTGGCACTTGCATTTTTCTGGGTTTGAATGCAACGTATGAGTTTCCAGGGGCATGGGATGAACTCCCTACTGGTTGAGGATGGAAATTTTGGCTTCTATCTAGGGCTGGGCCAAATAGGGGTTTTCAACTGTTCAGATGAATATGAATAGTTGGGTTCACTGTTCGACGAATACTGAATACAAATATTGTACACTGTATACGATATCATCATCGTCGTCATCATCATCATCATTGAACTTCTGTTGCGCCATTTTAATAATGTTCTTGACATCTGACAATGGTCACTCCTTGATTTGAACCATAATCCCCATTGTCGATTCCAATAATTCAGTCCGATTTTCTGGTCCAGGTTATGGCAGGATAGGCAAATAGAGAACAGGTGAGTTTTGAGTCTGGATTGAAATGTCATAATAAGAGACTCAGTGGAAAGGACCAATGTTAGGAGTGAATAATAGTTCGACATTCTCGGCCCAGGGACTGAAAATGCGTGCTTACCAAGAACAATACCCCTCCTACTGCAGGAATAATATGTATTATATATATATATGTATATATATATATATATATATATATATATATATATATATATATAATTATATATATATAATTATGTGTGTGTGTGTGTGTGTATTATTTATCTATACAACTTCTACTTTATTAGTTTTTGGGTGTTCATGGAGGGCTAAAAAGGTCATTGTGCCTGTTCAACAAGCAAAAACAATTTGGGGGTTATTCATGGGGAGCTTAGCCCCCTCCCTTAATCCCTGATAAACTCTGTCCCTGGTATTTGGCCACCAGGTGTCTAATGGCTTTGAAGGCTTAAGGCAAAAATGAATAGAATACCAGTCTCTGTATCCACTCTTATTGATTACTGTTTCTTTACAACAAGTGACCAGTAAAATTAATGAAGGATGTGTGTCTCCCCCATGTAAGAATAGAGGATTTAAAGTAATTAGACTTGAAAAAGATTCAAACCTGTGGTATATTTGTTGCATATTTATTACAGGTTTTTTTATTCCTTTGTATTATTTTAACTTTAAAATGTCACTGCAAGGTTTGTATTGTTGAGTGAAGTGTGTCAATGAAAATTTCTTGTTGAATTTCAGAATGAAGTCAACATGATTGTTTCCGACGGGAACAGCAGGTGCCGTTTTCTGGCTTGATGCATCCCGCCGGCGACCAAGCAGCTTCTGAGGAAAGTGATGGAAGAGTATCTCTGAGCCATGTGTGACTGGCGACCAGCTTCCATTGCCGTTGTCTTGCTGTTACTTGTCAGCCACGGACCTGCCAGTGAATACTTCCATCGCAGTTCTCCGAACCGTATCATAATACGCAGGCACGGAGCAAACGAGAGTTCTTACTCGCTGTTTGGGTTGGAGTTACCGGTTCAACCGGGTCCAAATCCACGACGGTCTCATGAGCACGAATGCCCGTCCAACTGTCTCTTGCGAATCGCCAACCTCAGCGAGACGCGATCGGCATTCCGGGACTTTTCCGAAGACGGAGAGACCCGGCTGGTGCACTTCAAGGTGCACCTTCCGAATTACAGCATTCCGGTTCTCGAGACTTATCCGTACATGGACAACAGTTTCCAGGCCTCGGAGTGGGTTTGGGCGTCGGGAAGTTACGGCCGGAAGCTGCTCGGGTTGCCGATGGATGCGGAGGTTCTCTCCCTCTACGTCCTTGAGCGTCAGCGCCGAAAGATCGACCTGTTTGTGTCGTCCGTTCCACCCAACTGTCTTGTGATGCATTCGCCCGAATGTCGCCTTCACGCAGTGCGCAACATCCTCATCTACAACGTGACTTATGTCGAGTTGGAGCGTCACCGGCGCGACTACGTGTGTCATTACGCGATCAACAACACAGGCCCGGCGCGTGACAGTTCTCGGCTGCTCTATCGCTGCTGCGAGACGGACGGATTTCGAGCTGGCGACGTCAGTTGCCAGACGTACGCCGCTTCCAACAACGAGCTCAACCTCATACTCGTCTTCATAAGCATCTTCTCCGCCATTGTAACTCTCTTCAGTCCTCTCATCATTCTGAAACTGAAGATGGCGCTGATGTTTAACAGCGTAACCAAATTCTTCCGTGCCTCTTTGAAACACGGCATCACCGGACAGCGCAACTACATTCATCCGCATATCGTCGCGCCAGCTCATCAATCTCGGAGATCACCAGCCGTTCTCGATACCTCGCTGTATATTCCATCTCATCTGCTACTGCTACGGCGAAGGCCGGTGCTGTATTCATTGGTGGGGAGACTGGAGCCATCAGCCTAGAATGTGTAAGAAGAAGTCTTGTTGTCGCAAGTGCTGGATCATCGCTTGGAAATTCCTTGCGGTGATTCTTATCTACCCGGTAATTTTGCACGTTGCGGTCGTTCTGTACGCGCCTCGTCTGCCGTTCTACTATTCGCTGGTGAACCACACTCAGGGATCGGAAAAGTACGGACCAATTGCGCTGAACATAAACTTGATCGGAAACTCGCTGATTCCCATTCAGGACATCCGCGTTACGCTTTGGATGATGTTTTCGTTGCTTGCGTTCATCTATACGGTTCTTATCATGTCGTGGCCAAACAGTCCTTTGGAACGTTGTCTGTTGCGATACGAAGGCAAGCGTCCTTTCGAGCAGACGACGATACTGCACAACAGTATTACCAAAGGCTACCGACAGATCCTTTATAAACTTGCGTACGGTGACTACACCACCAAACATCATTTCTTCCTTGTTCGCTGCATGCCGTGGGGCTTACGACGGCTCGTGTTGTTGGCCGGAAGAGTTCTCATGCAGATTCCTGCCGTAAATATTTGCTTCATGACTTATATGTTTGACACAAAATTCTTCGAAGACGACGAAGAAAGGAAAGGGTTAGAAGATCATCGAGACGAAATGGCGACCGGACAGAGGTTGTGCCGTCTGTCGTGTAGATCTCTGTGCAAAGGATTGGTTGTTACTCTCTTATGGTTCGGTTTTGTTTTTCTGCTGTTTGGCTTCTGTACGATTGTGTTTCTCATGGTCGAATTCTTGATGAACGTCGTCTTTTTCCTTCTCTTAAGCGCCGCTCTTTATACGTCGGGTATCTTGCCATGGATCTTGCTTGTAATTATAATGATATATTATATTGATGACATGCTTTCAAAGATCAATGCAGAGCACCGGCAAATATTGCGTCTCATCGACGAGAATTCCCCGAGGATATCTGCTGTCGAAGAAACCGAGGAATTTTTTCAGGAAGGCGCGATTCAGATCCTTAAAAAGCACAATCTTGGCGCGGTCAAGTTTATCGACGGCGACAACACAGAGTACGTCTCAAAAGAACTGTATTACAACGTCTGCACCGATCTTAAGCGCGGTTGGAGTGGAACCGTAAGGCGCATCATTTTCCGACTTTCCGTGATCTTTCTTTATCTGTTATTTCTTTTTTCCGCTTCATCTGTTCTGTTGGCGGTTGTTGGGTCCAGGAGTATGGTTTTCATGATCATCTTAATTGGCAGCTTTGCCCCAAAGCTTCTTGAGTTGTACTTTCGCGCAAGAAAACGTCGACCAGATATTCAAACATTGTGGGCAAAGATCATTCCAGAAATTCTTGATCGTCATATCCGAGTCGACAGAACGGAATGCATTGACGAAAAGGAGGAGGAATTGACCACCTACGACGTGCGTCCGGTGGGTCTCCTCGAGCTGGAACTGCCACGGCTGGTGATTCAGAGGACCCTTCACCTGTGGAAGTTCCCATGGATTGTTTCCGGCGATCAGCAGATGCAGTCCGGGGAGGCTCTTCCGATCGCCATCGCAAACAAATTGGCCGCTGCGGCGTTTGTGACGAAGGCGGTCGTGCGCGATTACTCTCCCAATCTTTACGACGAGAACGTCCTTCGGATGTGGAGCCTCTTAGTCGAGAATTGCATCCTCGAGGCCAGCACCACAGTGAGCGGCCTCAACGGCGCCACCATGGACACGGTGTCCTTGTTTCCGCGCGAATACCAAGCGCTCGTGGCTCAGTTCGAGACGGGGAACACAATCGACCAGATCGTCGACAGCATCAACCGCGAACTCTACGGGCCTTTTACGCGCGGCGTCCTCGTCACGATCAGCAACACTTCGTGCGGTCTGTACAAGGTTGACAGTAGGCTAATGGCGTTCAATAGCAGTTGTCATAGCGACCAGGTGACCGACCTGTTTGGTGCTATACTTATATTAACCGATTTCAACGCGCAGAATCTGCAGACGATGATCAAGTACCTGGTCGACCCGTATCGACCCGATGCCGTCCCAGTGTACAGCATTGTTCCTGTGGAGGGATTCGTCTTTCGGTCGCCCGAGGTTCTGGAAATCGAGTCTGTTGTGTGATTGACTTTCATTCAGCAGTGAGTAGTGATGGACACCAGACTAAATCGGTTGTTTTAGATTTTTATAAGTTGGTTTTATATGTGTATTTTGCTGCAATGTGTTATCTGTTTGTACCTTTCGGCGCTCACAATAAGTGCATCGGCTCAAACGGACGTGGAAAGGAAAATGGGAAAATTTTTTAGAGAGTTGTGGTGAGAAAAATAGTATCTTTTGTTGCAGAATAGTTTGGCATTTTTTTGAGTTGGATGATGTGCCGTGAATTCTGCCTTTCACAATGGTACACGTGCCGAGTGGATTGCAATGGATTGAGCTGTGACTTGTGGAAATTTTTTTCAGAAGTTTGGAAATTACATAGCAGTGGCTGTTATAGGCACTTTAAATGATGGGGTTCCTGTTGAAAATGAAGTAAAGCACATTTATTTTCATATTGCTTTTATGTTCCTCTGTTCTTAACCTCACAGAATTTGTTTCTCAGTGAATACATTTCCAATTGATTTTAGGTTAATTGTGATGAAATGTCATGTGACAATGCATATATATATATATATATATATATATATATATATATATATATATATATATATATATATATATATATATATATATATCACCTTTTCTTTATGACCACCGTAAAGTTCCCACTATTTTTACTATGAACATTGGTGATGATGATGATGATGAAGAAGATGCTAGCTTTATGTAGCACTATATAATATAGTCTGAACCATTTATGCTATATATTAAAAATAAGATGTAATTATAAAGAAGAAACAAATTGGTTGACAGCTTCAGACAATGTTGCTGTTGTTGCCAACAAATTGATCTCATTTTATAAAAGTGAACATTGGGAAAACTGTTTAAAATGTGTTTATGGCATATGGCACATTTTAATCAGTTTTTTGCTGATTCTTTTGGGGTTTTGTATCTAAGGGGAATGGATTGAGTGCACCGATTATCGGCCAATATTTATTGCTATTTGCCGATTGACAATGCACAACTATATACGATGTAACTGCTATCTACAGAAAAGTAGAAATTATTGAGAGAACAAAGCAACAGAAACTCATGTTTACATGTTGTTTTAAAATTAATTAGTAAATTCTTAAGCTCTACTTGCTGTATAAGCAGAAGTTGTTAATACGCTTCTGTTTGAGGGGAAAAAAGTTCAGAGTTTAAGCAAGAGTTTAAGGGGCAAAGTGGTTCAAGAGTTTTTTTGCAATTAGATTTGAGATTTTGGTCTAGAGTTTGGATTTTCATGTATTTTTCAATCAGGATCTGGGTTTTGGTGTTAAAGGATCTTTTGAGTTTCTTGTGTCCGTTGTGGCGGCATGGTCACGTGACTTGTTCTGGGATGTTTCATTCTCGGTGATTGTGCTCAGGATTGGCATTCATTTTAAATTTCTTTGAAAATTCTTTGCGTAATTTTTTTCATTGGTTGAATCAGTGCTAGTTTTTTTTATGATGTTCGGTTAGCGTTGTGTGTTCTTGATGATCATGGCAATGATGTGTGTGCCTAATGGCTCTACCAGTGCTTTCCAAACTGCGTTAGCATCTCTCTCTCTCTGTGTCATTGCCTCTGTCTGTCAGAATCTTCTGCCATTCGACAAAATGCACGTCTCTTCAATTTGCCGAGTTATCAGTAATTTGAAATTTATGCGTGTGTCTTGCAGTCCAATGTTCGCGTCTATACTTTTAGTGCTGTTGGACTGTCTATTATCTACATGGCTGAGACGTTGTGTATTTCCAAATGCATTAACTACACCACACCACAGTTCCTTCTTTCATCCTGTGTTAAGTGCATTGCCAATGCAGTATAAGAGCCTGGAGACACTGGTCTGGCCTATTGTCCAATGCATTTTTACCTGCCTTATTATGCAATACACTTTATATGGTTACGGTATGAATGTGCTCACTTAGCGTTCTGTGTAGGTCGTCGTTTATATACAAATTTTATATCTTTCAGTGCCTTTTTGCCTGGAAGCTATTTTATATAAGTAGTTAATAGGAGTTTACAAGTCTTACTATAATTTATTACAAATTTACAAGCACGCCTTGCTTTACATATTTTGTAAACATTGTTGTAATTTCGTAAAGAATTGCCTATTTTGATTGTATTTAAATATGTCGGAATCTCGTAAAGGTGTAGTTTGTAAATAGGTAAAATTTTTTATCCATTTGTACAATTATTTGCTTTGTATTTGTGTTCCATACAATGCTGCTTTTAATAGTTGCCAGACGATTTTTTAGTTGTTGTGATGTTGGAATTAATGCGCTTTAAATGCAATCTTTATTTATTAAATTTAAGTGTTTTTTGTGCCAAATTATGTTGACGTAATTTTTAGTTGACTGAGTTGTGTTTGTGTTGTTCTCGATCATTTAGAAACGTTCAGTTCTTACAGCTTATAGACTTTATGTATTGTGTTTGTTGGGCTTACGTTGTTATCATGTATAAGGAAGCAAGTGCTGCTGTAGTTTATAAGCCGGCTTAGTCCTGGGTCTTATGATGAACTGTATCAAGTGCTGCACTCCATTCGTATCAAGTGGTGAGTAGACGCTCTTAATGCATATGGCTGCTAAAGGTCAATGGCTATTCTACAACAGAGCAGTGCTCTTACCAGTTCAAGTTACCTGGACAAACTCGTCCATTGTACAACAACCAGCAGTATAAGCTGAAGTGGTACAGTACGGAAGCCGGATGAGGACATTTTATTTTCATGCTAAATTTTAGGCAAAAGTCTGTAGATACAAACTTTTTTCAGATATACAAACGTTTTTTCTTAATTTATGTGGAAAAAGGAAAAAAGTTTATCATGTTGATGCAATAATATGTTTTTTCACAGGTATAAAACAGTTCATGTAAAAGTGTCCTCATCCAGCTATGTGCATGCTCATTACAAAAATACTTAATTCTTAAATATTTTTAACTTTCACAATGCCACATGTACCTGTAATTGAAGTTTTTAAACTGTGACCTACAAAAGGAAATTGTTGCAAAATTTGGTCCTTTGAGTGAAAAGTTTGCAGACCATGCTTTAGCCTCTGAAGATGTGAACTCGAATCCCGGCAGCAGTTTCACGATGCAATGATTTTGCCTGTTTAGAAATTCTGTGTAATAGAATTTTGCTGATAACATTAGTATATTAAGATGCAGGTATTTTGATGATTCAGGACATGAAAATCGACCAATCAAGTTATTCGATTTCAGGTTGTTGTGACAGTTTATCAGCATACCTCGCTTGGTTAACTTGTTAAAATTTTTTGTTTATATGCAATGACCTTGAAGGTTGAATGTACATTTATAATAAAAAAAAGAATTTGCTGATTACATTAGGTTAGACTTTGACTTATAGTTGCTGATGTTTATAATGAGGGTCTCTATGGTTCAGTGGTTCATGTCAGGAGGTTGGAGGTCATAGGGTCAAATCAAACCCAAATTCTGCTTCTGTTGACATCAATTTAACCTGATTAATTTGAAGAATTTCTTGAATGTTGCATTGATCAGGTTTGACTGTAGAAGATTTGCATTACAGTCTGATTTCAATTCGTTTGTATTATAAATAGTTTATATGTTGTCATTTGTTTTGATGTTTTACTGTTCGTTTAGTTATAAAGAATCTCTTGATTAGTATATTTTTAATTTTTTGTATGGTGCAAAATGTACAGTTGAACTTCGTTATATAGCGTGCATAGCAGGTCTGTAAAATTGAGTACATTATATCCGAGGTAAGTTATTTCCAATACCATCCAATACAGTAGCGCATCGCCTGGGGTCGTACATTGTGGTACGCTGTAAACGAGAATACGCTAAAACCAAGCCCATTGTAACGAAGTTCTACTGTATTTTATGCGAAATATGAAGTTAATTTAGGGTTAAAATTATTTTACCAGTTAGATGAAAATGAATTTTTGTATAAAAGTTAGGCTGGGAGTCTTGCTTCAGTTAACCCCTTTACTGGCCGTGACTCATGTATCCATTTAACATTACGCTGCAAATATATTGGTCGTTAAAGGGGTTAAAATCTAAATTTATTTTGTAATTCGAAAATTCTTTCAGCTTTCCCAAGAATCTGCATCTGAGGCATTGCTGCCAATAGATGAGCCATGTATCTCAAGATGCTCTTCCAACAGGTGTCTGACTGTAGGTGAGCAAACTGTCAATCAGTGGCAAAGACTGAGATTTTGAATGGGAAAGATAAAAGCCACTTTCCTTGTTGCTCTCTGCTAATACACAGGGTCACAACAAATGCCAATGATTATGTGGAAAGTAGTTCTGAATGCGTAGCCTACTTGTGCAAAATGTAAGGTAAAAGGTAAAGGTAGGCCCCGTACTCGACTTCGAGCGTTGGGTTCCAGTACTTATCTCCGGCCTGGGCAATCAGTGCTGTAGGTGGTATAAGCCATTAAGTTCATTAACCCCTTAACTGGGGATCCCGGATATATCTGTCCATTTTACATTGAGTTACAGTTAAATACACGGTTAAGGGGTTAATCTGGGATAGGTTGTCATTGCTTTCCACAGATCCGCAGTTTACCTCGTAGCTTAACGCTGTTCCTCATTTTACCAACACCCTCTAGCGAGAGTAAGGCTGAGTGGACCTTAGGGCAACCGGCGGGTATTGAACCCATGACCTTCTGCTCCATCGTCCAGTGTTGTTGCCACTCTGCTAACTTCCTGTCCCTCACAAAATGCTCTTATTCTTTATCTGTGGCATTTGCATGTGTGTGTGTGTGAGAGTGTGTGTAAATATGTGATTTACTGCTGGTAAATAGTGACTGCTGGTAATTAGGCAACTGCTGGTAATTAGGCAACTGCTGGTAATTAAGTGACTGCTGGTAAATAGTGACTGCTGGTAATTAAGCGACTGCTGGTATTTATGGTAATTAATTTATATCTTAAAATTTTATGATTTCATGCAACATTTTAAATTTCTGTGGAAACTGAAATTGTGAAATAATCTGATTAAAGTATGTTTTTTTTCTCTCTCTCTCTCTCTCTCTCTCTCTCTCTCTCTCTCTCTCTATATATATATATATATATATATATATATATAATTTTAAATTTTGAATTTTAATTTTTAATTGCTGATGCAATTAATATTTTATAATTTAATTATTTAATTAATGTATACAACTATACATTTAAAAAATATGCAGCAGGATTTTTATTATTTTATTTTTAAAAATATTTATGTGCATTCTCCTTGTTTATTTGCATTATGTATGTCATTCTATCTATGATGGTGTTCACAATGAGACACAGTTGGATGTTTTTGCATTATACTGCAATGAGTGTTACATGTATTTAACTATATACCTTGTGGTAAATGTGGAGAGAACATTGGAATCGTGCAAATATCTAGAAACAGACTCAAAACTTAACTTCTCATAACAGCCACACCATTGTATTAGTTGATAATTTGTGTTGTCAAATGCATTTTGCCTGATTTTACGTATTTTCTACCAGTTTGGGTTTATTAGAATGATTTTAAAACCCATTTTATGATTTTAAACTTAATTCTGCTGGTAATTCTTAATTCTGTAATGTTTAATATCTTGAGTATTTTAGTCATCAATGTTTAATATCTTGAGTATTTTAGTCAACTGCTGTTAGTAATGCACTGCCAATGTTTATTGTTACCTATTGCATTTGTATTGTTTTATTGAATTGGGAGTACATTCCTGTTTGGGTGTAACAGCATTCTAGATGATATTTTAGCATATCAGTTTTTTAGCAATTAACATGAAAAGAATTTCTCATAGAACGTTGTCAAGATGATGTTGTGAGTGGCAACATTAATTCTGTTAAGGGGTTAATATTCATCAGACAGAGTATTTTCTAAATTGACTTAAGTGCATATTAAGTTATTCATACAAATTGTTTCCTATTTGTTTTGAATGTCTTAATGTCTTAAGAGGCATCGTCTATATCTTTAGTGCTTGTGTCTGAATGTGCTTTGCACCATGCACTCTTAAACCATTTCTCTCTTGTCCTGTCAGTTCCTGTGACCAATCAGTTCTTGTACATATTTTGATTTATTGTGTGTCCCTGCTCTGTCAGGTATTTTATTGTAATGGTCCTAGGTAGCAGTGTTTTATACAGGTTTGTTGGGGTAATCCGGCCTCCCAACTCCTCCACAAAAATACCCCCAAATCCCAGCACTGACAAATTTTTGCATTGAACCGTGTCTCTTCCCCTCCAGCCAAGTGACCAAGTCAATCACCCCCCCAAAAAAAAGGCCGAGGGGTCTGGATAAAACACTGCTTGGTAGACAACTACGTGTAGATGTCAGCTTCACTGCCTCTCGCCGTAAGCTTATCAGAGCGTTGAAAGCACAACGAAACTTGACACATTACACGCGCTGTTAACTTCCATTCCATGACTGCGGACAAGCGACTGCCAGAGAAATTAAACTCCCAGTGGTTTACTTAGGATAGTTGACGCCCAGGGCCGTGTCATAGGCGTCGCCCCAGTCCCAACCATTTGCTCTAATCTGTTCATGAGTAAATATGACCAGATTTTAAAATAAAGTAATTATTGGAATTGGTGTAAACTACTAAACTTCAATGAAAAAGTGGAGAGATCTCGAGGATATATATCTTCTCCTTTCACGTGGCTGCCTCTCAAAACGTTGGGGCGCGAGCCTAGAGGCCTAATAGAAATTTACGTCTATGGTTATCACCTATCAGCTTTGGTTCACATTTATTTGCTACTGGTAATGTCAATTCAATATAGCAAAAAGTATGCATAGGCCTATAACATGTATATGCACAGCTGCATGAATCACAAATGACTTGCTGACTAATACAACGTGATTTTTCTCTCTTGTGAGCAAGTTCTTGAAAAGCGGCCCCTCATATATGACGTCACAACGCGTTAACCCCCCTCTTGTCGTCTTTCCAATGTCAAAATTAACGTTTCGTATGAAAATATTCATTTTATTATTATAGTTTAAACAATATTCAGAAACTTTTCAAATTTTTTTAAAATGAAGTGTATAATAATTATAACTGTAAAATACGTTCAATTTTGCGGTAACATAGCATTGCGGTATTAATAATATAAAAATATTTAGTATTTATGTGACGTCACATTTTTTTGACCCTCCCCCCTCCACGTCGTCACACATCGTCACAAATGTTTGAACTCCCTAAGTGCGTGACGTCATTTATGGATGGCCCCTCATATAACGGAAACTACGGAAGTTTCCTGTGGGCATTTAAGCACGTATCATCGTATGTGCTGCCTGTTACTAATACTACAGTGTAGTTCGATGATTTTAGTGTTGAATTGGCCGTTACAATTGCTGCAAGCGAAGGAAAAGAGAGGGAAACGACCGACCATCTGGTCGACAGATGGCCAGCGAGGATGCTTCGCTGATTGAGTTTCTCACTGAATTGCGTCTAACTGCGTACGGCATAACCGTACAATGGTACGCGAACGGCGTACAAATGGTACAGGCATCACACACACACGCACTGTATATACGCATTTCCTTCGACTGGACCACATCGCGTCATTCAATTTGGTCTCAAAATGAGTCGAACACGGTCACTTACATTCCTTCGTCACTCGTAGACATGCAAATCGACAGAAGCACAGGAATTCCGTTCCCTTCCCGGAATTAGCGGTTTTCAAACTGTGGTCGGCGGCAGTGGCGGCTCTAGGATTTGGCAAGTGGGGGGGGGGCCGTTGGGGTGGCAACTTCTAATCATGGGGGGGCCAACCATTTGTTGATTAATGTATGTAGCATTAAGTATAGGGTCCCAACTGGGGAGCCAGGCTCTCAATAGGGGGCACGGGCCCCCCCGGTGGAGCCGCCACTGGTCGGCGGACCCCTAGGAGTCCGTAGAATGACGGTTGAGTACATGACAAATGTGCACGATGGCAGATTTATTGACTTATCTACTAAGGTTGAACAACAGCACAGAAAGAAATGACAGTGCACAGTGATGGTTCCAAGAATTCTTGGTGGAGGGATGCAAGGAATTTTTAGGAAGTCGATGGAGGATGCAATCAATGAATTTATAGGAATTTGGTTGGAGGATGAAATGAAATCCCGAAAAAGGTTGACAAGGAAAAATGGTCATTAACAGTGTTTGCCCGACAAATGCTAATAAAACTTTCTGGCAAAGGCTAGCAATAAAAAAATGGTCATCAGCTCTTTTTTGTACGCAGTTACCCAGAGGACATGCAGACCTAGCGCCTGAAACGCTGACAAGCCAAAAAAGGAAGCTCGGTGGGTGGCAGGGTTGGAATGGCCTGCCAAAACGGTCCGGGAAATTTTGTAACGGCGGCCCACTTTTAGAAATTTGACTGGCTTAGCAAAATTGTTCTCGGTTAAAAATGTAGGCCTATTTCAATTTAGAAAACGATCTCTCACAATTAATTAAGCAACTTGCGATGGAAATAACGTCAACGCAAATTTCTAAGCCAGAAATAAATATGAATAAGCAAGACTATGCAAATTAATCTTCTGGAGAACATAGTAACAATAAACAAAACAGATTTTGCAAGATCAGCAATTATTTCTGTTGCTGTCATTGCTTTCGGCTACTTCATGGGACTGTTTCGTTGTTTATAGAAGCATTTCCCAAACTTTTGCCGTGATCCGGTTACTTGTACATTTCTACTTCGTGACCCAGTAACATTTTACCGCCTATACTAGCGTAACTATACTAACTATTGGATAGTATAGACAGAGGCGACATTGGGGGGGCTGGGGGCCGTGCCGCCTCCCCAAGGAAATAAAAATATTAATTTATAATGTATTAATGTGCAAAAATTGCAAACATTGCCAGAAAATATCAAAAATTGCAAATTTTCCAGCATTGGCCCTAAAATTTGCCAAAATTACTCAAAATTTGCAAAAAAATTGCAAAAAATTGCAAAAATGCCTAAAATTTGCCAAAAAATTTGCCCAAAATTTGTCAAAAATTTGCAAAACAAATTTTCGCCCCCAAGAAAAGTGTGAAATGACGCCACTGAGTATAGATAAAATAAAACTTATCTGAATGTCCATACAGTTTTCACATATTATAATAAAGAAGCATTTAGGCCTACTGTTAAAAAAATGTAACGAAATCAAGCTAACCAAAAACTTTTAATGAGAATTGGGATAGACCTACTGTTTGTGAGAATGACCAGTTTCGGGCAATTAATTTTGATATTTCATAAGAAGCCATTAGGCCTACAATTTTTTCAAAATGAGCGCCCCGAGAAAAATTCAAAGAAGTCTTTTTAGTAGCGATTAATTCCATCTTCTTATTTATGAATAAATCTATTGGCTTACTACTGTATTCCGCCGGATGCTTCAATTCCAAGTGCTGCTTCAATTTTGAAGGCTTCGTGCACTCGTTTGAAAGTGCCGTACAACAAAATAAGACATAATGGTTAGTCATCAGCACCCTTTAACCTTTATGAACCAGAATTGTATGTAATCCTTACAACAACGTTTCCCAAACTGTGGGTCGCGATGCTCAGTCTAGTATTCTAGCTAGGCCTACGGTTCTGCCAGATTGTCGTGATAGAAGACCGCCGATTCACACAGGCTTAGGGCCTACTTAGCCTCCTAAACCACTTAAAATCACATTATTATATATTATATTTCTATTATTATTATTATTATTATTATTATTATTATTATTATTATTATTATTATTATTATTATTATTATTATTATTATTATTATTATTATTATTATTATTATTATTATTATTATATTTTATTTGTATATTTTGGGGAAGATTTTTCATTTTATTAGATTTTTCATTTGCACAACACATGGCCTCTCTCAAGACGAAAACTGAACTGACTTGACCCTTTGCGAACTAACCACGACTCATGATTTCGTAAGATTTGTCACTGGCAGAGTCCCTCAAATAGGACTTTCCGATTCAGTGAACACATTTCACAGCAATCAGATTCTTCTTGCGACATGAACGCCGAAATCTGTTTTTCGCTCTGACGGATCGCTGATTGACCTGATTTTAGGAAATATTTGAAGAATTAGAGATCAATATCCAAGTGTATTTTTCTGTTAGGGCCTACTAAAATGGGTGACGGAGTGGCGGCGGCGATGATGATGACCGTTAGCGTAGTCACGAGGGAACACGGAGGCTCGCCCCCAGATTCTGGCTGTCCTAGGTCTGCAGGAGTCAGGTAGTTAGACATATAGACCACGATTATTAAGGAAACTTCAACTTAATCACCCGTGCTTTTAATTCTCAGTATCTCTAATTGCTGATTACCTGGAGTAAATGTAACTATAATTTGGCGCCTCACAAATTTCGACACATTACATTACCGTCAACCTCGTCAAGGTTCAGTATTTGGCTTTGGGTATTTGGAGATGATTGTACTCGGTGCGATTGTCCGTTTCATTACTGGATGTTTTCCATGGAGTTATTATTAGAGGAGACGGCTTTACGTCATTTGGCTGAAGCCAACTATTTGGGAAATTCCCAAACGGCAGCCACATTGGTAGACCCAAAAATCATCAGCTGAGCCATGGGGAATAGCTGCGGATATGTTTTATCAATGATCTAAGAACTTTTTATTAGTTTGTAATGAAAATGGAGATTCAGATCAGTGGAGGCTTCAGGATTTGGCAAGTGGGGCGTTGGGGTGGCAACTTCTAATCAGAGGGTCCTACCGCTTGTTGTTATCTGAAGTATACAGTACAGGGTTCCAACAGGGTGGCCACTGGAGGCCAGGCACTCAAAGGGGGCACGGACTCTTCCTAAACCAGTAACGGCTCAGCCTTTGGACCTGGGGATCATCATCTCATCTTCAATCATGGGGCCCGTTAAATTTGTTGTTACTCAAATGTAATATTAAGTATAGGGTCCCAACAGAGGGCCACTGGGAACTTTGGAACTCAATA
Source organism: Metaphire vulgaris (assembly GCA_018105865.1). Lineage (NCBI taxonomy): Eukaryota > Metazoa > Annelida > Clitellata > Crassiclitellata > Megascolecidae > Metaphire > Metaphire vulgaris. Next base: position 8,304,824 of record CM030868.1, on the reverse strand, counting down.
GGGGCCAGCCCGAGGCCCCCTTTGTGGAGTGGTCAAACATTAAGATGCTATTGTTCACATTTGTGTTTGAAAAATAGCAAGTGGACAGTATATTGATGACATCAATCGTGTTAAACTTAAAGGCATGGGGCTGTCCATTAATTGGATATTTTACACCCTCCTAACAACCTCAAAACCACCCATGGATTTGAGGTCGACATTTACCTTTTTGGACAAACAATGCAAAATGGATACTAATTAGCTCTGAATAGACCCCAATGGAGGAGAATAAACTTTTTATTGTCGGATGACCTTTTTGTCAGCCTTTTCCGGGAGAGACTTAAAATTTTGACACCCTCCCCGATTTTTCCGACACCACCCCCAACAGGGTCCTAGAAATGGAGGCCTGCCACTCCTTTTGTCATCAACTGTCAACTTTCAGGTCCCCCCACCCCAATGGCGGCTCAAAGGATTCCCCAAGATGAATGACAGGTCCCAATAACAAAGTTATTATTTATGAAAAAAATTAAATTTGAATGATATAACTCTGACTTAATACTTCTGTATATAGGGTCCGATTCAACCACAATGGCCACTAACAATGGAGGTGCTATTTTTAGCCTACGCGCTACTGGCTTCACGCAGCCTGGTTAGAAATGACGTAATGCCGTCTCCTCTAATAATAACTCCATGATGTTTTCATTGAGAAGGCTGGCTTTCAATTTCCAACAATTAACAATAAAATCGTGAAAATAGAGGAGGAGTCGCGAAGGATTTGCGTGAGTATTTCACTCCGCGTCACAAAGCGTTTGGTTTTTCATCCGTTTATAAAAATAAATTTCGCTTAAAATTGGAGAAATTTGATCCTTCGGAGTAACTTTGCTCCGACATTCAGCACAAGTAAGTAAAAAGTGTGCGTGTTTGTGAAAATCATAATTTAAAAATAATCGGAGCCAATTAATTTGAGTTAATATTTAGCGAAGAGCCTCCCAAATTCAAGAGTCTGTCATGCATGAGAAGTTGTCTTATTGGAAACTTTAAAATGAAAGTTTTGAAAATTCTCGCTTCATTATTTAGCGTGATTTAATTCTTTAATTTATGATAATCAGAAGTTTCTTTATAATAATCATCTTTATTCGTCCCTTGTCATAAAAACTAGTCAACTTTCAGTAGTACACAACCAAGGAAAACACAAATCAACTGAACAAAACTAAATAATAATAATAATAAAAAATAATCATAATAATAAAATAAACCTATTAATAAACAAATAAACTAAGAACAAACTTTAGTACAGTACAGACTTGCCTTCAGACAAATTCTAGTAATGCACTGAGCAAAGTACACCAGTCGATGGTATCTATTAACAAAATAATCGTAGTCAATAGCATGAATCATCCAAACCGTCAGGACTCTGATGAATCGACATTATAATCCAAATGTTTTAAAAATTTTGCCACAATACTGAATCAGTCTGTCAAGACATTAAGAATACTTTTGTTTATTCGTCCAATACAAAGGTAGACAATAGCCTTTAACAGGTGGAGGTATTAATTTTTAGCCGGCAGCGCTACTGGCTTCACGCAGCCTGGTTAGAAAAATTTTAATTTAGTCTCCTCTAATAGATAACTCCATGATGTTTTCAGTGTGAGAGATACCTAATTTTCCTCCACAAATGGCAAGGCAACACCATCCAGGACCAATACAAATCGATATTAAAACGTGTCCCAACCCTCATCACCATAGATTTCTTTACATTAAATTTCAAATCCAAATCCACAAAGTCATTGGTGCAAATTTCCATCCGTTTATAAAAATAAATTTCGCTTAAAATTGGAGAAATTTGATCCTTCGGAGTAACCATCCGACATTCAGCATACAATAAACATCCAACAAACAAAATTGATGTGCGTGTTTCTGAAAAATCACTTTAAATTTAAAAATAATATAAACAGCAAATAACATTTGAGTTAAGAATTTGTCGAATACCCCAGCCACTACAGTAAAAGATTCTGATCATTACCCCATCTAACCATAACATTACATTTGGTCCAATTGAGTAAAACTTTGAAATGAAGGGGTTTTGTATCAAATTCAAAAACAGCCCATAGTGACTAATTTTGTCGTGATTTAATGTCTTTAAGAAATGATAGCTCATGAATTTCTATTGAGATAACTTTATAATTAAGGCATCTCAAACAGTTTTCAGGTCACAGCTCCCCAAAAACCCCAAATTTCCCCAGTAATACATGCTCAAAGATCTTAGAGACTACTGGACTCAATGATTTTCACACCTTGAAAAAGCAGAGGGATCATGATCAACAAAACCTTCTGGCACAATCCTGCTTTCAACATTAGATTAAACAAATGAGTTATTAATACAATTGGGTTATACAGTAAATGTTCTATAGTTATCCTGTAAAGCCAGATTTTGCCTATATTAATTTTACTAATTAGAAAATCATTATGATTTTGAGATCACAGGACACTCTACACTTTATAATTCTTCAAACAATTTCTTATTTACAGCTTACCTTATGTACAAGCGACAATGATTTTCGAAAAAAGAGACATCAACTAAACCACTTAAAACCCAGTTATTATTTATTAATATTATTATTATTACTTATTTTGGGCCAGTTTGACCAGATTTTTATATTGCATTTGAGCATTAGAAAATCATTATGATTTTGAATGGCTAATAACAAAGGTTGTTCTGTCGAGTTCTTTTCTTGGGCACAGATTATGAGCTTTGCATGCTATTTTTGGTTTGACATTTTAAGTTAAATCTCATTTTTGTTTTGTTAAATGCATTGTTTGATAAGATTTTATAATTTATTTGCCATTTGTGAATGTCTTGTAGAGCAATGCCTCCTAAGCGCAAGAATTTGTCTGCTGACATCGATGAAAAATTACGAAAGACAAAGGTTGTGAAGGTTTATTGCATTTTAAAAATTTAAAACCTTAGCAATAATTTGATCCTGAAATGTAGACTCTTGCTGGGCAAATGCTATCACAAGTGAATAGTGGTTAATTTATTTTTATCTGATGCACCAAAGATGTGAAGTTCAATTTGTGGTTTTTAGCTGTTCATGAGGATTGGTGTAGGTTGGAAATATTCTATCAAGGTAGGTTTAACCTGTTAAATCCCAAACATGCCCATACCTGTTATGTCACAAAGCGCTCAAGCACGCTCATAAGCCCTGCCTTAACTTTTAATATCTTATCTCGCTTAACTTAACATCAATGAAATTGTCGTCAGAGGTTCAGGTCTAGAAGGGTTATCTCGCAGGATTCCCGCAGTCGCCTAGGCCCAAAAAATCAAATTTATAAAAAAATTAAAAATTGTCCGTTTAAATCAGGGTATTTAAATTTGCCACATGTGTAAACACAAGTTAAATGAAATTTATTTAAAATGATCTGTATGGCAAATTTAATGTCTATGTTCTAGTGATTGTACGTATAAAGGGTGGCAAAGCACCCAGAATTCCCATGGTATTTACCGTATATATTCGTGATAAAGTCGAGAAATTTAAGGCCAATTCACAGGTTATATATCCTGACCTCTTCTTATACGCGAGGCACTAACTGTTGGGTAAAGTTTCCATACATAGGATGTCGAAAATAATTAATTTAGCTAACTCTTTGCGTAATTAATTATTTTCAACATACGCTACGGCATCTAAATTAAATTTTGACATCAGCGATTTTAAGATTGGTAATTTATAGGCACCACATAAATATTAATTAATTATTGGCGCTACATAAATATAAAAAAATTCAAGATTACCGGTAATTAAGATTTTTATATTGTCAAGAATGAGCGAATAGCAGGTTTAAAATTTTCTTAATCGTCAGGAATCAATCTGGGAATGTCAAAATCGTTCAGTTTATCGATAGTTCAAAGCTAAAACGCAGTTTTTCAATCAAAACAATGGCGCCGCTGCCGCCACATGCCCACTTCGCGTCCGCCATTTTTCCGACTCTCACTATCACCTCAAGAGGGTTCGCCGTGGTGACGTCACTTTGACTTATAGCCGGGTCAATGACTTTAGACACCTTCAAATCCCCAAAATCTAGGGGTCGACTTATACTTGGATCGACTTTATCTCGAGTATATACGGTAAATCGATGATGTCATGGCTAAAAATTGGAACCATTTAAATTGGACCTTTAAATTCATTTAAATTCATTGCTTGCGTAAACAACCTGTATATTTGAATGAATTAAACTCCCTCTGTGCATAGAAACATCAGTGAACTTTGAGAGAACTTGTGAGAAATGAGAAAAGACTTCACTTACCTAATGTAGCTCCTTGTTTTCTACGAAAGCATATTCCTTTGTTATTTTGAAATGCTGAAACAAAAGAAGGATGCCCCGATATCTTCGTTACATATAGTCCGATTTATGAAATCCTGTATTTATTTTGCTCCAATTAGATTTCCCGAGACCTTTGCCTCTCCCCAGAGATAGTTTACCTTTCAAAAATATTAGCTGCAGAGCTTTAAACGAAATTTTTTGATTTTGGTATATTTCCAGTCAACTCCAGCTCCATTCCACCACTTGTAAAGTTATGGTTCTACAATGTAGTAACAGTAGAATGCATGTAGAATCTACATGTAAGTGTAGATTTGGTTTTTAACTTTTCTGTTTCTAGGTAATGAAGAAATCCGAACCAAAATCCAGGTATGACCAAAAAACAGCGGTTGTTGTTTATTCATTGGATTTTTTGCTCTGATCGTGTTTCATGATTTCAAATATTATGTGATTCTTATTCTGGTCCATTTCGGTTACTTTAAATACGTGAGACCTTTCTGTCTTGCTTTTGAGTCAGGTCAATTGCTTGCACTAGGCAGTGTCTTAGTAGCTCACTTGGTAGTGTCATCTCTGGTTTAGAGGATTAGAAAACCAGGGTTCAATACTCGGGAGACAGAGAACATGCAGCTCAGGCCTCACTTGCCCACTGCCATTAAATACAGTAGATAGTAACATAACGCTTTAGGCTAATGATCAGTTCATTTTATTATCAGAGTGCTATAGAAATGGCCCCTTTACATTACTTTTATGCCCATCCCTTTGAATAGTTGATTACATAGATTAGGATTTGGAGTACCATCGATTGATGCCTAAGGTTATCAGAAATAGTGCTATAAAAGTGCATTATTATTATTAGTTAGTTAGTTGGTTAGTTATGATGATTTAGTATAGCACAGTAAGCATGGTATGAGCTAAAGTCAAGTGCTCTTTACACTGCCAATTAAAGGAAATGTCGAATAAATCATTATAAATGGGTCTTCAGTTTCTTCATGAACAGATCAGAGGAGGTTGCGTTGGTTATCGCATCTGGTAGCCTGTTCCATAAGGCAGGGTTAACACACGTAACGGACCTCTCCACAAATACGACTGTCTTAGACGGGGAGGGACGACCAGTAGAGTCTGTCTGTATTACGTAGAGAAACAGATGTTGTATTTGAAGTTTAGCGGTAGTAGAATGTTCAGAATGCTCATTTGACTTTTAATAAGTAAGTGGCACAGAGTTAGATAATCTCTTTATAATGACTTTGCCGTTATTGTAGAATTGAAGTCGAATATTCCGACAAACTTGAGTCAGAATACAAAGATACGATAAAATACGACGAATACATGGAGGGCGGAATCCCGTCGTCCCTGTTGGAGGGCCTTGGCTTCACCGAATCAGAATCAGCCACAGAGGCAAACATCGCAACCGACGATGTCGACGGCGATGACGACGACGACGGTGCCCACCTGGATGCATATGCATCTATGATGGGGTGCTCTGCGTCTTCTCTTTTAGGCCCCGAGGGGCTCCCGCCAGTGAGGTCCTCGTATTTGGTCGACCAGATCCACGCCTTGGCAAAGAGTGGAATCCTGGTGCAGCAAATGGTCGACCGGACTTCTCCAGTTTCTTCCTCTCAAAGTATCTTCTTCTTTTCCAATTCTTAGAAATTCTGTTTAGAGATTTTTATTTTGCATTTAAATGAATCTTGTAATTACAAGCAAATTCTTATAATTGTTTCTACTTTTGGCAACTGTTATAGCACCCCTATGATTTATTTAGTGCTGTGGTAGTGCAAAATCAAGATTATGTATAAGATTAATCGTATAATCTATTCATGGGACACTAGAAATGATATACATATATGATATACAGAAATGATATAACTAGAAATGATATACATTTATGATAACTTGATATATAGAAATGATATCTAATGCCTCTTGAGGCCTATTTTGAAGAAATAAAAACATTGGCCCACGTGTTGATTAAAAATGTTTAATTAATTTGAATTCAAAACCAATTTTTTTTAACAGTTGATTTAATTTCTTTGTAGACAGAGCATGATCTATGTAGCAATACCAATTGTCCATAGGGGCTTTGCTTTCTATAGAAAATTTTTTAATGTAAACAATTTATTAATTCTTAGGTGACATGACAAACTGTACAATAAATTACAAATTCTAAGCACTTGATTTTATTTAATGCTTTATTTAATTATTTATTTATTATTTATTATTTATTTACTCATTTAACAACTGTTTTTATACTGAAGAGACTTGTTATAAGCCAAATCATAGACAGGTTTGTATTAATATCATTGCAATTCATCTCTTTCGTTTTAAACCCCACAAACTCCAAAGTAAAGCAGCATCCATAGCAACTTGAATTTCACATCAATAAACAAAAAGGTTAAAGTCAGATGATGTGTCAAAATAATTGGCTATTGAAGGATTCATAGGGTATGAATATTTTTACTCACTTAGTTTAATTTCATTTGTGACGAGCCCTTTTAGGCATTTCCTTGTTTTTCAGTGTCTTCGGGATTTAACAATGAACCTGTGATTTCTTCAACGGCTCCAATGAGGACAAGCCAACGTCTCTCTGCAAAGAGCTCTCCTTCGGCCGAAACCACGACGGAGGACAATTCCTCTAACGTGGCTCTGATGGGTAGAACCTGCATTGTAACAACTCCTGGCTTACGACCAGAGGCATCGAAGACAATTCCCACATTTCCTTCGGCGGCCGGACATCAGTCGATTGCCGCTTCGGCATCAGAACTGCACAGATTCCTGCCGAGAACTGCTCGATTTTGTGACTCGACGCCAAAAACGACGGTCATGAAAGGCAACATTGTCTACGAACGAATGCCTACCGGTGAAGTTGTCGCTAGTCTTGTTAGGACGCCACCGACAGACGACTCTTCTGCGAGACTGCATCAAGGAACCATCAGCAGCAGTAGCAGCAGTCCGTCCAATCGGATGCTGCCGTCTTCGTTTCAAGGTGCGCAGTCGACAGGTTTCGCTGCAGTCCACCTGGACGATTGTCCGATCAACGAATACAACGTCGGCGAAGTGCTCGAAAAATCAATCAAGGCGATGCAGTCGATGCGAATGCTGCTGACTTCACTGCGGGACGATCTGCGACGAATTGGCGCCGGGAACGCCATGGTAACAGACGAACAGGTTAGAAAGCGCCAGGAGGTGGCCGACAAATTGACGAAGGCGTACATGACGTACAAGCGTTCGATAGAAGACATCGAGTCTCAGCCTCTGCTTGAAAATGCGCACGGCACAGGACAGACTGCAGCCGCCGTCGTGCGCGGCATGCAAAACCCGTCCGAAGTCACTCGACCTGCCGTGTTCGCCAAGAACGACGCGGCCATCCGGTCGAACGCACAGACGCGGCCACGACAGAACAACGTCGAATCTAACGTGAAATTGGACCGTGGAAAGTTGCCGGGTCACGACCGCGAAGTGATCGAACTGTCTGGAAGTGATGAAGAAAGCGCTCCAAGAAGTACGACCGTAGTCAGACAGGTGATGTGAGTTCAGAAGAGACCGGTCGGTGCCAGATTCTCTTTTTTTGGAACATATTCTGCGGTTCCTGTGTTGGATTTCGTGGCGATGAGTCGCCCTTCCTGCGTTGTTTGTCAGTTGACAAACTTATAGAGCAATCAAGCCTTTTCATTTAAGCTGGGTAATGCAATTTGCTTTGAAGACATTTCACCAGATCATTATTTTTGCTGATTTATCCCAGTTTTGTCTGTCATGAGTTCAATATCAATAGCGACTGCGTAATGTAACAGTTTGAGCATTCCGTCGATTGTGACGTTATGTTGGATTATAACTGTGCCACATCTGAACAGTGGCAGATGATGGGGTTAAATCAAACGTCGTTTCCAGTGCAGTGTTTGAGGTCACAGCAGTGGCAATGGTGAGGAGGTTGTGTTGCGACAGCGGTGCTTTTGGCGGTATTCTTTTATTGTCTTCATATATTGTTTGGACTGTCCGAAGGCATTTATTCTCTCTCTCTCTCTCTCTCTCTCTCTCTCTCTCTCTCTCTCTCTCTCTAACTCATTCAATCGTCTCCGACTTTGTGTGACATTATGGGCTTTTCTGCCCTCAACCGCATTTCTCAGTTCTCGATGTTCAATGTTCATCGCTTCCATAATGTTGTCCATCCACTTGTCTTCTGTCTTCCTCTTTTCTTTTTCCTTCAACAGCTGGTAGCATTTATTTGACAAAAGGCTTCTAAATATTTGCAGTTCAGAAATTTCTTATTCCTGTCCTGTGTTGACTTTTTGTTGTAAAATAATTCTAAGCAGAAGCAGTATAAGCCACTCATCGTAAAGGCTTTTCGTTTATTCCAGTGTTTCCCAAACTGTGGGTCGCCACCCAAAAGTGGGCTACGGGGATCAGTCTAGTGGGTTGCGGGGTAGTGCGAAATTAGATTCTAAAATGGCATTTTCTAGCCAATGCCTTGAAAGTTGCAAGTAGGCTTAGGTTTTAAGAATTTTATATGCCTGCAATCCGTCTTACACGGCTTATATTAAAATGATTAGTGTTTTATGAAACATTTTATCCAATTTTAGTTGACAATAAGTTTTCAGGGTCAAGGCATGTTACATAGCCTCTGACGTGAGTCGCACAGTTCCAAAAAAGTTAGGGAAACCACCGTGGCCCTTGGCACTTTTAAAAATTTCTCTTATTTCGGAATAACACAAGGAAAGCGTATTCAGACCATTTTGCTCAGAAATTCAGCGAACAATAGGGATTCTATAGTCGAAGACACGTGCAAACCTAACGGTTAAGCGAATTTGCCCTACTCATAGGATTTTTAAGACGCGTAACAAAGGTATGCTCTTGGCAAAATTTTGAAAAGATATTTTTCAAGAAATTTCAATCTCTTTTTCTATTCTTTTGTCTTATCTTTGGGAAAAATATGAATCTTTCTACACTGTAATATATTTGTCACATTTTCCACTCGAATTGAATCGGAGATTTTGCTTTGCCATTTAATCAAAACTCAGAAGACTCCTTTCAACTAACGTTCGCCAGATGTCGCAATGCATTGTTTTGATATTACATGCTACTATTAGGGTCGCGGCACGTTACAAAACCGCTGAATTGGGCTGCAGTCAGGGCCATATTAAGGCGGGGGTTGAGGGGCTGTAGTCCCCCGGTCCATCATGAAAATAGGCCCACCGATTTTCGAGATAACCTTTTTTGGCTTGTCAGAACGATTTGGAAGGGAGGTAACCTTTTTTTGCTTGTCAGAGATTTTCAGTATAGGCGACGGACTTTTTTCTCAGCCCCAGGCCCACTCGGACCTTAATCCGGCCCTGACCGTAGTTCCAAAATGCTTAGGAACCCCTTACGGTGTACTCTATCATTCTTCACAATCCACGCATTTAATTCAAGTCATTTATTTACTTATTTATTTCAAGACAATTTCTATAGCGCCGTGCACTAGGTTAAGGCCTACAACAAGGGCGCTGCACACACAGTCAACCATATCCTAAACTAAAAAGGTGCGTCTTTAGTTCTCTCAGAAACAGCCCAGCTGAGTTGGCACCAGTCACTGCGGTCGGCAAGGCATTCCAATTTTCCAAAGCAATGGGTTCCCGCGAGAGAAGGACCTGTCTCCGAACTTCGGAGTCTGTGACGGAGGCGGAACGAGCAGTAGGACACGATGGCCGGAGCGAAGTGCCGACCTCCGTGCGTTCGACGTTGATCTTAGGACCAGCTCAGCCAGGTACTGTGGACAGTGCGGGTCATTTAACGCTCTATAGGTGAGCCAGCAGCGCTTATGGATAATGCGCTCCCGGGCTCGAAGCCAGTGCAGTTGATCACGCAGTAGGGGGGTCACATGGGCTCCCCAGGGGCTGCTGAAGACGACCCGAGCAGCTGTATTGAGCACGGATTGCAGACGATTCAACTTTCCATCGGGGAGGCCCAGCAACACGCTGTTGCAATAGTCCAGCCTGGGCAGAACAAGGGCGCGCACAAGGTGCACTGCCCCGCTGATCGGAAGATGCCGGCGCACTGACCTAATCCTCCGTAGGTGGTAGTAGCAGCCGCGGACAACATTACCGATATGTTCCTCGAACGACAACGTCTCATCGAGTAGTACTCCCAGGAGTCGTAGGCACTTTGAGGGGACGACGGTCACATCACTCAGCGTGAACGGTGAATGGCTCAGGAGATGCTTCCTCCTGGGGGTGCACATCCACAGGAACTCGGTCTTGGCCGGGTTAAGGGCCAAGCGATTCTCCTCCGTCCACATGATGATCGCCATGATGCAATCGAGGAAGCGAAGTTTAAGTCTTTCCATGTCGGCAGGCAGACAGGAAGAATACAGTTGCACGTCATCCGCGTAGCCGTGCGTGGTCAGTCCGAACGCGATAGCGATTTTCCTCAAGTCCGCTATGAAGAGAATGAACAGCAGAGGGCCGAGAACCGACCCCTGCGGAACACCATGCTGAACAATTCGCTTTTCCGACGTTTGACCGCCGCACCGGACCGATTGCGTCCTATCACTGAGGTAGCTCTCGAACCAGCTGAGGACCCGACCCCTGAGGCCGTATGAATTCTCCAGCCGCTGGATAAGAATCCGGTGATCCACCGTATCAAACGCAGCGGAGAGGTCAAGAGGGCAGAGGAGAGCCACCCTGCCATTCGCAACCGCATCCACAACGTCATTGAATATCCTCAGCACGGCGGTTTCAGTGGAATGCCCACGGCGATACGCTGATTGATCATGAGGCATCAGTCCGTTAGCGTCTAAAAATTCGATCAGCCGCTTGCTGACAATCCTCTCCAGAAGCTTGGAAAGGAATGGCAGGTTTGACACTGGTCGGTAGTTTGACGTTTCTTGAGGGTCAAGTCCTGGCTGTTTCAGTAGTGGCGTGACCGTTGCATGTTTCCACTTCGACGGAACTTCGCAAGTCTCTAAGGAGGCGATCATGAACGCTTTCAGAAACGGGGCTAGGACCACCGCCGAGTCCTTTAGCAACCACATCGGCAGAGGGTCTGCAGAGCACTGTTTATTCGGAGACGCGCGCACTATGCGGAGCACCTCCTCCTCCATCGGTGCCCGAAACGCCATGAGATGCGGCCCATCGTAGGCCTCGAAGGTTGCCGGTCCCGCAAACGCCGTCCTCTCCCGTATTCCTTCAATCTTTCCATCAATGTACCGATGGTACTCTTCCGGGCTGAACGCAGGACAGGGAGCCATCGCAGAAGTGCACTTTCCCAGTAGGGCGTTCAGCGTCTTCCAGGTCTCCTTCGAGTCGGACTCCCTGGTGAGCAGCAACTGCTTCCAGTATTCCCTACCTTTCAATCTTACAAGGGACCTCCTTGCTTTGAGGGTAGTCCTCCAGGCCTCAAGGGCCACAGCCTCGTTGGCTGAGCCCCTGGACATTATGCTTTCCGTCATATCATTTCTTTCTTCACTCATTGTAATTCAAGCAGTTGACTGAATTGACCAATGTGACTTTAGGGGTCATCCATAAAGTACGTCCTGCTATTCTTTTGACAGCTTACCCTTTGTCACAACTTTTAGAAGGTCTCAGACACCCTTAAAATGTCGTCCATAAATTACGTCACGCAGGTTTTCTATTTAATTAATTCAAGTTTCTCCTTCAATTTTAAACAGCAAAACAGAGAAATCTTCTACTTCAGGTAATGATGACGAATGCAAATTTTCATGTACCTTGCATAATATAATTAGTATACAGTATACAGTGTACTATACACCATTGACATATGATAGAATGCATCCATAAGAAGAGAGTAAAATATCACGGCATATTTCAGGCTTCATGTGTACGGACAGTGTGACGTCACAGTGGTCTTTACCCCTCTCCTGTCGCCTGTGGCGGCTCCACTTGAGGCCCGTGACCCTTATTGAATGCCTCCCCCACTGCCGTGGGCGCCCACTGAAATGTTTACAGGAGGGGCAAATCACAGTGGTTACGGTTATGCCAAATAACTTTTTCCAGGGGAGGAGGCATTTTAACAAAATGGTCACAGTTAATATTTAGCAAGGTTTTCAAATTTCAATGTGAAATATTGGTATTTGCAGTTTCCAGGAGGCAGGCGTCCCTCTTACCCTAATGTGTAGGCGCCCATGATGCCTCCAGCCCCTGTTGTGACCAACGTTCCCTCTAATTTTTGTAGTTCGTGTGCGCCTGAAATTTTCTGTGTGCAAAATCTTACATGAGACGTCAACTTTTGTGCGCGCCCTGAGTTAGTCCATAATCAACATTACTCATTTGCTAACAAGTTAATATATTATCTCAGAACACTCTTGTCGGTCAATGATCCACTTTTTACAATTTCCCATCAGGTTAGAATATAAACACATGTATTGGCGTTAACTTGGATGAAAAATTGGTGGGAGGGGAGAGCAAACCATATACCTTTCTCTTGCAAGTAGATTTACTGTAGGTCTTAAGAAAATTATATGCACGCAATCCTCCGCACACAGTTTATATTAAAATGATTAGTGTTTTATGAAAATTTTCAAGCAATTTTAGTTGACAATAAGTTTGCAGGATCACGGGATGTTACAAAGTCTCTGAAGTGAGTAGCACAGGTTCAAAAAGTTAGGGAAATCCTGGCCTATAGTACTTTTTAAAACTTAATCTTATTTCGTAATAACGCAAGGAAAGCGAATTCCGACCATTTTGCTCTGAAACTCCATATAACAATAGGGAGTCTTTGAGAGCGGGCAATCTACCTTGCGGTTAAGCGATTTTGCCATACTCATATGATTTTGAAGACGCGTAACAAAGGTATGTTATGAGTAAAATATTAAAAAGATAATTTTCAAGAAATGTCATTATCTATATCTCTCCTTTTTTCTTATTTGGCAAAACAATGAATAATTCTGTCTAATGCATTTGCCATATTTTCATTCGAATTGAATCAGAGCTTTTGTTTTGCCATTTATTGAAAACTCAGAAGATTCCTTTCAAGCAACGTTCGCCAGATGGCGCATTACATTTTTTTACATTGCATGCTCTTATGAGGGTCGCGGCACGTTACAAAACCGCTGAAGTCGGCCGCAGTTCCAAAATTTTGGGGAAACCCTGCTCTGATCGATTTCTTCTCTTGTTCTTCAACATATTCATTAAGCTAAATCGCAGTTTGCGCTGAATGTCAGACATGTTCCTCCTATATTGATCCATTCGATTTGCTAGATCTTGAAACTGTTCACAATCAAGGGCAACCATGAACTCTTAAATGAAGTCGCTGTCGTTTTCATTTCAAACATAAGCGTAAACTTCTATTAGGTCTCTAGGCGCAAGTCCCCCGTTTTCGAGAGGTTATAATAGGGAAAGGGGAGGTTACAGGTCAGGGACGCCACCTGTTGGTCGGTCACAGAAACACAGGACAGAAAGGGACTGGCGATGAGAAAAAGCCACCGTAGGAATTAAGCCAACGCGAGCGCTATAGAGAAACATTAGGTTGACTACATTAAGTGGAAAGACCAATACAGACCCTGGCTGGGAAATGTGACTCTTAAAACCCTAGGATTTTTTGTTTTTAAGTAGAACAATGAAAAGACCCATCTTTGCTGCTTTAAAAGTTTGCTACCCTCTGCAGACAGCAGAACACATAATGTGCAATGGTGTAGCCAAGGTTGAACGCTCTCGCATAGCCATATAGCCAATCAGTGGCGGTTCCTGTATTTCTTGGTGGGGGGAGGGGATGAAATGAATTCACAGGAAGTTGGTGGAGGGGATGAGAAGAGAAGGGAAAAATCAATAAACTTTGCAGAAAAAGGCTGACAACAGAAAATTTTATCTCCTTACTACACTTTTACCGAAAAATAGGCTGACGAGCAGAAAATAAGGTCATCCGCAGTTTTTTCTAGTAGTTTTACTAGACTTTAACCCAAAAATATGTTTCACAAGAGAAAAAAAGTCCGGAAGTCTGGTGGGGGAATGCATCCCCAATCATCCCCACGTGGAACCGCCACTGTAGCCAACTTAATCAATCAAAATAATGGGTGACGATCCATTTTTGCTTGTTAGGATTTTTCGAAGTTGGGATGGTCACAATATCCCCCCTGCGGGGATTCCTGGCTACGCCACTGCGTATGTGACATCAATAGGCTATAGAGAAGGGTTTATGGGTGTTGACATATCAAACATCAGAACCTAAAAAAACTAAAAAAATTAAAACTTAGGCCTACATGTCATTTCTAAAAACCAATGTATTTTCCAGCCCTGATACAGACCCGGATTCATTAGAGGTCTGTGGGGGGGAGGATGATTTAATCGTTGACGGGGACATATTCCATTCCTGTATCACGCGTGTTTCTTGTCGTTTGGCAATTGAACCTATAGGCGAGAGTTTAGGTAAACGGCGTTGCACTGTCCGAAGCCGATCTGATTGTCTTTAAATGAGTGAATGCTCTAAACGCAGACGAACTTTCTTCCGACAAATAAGTCTCAAGTACTTATACATCGCAGCCTGGATTTTCGATTCATAGTCTGGAAGGAATTTCAATAGATCTGATCTCTTGCCAAGTAAGATTTTAAATTTACAGCAGTTACCTTTTATACTGTCCTTTAAAATAGTTTCGATAATGACGACTGGACTTATAAGTGATTTAGTCGGATCTCATTTGTGTTAAGTCACGGTGTCCCACTCAGCACTTTTTAAAGTCTCAAAGTTTTTTCTTTTCGCTGTCATTATATTTGTTGTATTCGAGACTTCAAATAAGAAACACATTTCGCAGGATAGAGCGTCATGATAGCTATCATATTGAATTTCAGTACTGAATAATTCTACAGAATAATCCCCATTTATAAAACGCTCTGTTAGGTCCTATATAGAAAAACTTCCCGCCCCGCATCGGGGTGGGAAGTTAGCAGAGTGGTAACAATGCTGGGCGATGGAGCAGAAGGTCGCGGGTTCGATACCCACAAGAGCCCTGAGGTCGAGAGGACGGTGGTAAAATGAGAAGCAGCGTTAAGCTGCGAGGTAAAACGTGGATCTGGGAAAAGTAATGGCAACCTACCCCAGATTAATGGATTATACCACCTACATCACTGATTGCCTATAGAACGGAGATAAGCACCGGTGGCCGGAACCTACCTTCAGGCCCGTCTTTTGCCAGTGTGAGGCCCCTGGCACCTGGCGGCCTGCGGGGGTCCCGGATGGGTTGGAGTCAGGGCCGTTTTAAGGCACGGGCAAGGCAGACACGTGCCTATGTGGCCCCGCGATATATGAGGGGCCACGGCAGAGGTGAGAAAACATTTTTTCGGATGCTCGAAAAAGTTGACGAGCAAAAAGAGTCATCACGTTGTTTGGTGCTTGATCTTTCAGTTAATTTATCCTCCAGAAGTTGATAAGGAAAAAAGGTCAAAACATAAAAAGGTTGGAGCGCGTGGGGTCCCTTATGGAGCTCGCGGGTCCCTAAGATGCGCGGGGCCCCGGGCACAGTGCCCAGTTTCCAACACATAAAGACGGGCCTGCCTACCTTTACCTTAACTATGACATATCATGCGGTACTCTAGTTACTTAAAAATCATTCAGACAGGTAGCTGATGTTGTCTTATCGACTACTTAATCTCGGAATTTCTTCTAATCTTTAAATTCCGCTAATCTTAAGCAGAGTCTATAGCTGTCAATGGTAGTTCTTGCAATTGACTTCATTTGCTGTTAGCTATAATATTATGGTTCCTATGGACGTTGCGAGGGAGGGAACAGTTCTCACTCAGTCCGCGTGACAATTCTGTTCTTATTATTCGGTTTTAAATTCTTTTTACTTAAAATAAAATTAATTAGCTTCGCAATTTTAGCTTTTGACGTTCCCGAGCAAATGCAAATTAAGGATTTCGTTCTATTTTTTTAAACAAAAGTAGGCCCCTATTTTAAATATTTTGAGATTTAGTTACTAGCCTCATACATGTTCAAGAGATGCTTTTGGTATTACACGTTTGACTTTAAAAGATTATTTCTTGTAGTTTCGAAAAGTTTCTTTTATTTCTTGCACTGACATACACTTGCACGCTCATGATAAGGCCAATAGGCTAACCAAGACCTGTAAGTAACCTGTGTAATATAATGCAGCATTTGTATAGCACCTTTTGTATTCCTATTCAAAGACTCCTCCTGCTTTAGACTCACTTTATAAGAAAATGAGACTTTAGTCATCGCAATGAACTGAATGCGGAGTGAGAAGTAAGGTGCGAGTCATCATCATCATCATCATCATCATCATCATCATCGTCATCATCGTCATCACCATCAGCAGCAGCAGCAGCTCAAAGTCTCCTTAGGAGACGTCGAGACCAGTAGCAGCATGTCGAACGATCCTTTTCCAGTTTTCCTGGTCTTTTGCTGCATGAATCGCCTCCCCAAGATTTAATTCCGTCCACTCTCTGATGTCATCAAACCATCGTCTTCTGGGCCTTCTCTGAGAATGTGTTCCCTCCATTGTTCCCTCCTTTGATGGGGCGCCGAAGGAAAACAAATGAATGACGACCTTTTTGGGCGTCAATAATTTTCGGAAGTTGAAGGGGCGCCATCAGTATGTTTTCGCCCTCGGGCTTCGGATACCCTCGCTACGCCTCTGCAGAGGAGACAGATTTGTAAAAGTTGGCGCTTCGTTATGAGGGAGAGATCTTTCCAGAGCTCCATAGTTTGCCATGGCGACCCGATGCTGAGCTGGCCACAAGGGCGCAAAACACGGGGGAGACGGCGGGGGACGGTCCCCCAATAATTGGTTAGAGGGGACAGAGTATCAATTATCCCCTCAATGTTTTGTGCCTTATATCACTCATTACGGATGACCTTTTTTGCTCATCAGGGTATTTGGTCAGGGGAAAATATAAGGATGACGTTTTTTGGCTCGTCAAGACCTTTTGGGAGACGAAAAGGGGGTCTGACCTGACTTTATCGACGATTCTAGCCCCCCCCCCATGTTGACGCCAGGTTTACGCCACTGGCTGGCCAGACGAATCCTCCTCCTGAGTCCTGATCTCCTGGCTACAATTTTCACCTGCTCGCACCATGCATCCAAGATATAATCATCTTTATTCGTGACAAGCACAGCATCAAAAATATTAGAACACAACCAATGATAAAACAAATCAACTAACTGTTCGACAGTTTCCAACTGGGTGTTGTCTGAGGTGATTACCACCGGTTCCTGCCACAATGACCCTCGTCTTTATGACGTTGATTTAACCGTGACCATTATGTTAATATGTGTCTTACCCATCCGGGAGAGATTTGTTTGGCGTAACCGTAATCATTGTGTTTTACCTCTCCTGGAAAAATTTCTAAGGGCGCCTATAGTCCAGTCACTCCGAATGACCGATGATCGTCGTGACTCGTGAGTGGTACGTGATATAGGGACATGGGCATCCATTCGATCAATGGAACGGAGCAGGTGATGTAAATTAGTGAAAAGCCGCGGTGAAAACAGTTCAGTGAAGTAACAAATTGCCTGTTCTTGCAGAAGCAAGAACAACCAACCTGTTTATACTCAATTCGGTCAGAAATTGAAAGCCAAATTAGCCAATGGTCGTTTGAAATTAAATCGCCTGCCCTGCGTCGAACACAGAGTCTCAGTCTAATGTTCTAAACAGCGGGGAATGACTCAAGATGAGTCATCGGATTCTCGACGGAAGTAAGTAGGAGGTAAGTAGGTGGAGGTAAGTAGGAGCTCACGTGAAACAAGCGGACCATTTTTCAGACAGCAATTGGGGAAATTTGGGAGGCGAATTTCGGCGAAGGACAAGTAAACTTCGGAAATTCATTGGAAAGTTCACTTCGAAGAAGATCACGCACGATCACGTACATGACATCGACAAGGTCAGGGCCAGGGCCAGGGTCAGGGTCAGGGTCAGGACCAGGACCAGGGCCAAGGGGAGTCTAGCCTTACTGCTCCTGATCGAGCGTCTTGTGTCGGTGAATATTCCTCGATGTTAATATTCCTCATTAAAACGGAGTTCCAAAAAACTTTGTCAAATGCAAAATGGAAAATTCCGCGAATGACTTTTGATTCGGGAACCCGTTGAGTGATTTGAGGTGACGATTTTCAGGCGGAGAAAGGAGATTCAGTTGGACCAACTAAATATCGACGCAGAATAGGTCTCTAGGGGATACGATAGAAACCAGTGGCACCGCCAGGAATTTTGGGTTGGGGGGCAATTCTCACCGGATTTGCGCGAAACTGTATGATAGGTGGCCTGGGGTCAGGTTGGGGGGCGGGGCAGTTGCCCCCCATTTGCCCCCCGCCGTGGCGACGCTAATGATAGAAACGGCCGAAGCCTATGCTCTGGTAATTCAAGCGATCATCGACGGATACGCGGCGAATCATAACAGAGGCGCTATAGAAGTTTGATTCTAGTTCTCCGCCTATGGAAATCGCCACACATGTTGAGCATGACGAGGATCTTTCGTCTTTCGAGATCAGGTCGTTCACATGCTGCGACCCTCTTGAGGGAAGTGACTGACTCATCCGCAGATGAACGGACGAAATTAGGGTTAAAGTTTCCGTCTACGGTCTACGGTGCGGCATCTCTGTCAATATTTATCCGCACCAAATAGTCTCTCTCGGAAACATCTGATTTCAATCGAGACCGAGCAGGTCGGACGAATGTGTTTATTAAGCGAGGACTGCTATTCCTCTTTTGTGGTACAATTTTTCACAACGCAAACATTCTTACTGAATTCACAAACATCACGGTAACTTCAAGAGAATCAACTTTGAATCGCCTACGTTAAACGCGTAATCACAATTTTAATCTCAATTTAACAATTTTAATTTTATATAACTGTACTCTTATATAACTGTACTCTTTTTAAAGGAAAATTGATCACTGTACTAAACTCAGAAACTGTCTGCATGGACACCCGCGCAAACGACAAGCGAGAAAGGTCGTTCGGAAAATTTATCACTCGGCAAAACGCAGAAGATTGTCATCCTGACACTGCACGTTTTCAATTAATAACGGCACTTTTTGTGTATCACTGCGAGTTAAAAAGAAGACCCCGAGTAAAACAATTGCGTAAATAACAACGCGATGTCTTTCAGCTGGCGTTGGTCGACTACTTCGTCTCTGGCCTTAATAATATAATTACTCTTAACACTTTGAAAGTGCATTTCAAAAGATTCAGACACTAGAAATCACCAAACAAAACTAATCTATTACTGAACTGAGTGATTTCAGAGGTGTCCAAAATCTCGAGTCTTCAGTTTAGTGGGTTTTAGACGTTGAATTTTTAAAATTTACGAAGATAGTTAACATACATGCCTACATAGTACATACAAGAGAACTTTACTAGATCCTTGTCTTCAGAGGCGTAGCCAGGAATTTCACATTTATGGTATAAATTGAGGGTATACATTGCTAAATATAAATATATATATATGCTGTATATACTGTATTATATATACTGATTTTTGGGGATATATATATATATATATATATATATATATATATATATATATATATATATACCGATATAACTCCCCTTCCGTCGTTACGTCTCCTGCTTGTCATTGGCTTTGGGCACTTCTACCTTTTATTCTTAATGATTTTTATAGACAGTGGCTGAGCCAGAAATTTATAAATAGGGGCGAACAATACGAGAGAGTGGTTGTTTAGCTCATATTATTATTGATGATATCTGAGGGGTTGAGTTATGACTGAGTCTTGCACCCCCTTCAGCCAATACTTGGCGCCGCCTCTGATGACGTATTTAATTATTGAATTTAAATTGTATTTTTTCGGTGAAATTTCTCTACAATCGAATAACTTTCTAAATTCTAGACATTCGAAATAATTCGGTGAATGTAATTTTCAGAGAGCTGTTGCCGCACTGGATCTTAGAATGAATCAATCTTGGACAACAACGTTACTGCTCTTAACTGTTGGTGAGCAAGATGTTCTGTTCGATTATCCGGCGGTGGGTGGGTGGGTGGGGGTGAGGTGGGTCGGTTGGCAACCCCCACTGGTCCAGGGCGGTCCCAGTTGAGTCGATAACTGTATACTCGTCCGTCTGCCTTACACCAAATGGGTTCAAAAATGTTGGAATTTAAGTAGTTCCCTCCATATCGCTTATCTAGGAATGGCTGCATTAGATTAATCACAATATTATTCTTAAAAATATGCATTCGTCGCATGCCAATTGGATATCTATGTCTGCAAATTCTTTGTGTTTTATATTTAACTAGGTGTTTACCCGTCAAAAATGACGGGGGAGAGTGGCTGTTTTACCACCCGATTTTGCGCAAATGCATTAACATTTTGCACAATTAAGTGTCCTTAACTCGCTGCCTTTTCCTTCAACCGAGTTAACGCCCATTCGCAGGAATTTTCTGAAATTTGAGATTAATCACAAAATTATTCTTAAAAATCTGCATTCGTCGCATGTCAATTGGATATCTATGTCTGCTAATTCTTTGTGTTTTATATTTAATTTAATTTCCTCAATTCACCGAAGGAAACGGGTTCCAACATAGCCTATAGGCTCTCGTTTAACTTTGACAGCATTTGAAAGTGTTTGACTTATTAAGCAAAACTCAATTTGATGTCTAAGTGGCCGATTTTGGCAGGTTTTTTACCCCTCCCTCTCGTCACAAGTCGTCACAAAAAGGAAGACCCCCTAAAATGACGCCACAACCCGTTAATCCCACATCTTTTTAATGTTAAAAGTAATGTTTCAATTGCCTTATTTATTGAACGAAGCGGGTATTGCAATGAATTCGTTTGAAAATACTCATTATAATTATTATGATTGAAGCGATATTCAGAACTTTTTCTAATTAAAAAAATTATAAGAGTAAAATATGTCCAACTTTGCCGTAACAAAGCATTGCGATATTAATAATACTATTTAGTATTATGTGACGTCACATTTCTGGAACCCCCCTTCCCGTCGTCACAAATGTTTGAACCCCACCCCTTCCCTAAGTGCGTGACGTCATTTATGGACGGTCGCTAAAATAAAAGACTAAGATTAATATTAACACAGTTAAGAGTTAATTTTGACGGTATTTCTAACAACCTTTCACTTATTTTAGGAGCTGTCCATTAATTATGTCAACAATTTTTGGGCAATTTTTGACCCCCTCTTCTTGTCAACAACTATCAACTTTCAGTTACCCCTATAATTGCGTCAAAAACTTTTGACCACCCCCCTAAGATCAATGACAGGTCCCAATAATAAGGTTATTATTTTTTGCTGTGATGACCATTTTCTCCTTTTTTGCTCATAAAGTGTCAAAATGTGGCGGTGATGAACTTTTTGCCATGCTTTTTTTCCATTGTAATAAGTAGTATTCCATGAAATTTCCTATTTTTTGATTATTTGTAAAAAGTGAAATTGTTGACGTCAACTTCTCTTGAAACCCCTCCCCCTGTCAACAGCTGTCAAACTTTTTCAAACCTCCTCCCTCCCTAAAATTTGTTGACGTAATTAATGGACAGCCCCTTAGGCAATTGAGATAATTGTGTTACTGCTCCGCAAAGCATTTCATGTCCCATCTTTTTAGATTAGTTTCTTTTTCATGAAACTGAGGAAATATCGGATATTTGAATAAGACAGTCACGTCTCCCGATAATATTAAATGGATTTTTGGTTTAGAAACTAGAAAGATGCTCGCGCTCGCTTCGCTCGCAGTGCAGGATAAATACTAATCCAATACCTATACCTAATACCCAACATTTCAATGAAGTACATACGCCACCTAGCCAAGCTCTGCGCCACGTAATAATTACCTAGGCCTATGTACGTTAAAATCACGCAACTGTGACCATTTGTGACGCTGTACACGTATTTTTTGTGTACGTTAAAATTGCGCAACTTCCTCAAGCTACACCCATCAACGCATCGCGACGTTGTACACATTATGACGTTGCAATGAACAATTGGACGTACACTTCGTCAAACGCTTCTTCGACTAAACCGTTTGGTTACCAATAGCAACGTCGTCTTCGAACATCGTCGCCCACCAACGCATCGCGACGTAAGGACTAAACGGTCTAAACCGTCTACCAATAGTCAACCAATCAGAACGCTTGAAGGTAACAGAGAGACATACAGATAAGGATCTTAATATTATAGATGAGAATGCCATCAATTCGTTAATTGCGATGATGATATCTTTCGATCTTCTCGAATATCCAGGTGTTCGATTGACCTTCGGTCAGTCTACGAATGAATTCACTTTCGAAGGAACTGAAGCCGAACACACAGAAGTCTTAACAGGGGTCGAACTCACGACCGCTCCAACAGACCTCAGCTCTACCATCGAGCAACAACAAACCATGGATGACGTCACTGTTGTCCAGTCAGCAACAGTTTCCGTCGTCTCCGAAGGCAACAATTTGGAAACGTCGTCGACGTCACACGGTCTCAACCGTACCAAGGATGACGTCACGAAACAGGTGACGTCATCGACTGTCAAGATCTCGTCAGACAACGCAACGTCGCCGTTGCTAGGCAACGACACGACAGTCGACTACAGAAATGCAACCGACAAGGCGGACAACCGGAAACCAGGAGCGGAACTTCCGATCAAGTCACAGGACACAGAGACGAAGACCATCATCATCATCATCGTCGTAGTCACAGTCGTTGGAGGCCTCTTAGTCATCGCCGTCGTTGTTGGCATTATCATCAAGAACCGTCATCGTATAATGAGACTGATTAGAAGCAAAGACGAAGAGGTGTTCGTTTTGAACGATCGCCCGACCCCCACCCAAGGCACTGACGGGCGTCACGTGACGGAAGGGCACGCCCCAAGAACCAACCCCTCTCCCTCGGGGCAGGTGGTCGCTGAGACTGGCTACCAGCCTTGGGTGTCAAAAGGTAATGTCGCTGGAGGGGGTTCGTCACGATTGCAGGAGAGACCAGCCCCCCATGCCAACGCAGGGTACAAAGACAACGAATCGCAGAGACTCTAATGATATAGCGCCCGCTTATTTCAACGCTATACGAACCAGTGCATAAACGATGTCACTGCCACGTAGCTACAGTATTATGATTTTCAATTTCAAATACTGAGCGCTTCGAACGCAGTGAACACTTCGATGAAAGAAATTTCCCAATTGGATTCTTGTTTTGATTTGGTTTTCTACGTAAAATTATTGTAATTTTTTTTATCGCTTCAATTGCAAATGAGAATTAATTTCTTATCTTTCACTTCGATGTAATTTGTCTTCTCTAGGGGCAGTCCATAAAGTACTTCACGCTATTGTTGAGTTGTGAACTTGTTGTCCCTCCCCTTTCACAAGCTGTCACAAATTTCGGACCCTCCCCTGAGCATCGGCCATAAATTACGGCACGCACGATTTCTGCATAACAGAGTCGAGTTTGTCGATCAATTTTCAGCAACGAAACATAGTTAATCAACTTCTGACAACGATGACGAATTTAGGCCTAATTGAGATCTAAAATTCCATATAGCTCGAAAGGCTAACATAGTATACATGTGATTACCAGGGCTTTTTGTGCCGGAACGAGGCGGAACGGCGTTCCGGAAAATCGGAAGACTGGTATTTTTAAGAAATAGCTGTGGCGACTAAAAAAGGCCATCACCTGGAAAATGGAGTGTTTTATAGGGATTTAGGGATTTGAAAACTTCTGTGATGACTAAAAAAAGTTCATCACCGAAATTTAGAGGCGCAAATAGAAATCTTGCCATCTTGCCCCCTTTCGGAAAATACCCTGCTCCGGAAAATATTTTTTTTTACAAAAAAGCCCTGGTGATTACTATATACACCATTGAATCTGATGTTAGAATACATCCATCAGAAGAGAAAGTAAAATATCAACGTATATTTCAGGTTTTATCAGAAGCGGTGCTAGGAGGGGCAGGGGCCATATGCCCCAGGGCGCCAGATCAGGGTACGCCAAAATGGAGTTCTAACAATTCTGCAATGAGTTTTTAAATAAACTTTTTCCGCAGACACGGTGTGCCAACAGTCCCGTATAAGCATAAAAAATGTCATCACCCGAGTTTAGGGGCGCAAATTTAAAACTTTGCCCCCGGGCGCCGAATACTCTGGCTACGGCTCTGGGTTTTATATTTACGGAAAGTGTGACGTCACAGCGCTCTTTAGCCTACCCATAACTCGGTCACAAACTGTCACACTTTCTTAGACCCCGCATCCCCGAGCGTGATGTATTTTATGGACGGCGCCTTATGTCCTTCCTGTTTGGTCCTTGATGTCTAGATCGCAGTTACGCAGACCATCTTAACCTCCACTCAGTGCTGGTCGATTGCTTGCGAATGTCAGATAGCCTACGCGGGATTGCGCGCACAAACACACACACAGTGCAGATTCATTCGCTAGGTGGCGCCACAACTATTTCGCTCATCCCATGCACTGGCGAACAAGTCTTGTCTTAAGACTTAATTAAACACGTTATATTTCGAGAGTTTGCTGTTTCGAAATGTCGAGTCAGAGGAAAAGATGTCGAATTTCCTCGGACAAAATGGCCGCTATCGCAAATTAACTAGCAGATAATAACCGAATCAGAAACTCTCTGACCAATAACTGAGTTCCAAGCGAAACAGGGATCATTGGTATAACAGAAGTTCTCCCTAAGCCAAACAGGAGATCAAAGCCAGACATACAGTAGCAGAATGGATCCAAATCAACGAATGTACTTGGTACATTGGCAGACAACTTGTTTTAGTTTTTGACAAGCAGGGAATTTGGAATGAATGCTTAAATCCAACACAAATTTTTAAATGGTTAGGGCCTACTATACAGTCATAATCCCTAAGAAAACGCTGCATGTCTAAATTCGTCATATTTCTCACGGTGGTGATCAACTCAAACAGCTCGCAATATCACACCGTTTAAAGCTATTTTATTATAATATGTTAAAAATGTCATCAAATTTTGCGGATCTCTTTTAAAATGTTGCACCTAAAGTAGGTAGGTGTACTGTAGGGCTGTATGCTAATCTTTCTACAAAAAGATTGCACGCAACACTGCTAATTTCTTCAGGGCGTCTTTTTGAACCGACGAAGTCAACTTTTCTCCCTTGTTGGGCCAAATAATCTTATCTGTCTTTTCGTATCGGCTGACCAGAGGCGAAGCGAGGGTATCCGGCGCCCGGGGGCCAAGTGTACCGTTGGTGTTGACGAGTGCTGACGAGCAAAAAAACAGGTCGTCGCACATGTTTATTCTTCTTCATTATGCATTTCACTTACCCATAACCCATATGCCCAATTTTGGCGCCCCACCTCGGCGCCCGGTGGCATATGCCCCTCTGCCCCTCGCTACGCCTCTGAGGCTGACCAAACACATAACAACGAGTCTAAATGTATATTGCACGCTGTTTGTTAGAACGGGTCAAATTTGTGTAAGGCGACCTTTTTGGGTTCCAGACACCCTGACAGTAACTTTTTCCCCACCGCACCTCTGGGCTCTGGCAGTAGATTAAGCTAAGCTATAGATGAAGAAACCGATTTTTTTCAAGAAACACATATTAGCTGCATTTTTAAGGCTGTGAAAAATAATAATACAATATGCACACATACAAAATATAGGCTAAGTAATTTAGTGCGAAGGACATGCAAGGAAAGCAGTTAGCATTCCAGGACTAAAAATTGCAGTGAAATGTATGATGACGAATGAAGCTGTGGACAAGTTTAAGAATATTCCGCTGTTTTTCAAATATTTTTAAGAGTTTCCTAGTTTTTCGCAGCTGCCTTGAAAATTCTAGCGGAATACTAGGCTAGTAAGGCTCCACGCATTTGCCGGACACCGAAATAGACTACAAACGAGTTGAATAATCATGATTGGAGAAGATTAGTTGAATATTCATGACGGGAGGCGAACAGTTGAATACTCACGATGGAGGTAATGGTTGAACTTGAACATTCACCATGAGGAAATAGCTGAATATTCATGATGGGGAAATAGCTGCTGAATATTCATGACGGGAGGAGACAGTTGAATA
Source organism: Metaphire vulgaris (assembly GCA_018105865.1). Taxonomy (NCBI): domain Eukaryota; kingdom Metazoa; phylum Annelida; class Clitellata; order Crassiclitellata; family Megascolecidae; genus Metaphire; species Metaphire vulgaris. The sequence goes on along the minus strand of CM030868.1, from coordinate 8,278,592 downwards.
TTCGTGAAAGCTTCGAAATGTTTCATTTTGTAGCGCGATCATAATAAAACAAGTAAAGTCCTTCCCGAGCACTCAAGGCTAACCTCAAGGCTCATAGGGCGGCGCTGATCTCCGTTACCAAGGCCCTCAGCCAGGCGACTGGTGCAAGATTACATGATACGGGGCCAGTGTTCTCATGCAACGCGCCTGTTTACTTCGCGGATTAATCCGCTACTCATTTGCCATCGCCATCTGGCGAAAGAAGGCTGAGTCGACCTTAGGGCTCCCGCGGGAGTTGAACCCGCGACCTTCTGCTCCATTTTCCAACGCTGTTACCACTCTACTAACTTCCCGCCCCCCGATCATAATATCATCATAAAAATACCAGCAAATGTTCACACGATACCTTCAGGGAATCGACTCGAAAACCAATTTCACCGTTATTGCGTTGCACCGGAGCATCAGGTTCTATTCCGATTTGATCGGAGTCCAGGACATTAGCTGTTTAAATTAGACGGATGATTCCCTCGGTTTTCGATCCGCACGAATCCTGAACTTACAATAGTCTTAGCAGTTTTTTTGAACGCTGCTCCTGGATTTCAAGGTGATCTCCCGGATTTAATTACACGCGATCCCTGTGCGTGTTGACGTTTTATTGACAATATATACCCTGGTTATTCGATTGGTAGTATTTTGGGTACACAGACGAATATTGGAGACGATCCTGGATATTTAAACAATGTAGCACTTTCCTCCAATAATTAATTAAATGCTGGGGAATTATATATTAGCCGCAATCTAACACAATATCTAAACGAAATACTGCTGAATATTTCATTATGAAAAATTTCGGTTAAAGCTCAATGTTGAGGAATTTTTAAAAATCCTTATTTTATATTAAACAGATTATCCAGATTTTGAGCATCTCTTCAATTGTTTAAGAAGACCACTCTCCTTAATTTCTTAGACTGTCAGCGACAATGCAAGCATCTTATAAGAGTGCTGCACTTAGACGAGTGAAATAGCTATTACTGCTGCTGCTGCTACTACTACTCAGTGGCGGCTCCACCGGGGGGCCAGAGGGGCCGTGTCCCCCTACTGAGGGCCTGGCCTCCCAGTGGCCCCACTGTTGAGACCCTATACTTAATACTACATACCTAATAACAAATGGTTGGCCCCCCATGATTAGAAGTTGCCACCCCAACGGCCTCCCCAATTGCCAAATCCTGGACCGCCACTGCCACAACAACAACAACAACTACTACTACTACTACTACTACTACTACAGTACTACTACTACTACTACTACTACTACTACTACTACTACAGTACTACTACTACTACAACTACTACTACTACTACTACTACTCCTACTAGTCTACTACTACTACTACTACTACTACTACTACTACTACTACTACTACTACTACTACTGTACTACTACTACTGTACTACTACTACTACTACTACTACTACTACTACTACTACTGTACTACTACCACTATTGTTATTATTATTATTATTATTATTATTATTACTACTACTACTACTAATAATAATAATAACTGCTACTACTACTACCACTAATACTACTACGAATAATCGCTTCCTCCTCCTCCGTAGACAAGAGGAAGTCACCGTTTAACGAGGATGACAACAGCTGTGACGATCGCGTCCTTCTTAATTAAGCGCCCAGATCCTCGCGGCCTCGAAGGTCGCTTCGGCTGATTTCCAGTCGCACTCGCTCTCTCGTCCGTTATGCATTTCGCTATTATAGATGCAAAATCTCATATTAACAACGCAATTGCAACTTAAAAGCTAATGGGAATTTAATAAAACATCTCATTTCCTAACAACGGGACATGTTATTGGCACGTGAATGCATAATTCTGTTTTTTTCTCTACAGCCGACGTACTATTGACAGCGTTGCGGTTACAGAGCCGTGTTATGGACGCATGACAAACACATTTGCTACAGAAATTGAAACCTCTCGGTGTGGTGCAAACGACACCTGTTGGCTTTCATTTGATCTTCCTCTATTGATGCCATTTAAATTGTTTTGAATAACATTGTGTTGACTGTACAGCGCTTTTGGTTTTGGCCGATGTCCATGTTACGGCGCTACACAAATCGTCGAATAATAATAATAATAATAATAATAATAATAATAATAATAATATGATTTAAAGTGGTTTAGGAGGTTAAATAAACCTGTCTGAAAACCACTGATCCTCGACACTCGCAGGGTAAAGGATGCGCAATATGGATCGATTGGATCTCATTAGTCTTTCCTTTTGCAAGGATCGTCTGTGCGTGATGAAGAATCACATCCTTCTTGAGGTGCCACAATTGATAACAAAACACGGCGGATCTAGACTTTAATAATGAATAGCCGGTAAAAAAGTCCTGGGCATAAGCAGCAGCAGCAGCAGCATTACCCTGTACTAGTCAGAGGCTTTAGATGACTGTCATCGGTGAGAGGCTCTGTTTGGAACAGACATCTAAGGGCATGGAAGAAACATCTCCCTAATGGCATTAAAACTATACGGATCACCAGGTTGGGTCCTCAGTGGTTGATCTCAATCTACACAACGTTGATATCGACTGCATATTGGCTCGGACGTCGCCCGGGATAAAAAGGTCCGCGACAACCAATGGAGAGAGGGAGCTGGTCGAAAAATCAGCCACTGATCCTAGAGAAACACCCGGAGGTGAAACATTCTGTGAGATTCGAATTCACACAACCACTAAGCAGCGCAAAGTCAGAGGATTGTACAATCTAGGAAAATTCGCGTCACTGTGCAAAGAATTGGAAAGGAAAAAAGCATACAAACAGGTGGCTTATCAAAAACAAAATTGGCAGATCCCAAAGCAACAAGAGTATGGGTCCAAACTGGGTGGGAGGGAGTCCTGGGGCCAGGCATTCAACAGGAGCACGGACCCTCTGATCGCCCTCTTGTGGAGCCGCCATCGCAAGCATGCATCGATGATTAAGCGCTGAGTTTCCTGAAGGACATTAAACACAAGCAACGGGGCTGTGACCCCGAAAGACAAAGGTCAGCGGGGTCAACACTGTCACATAAAACGTTCTCATAGGTTGTCGTCGCCAAGAATAGCAGAGATTTTAACCCCTTAACTGGGGATCCGGATATATCCGTCCATTTTACATTGAGTTACAGTTAAATACACGGTTAAGGGGTTAAAGAGAGCGTCTGGAATCTTCCACGAAGACCTGGATCAAGACTTTAGTTGGGTTCAGTGGCGGTTCCAGGATTTGGCAAGTGGGGGCGTTGGGGTGGCAACTTCTAAGCTTGGGGACCAACCATTTGTTGATAGGTATGTAGTAGTAAGTATAGGGTCCCAACAAGGGGACACTGGGGGACTAGGCATTCACTAGGGGCACGGCCCCCCGTGCCTCCATGTGGAGCCGCCACTGGTTGGATTTCCTTCGAAATCCAATCGAAACGATCGATTCTTAACTTTGAATTCAATCTTTCACATGGGCGTCCGGAGGGGTGTGCAAGGGGGTGCAATTGCACCCCTGGAAATAATGTGGAGTTATGAAAAAGTAAAATTACTTGTTTCTTTCGTTACAAAACTTTGTTTTGCACCCCCTGGAAAAAATTTTCATTTATTTCGTCACAAGACCCTGTTTTGCACCCCCTTGAAAAATTACTGCGGACGCCCATGATCTTTCATCAGCGGATGATTATTACCTCGAAATGCATCCAACCTTTCACTACGAAATCTGAGCAATGCATCCGAGCGTCGCAAATCAATCGCCTATTAGGCGACTGAAGAAAAAACTGGGTCGCGCTGCTGTTCATAAATTAGTTCTATAGCGCTACGCTTCACGTTACGCTCGCCCGCCAGGCGGCGCATGAGTCCCGCCCACCAATCCTCGCTCAGACGGTCACCTTCCTTACGAAGAAGCGATGAAAGGACTGGAACAAAGAACTCATCAGCTATTCTTAGAAGCCCGTTGCGTCGCCGACAGCAATCGGAGGCAGACACCAAGCACAGGAAACTGTTGGCCATGGATAAACCACATGCACACGAAAATAGGAAATACAGAATTTAGAATTTCCAGAAATTCACTTTTACAGGAACCAGGCTTTATAGAAAGGAGACGGTCTTAATAATAGGAAATTGGCAAATATTCGCACGTGAATAGGCGTTAAAATATTCGTGAATATGTTGAATTTTGTGTGAAAATGTGTCATCTAATCGAATCGCAAACGAAACAGATTTCGTTCTGACCACAGCAAATCATTCTACTCATGTCTGTATGACAAATGCAGGGAAGGAGGGAAGGCAGAAACCTTCTCTTTGACTTCTCAATCTTTTGCTTACTAGCAAAATTCTTCAGATTTCCTCCTCTCACAAATACAAGGAGACACAGAAGAGTTTTCTGCTGCTGTAGATTCTTCCACTCGATAGCAGCGTTCAATATGCTGCAATCAAATTTCGAACGAGTGTTGTTTAAAACGCTGCTTCTGTTAAACATAAGATACTGACTGGAAGCAGTGGCGGCTTCAGGATTTGACAAGTGGGGGGGAGAGGCAGGGACTTCTATCCCTATTTAAGGCGGGCGCAGCTGCGCCCGGGAAAAATGGGGGAAAATTTTGCTACTACTAATCTGAACTCAACCGAGACTGATATTGATTCAAAATAACACTGACCGTGACGTAATCAATGATAGCTATGCCTAACACAAAAGATGAGAAGCTGAATATAATACTAAGTCTACAAGGGAGCAAATTAACAGGGGGAATTTGTAATTTGGGGGGTGGTGTAATTTGTAATTTGGGGGAATTTGTAATGGGGGGAATTGAGCCCGGCTGCAAGGGGGGATAGAAGCCGCTGGGGGAGGGCGTTGGGGTGGCAGCTTCTAAGCATGGGGACCAACCATTTGTTGATAGGTATGTAGTAGTAGTAGTCAGTATACAGACCCAACTGAGGGGCCACTGGTGGGGCAGGCATTCACTAGGGGCACGGGCCCCCAGGCTCCCCCACCCCATGGGGATCCGCCACTGACAGGAAGTCCTAGATGAAATTGCTTCCTCGGAAGGTCATATCGTTCGAAATCGCGAATCAGTTTCGTCTTTTCGATCGATCCGCGAAACAGAGAAATAGAGAAACAGAGAAACAGCGAAACAGAGAAACAGCGAAACAAAGAGACGTCCATAGGGACCTAATCGACGCTAAATCTGTGTCAATGTCTTCGACGAACCTGGACTGAGCGACGTCAAATCGCACCGAGTGGAGCGTCAACCGTATCCGACTTCGGTTCTGTCCCTCAAATAGGTCACGTTACTGCGGAATTCGCTTATAGTCTCACGTCTACTCTGCGTGATTTTTAAAAACTGCGTGTCATCTCCAATTCTAGATCAGTTTCTGATCAAAATTTCTGAAATCAAATCAACTCCAATTTTATGGTCGCTAAGATTGAGTGTTTTTTGGGTGTCCTCCCATCTAGGTCTAATGATTGCAGAAAATTCTGGTCTTTTTTTAAGCATGATTTAAAGTGACTTAGGAGGCATTACTGCCTGTGTGAAAGCCACTAGGGGCACTAACGGGGCTTGAACCCGCTCCGTCAGCCTGACGCTCCAGCACGTAACCCACTCTGCCATCTTCCGTCTGAAAGTGGTCCCCACTTCGCATGCGTAAACTTCTATTTGGCCTCTATGTTTAAGCGCCCACTTTTTGAGAGGGTACCATAGGGAAGGGGAAGTGGGTACGTCGGACCCCCACTTTTTCATTCAATGTCCTGCTTCCAGTTAAGAATACTCGCTTTTTCGGGGAACAGTCAATCCTGAGAGTCTGTGAGAAGTTTTAAAGACCGCTTTGAGCCATTTCAGAGACGATCTGGATTCTTAGGAGGCCAACAATGGCGTCCAACAATGAAGGGGCTGAGGGGCGTGCAGAGAGTGGCGGATGCCCTGGGCCAAAGTCAATTTGGATGTCCCTCCCCCCCATCTCTGCCGTATGCCCGGTGTTGACGAGCAAAAAAGGTCGCCGTCAATTATGATGCCCCCATCTGGTGTATGTCCAGGACCACCGCCCCTCCCCACCCGCCCCCCTCTGCGCCCGCTACTGTGGGGTTGGGAAATGAATAGCCTATTTCACGAAATAAAAAAGAGAACGGGTGACAATCGGAGAGCAGCAAAACAAATTCATGAAATGGAGAATTTTTTTATCCAACACTGACAGGAAGGTGTTAGGCACTTCTGACACCAAGCAAAAGATTAGCTTACCACCTCACTGTAACTCTCGAGTCGGGTGTAAAATGAGAGGAAATCATTTGAAAGCGTTTGAATTGGTGTTGTCTTAGATCCAGAGAAGTTAGACTGGATTAATTATCAATAGGCCAATGTAGGCCTATTAGTCGGGACTAATGGCTAACCGGTAAGGCCGACGATAATTTTCCTAAAGACTTTGGACCTAAAGCGATTGCCTTAGTAATCTACGCATTGTTAATTTGCACGAATAACGCTTTGGAAGCGAATTTAGGCCCAACTGCGCAGTTTGACAGTGCTAGACTATAGGCCTATGCACGTGGATTAACAAAATTTAACTGAACACGAAACTTTAATCAAATTTACTATTATTTTATATTAGGTCTTTTTTTTATTAATCAAAATTATATTTGTTTATCTTCAATCGCAGTTATATTTATTTGAAAATAAAACTGTCTGCACTCGGTGCGATCGGTCTTCGAACTGCAGCGATAATGGCTTCGGCCCGGCGAGGGCGTGGCTAACTGTCGGATCGACGACGGCGATTGGTCGGAGATGACGTAACGATCAGCTGTGCAGAAAGATAAACAGAGCGATATAAATGGCGTTTCCTTGAAACCATTCGAGGGAGGCCAAAGCGACGGTCAACAATGGCTTTGTTCACACCTCAGTTTCTCGTCATCATCATCATCATCATCGCCTACCTTTATAAAGCGCAGGACGACGTCTCGATCCAACACAGTTCCGAGTGAAACCGACCTAAAAGAGGAAACACATCAGATGCTGTTGAAGAAGAGACGAACCGGGTCGGTACTCGACCAGCGCTGGTCCGGCGGTCGAGGGACGGCGATGGAGCACGGCTTTCCGTCGGTAAGTCCGGACTCTGCCACTCCGTACACGGACGCCACGCGGTGCAGGCAGCTGGCCGATCGGGTGAAGCGCCCGATGAACGCCTTCATGGTCTGGTCGCAGATCCAGCGCCGGCGTCTGGCCGAGACGGACCCGGGACTGCACAACGCCGAGATCAGCCGACGACTGGGCAGGGTCTGGATGACGCTGAGGGACCACGAACGACAGCCGTTCGTCGACGAGGCCGAGAGGCTTCGACTGTTCCACTGCCGCCAGTTCCCCGACTACAAGTACCGTCCGAGACGAAGGGTCAACGGAGGTCAAGGTCACGTCGTCTGCGCCGCCGCGTCGACGTCGTCTTCGAAGGGGTCGTCAAGGTCGTCGGGGAGGAGGAGGAGGATGGGGAGGAGGGAGAGAGGGCTGGTCGAGGAGGAGGAGGAGGAGGAGGAGGGGGAGATGGCGTTGAAGAGAAGGACAAAGTCCCGGACGGCGATGAAACAGAAACGGAAAACGGTTCTTGTTTCGAGTTCTTCGACGCACGACGACCAATCGTCCAGTGGAGGCGACGGGCCAGAGGTCATGGAATCCGAAAACCACGACGACGACGACGACGACGAGGAGGAGGAGGAGGAGGACTCTTGTTCTCTGGACAGCTTCGACCTTCTCGTCAACCCGGACAGCGTATTCCAGGTCGTCGGCGACACAACACACGAATCGACCGCACACGGGTCGTCGGCGTCCGGGTCGACCCTGACCCAGCCTCTGGTCGAACTGAACGTGGCGGACATTTTGGATTTCGATTGGTCGTCGAGATCTTCGTGCTTCGGTTCTTTCTGTCCCGCCGACCCAACCCCCTGCGTTCCAAACAGAGCGGCGCCAAGCGAATCGGACGCCCACGACGATTACTCGACGCCAGAAGTCACCGAACTAATCGTTAACGACTGGTTCGATACTTACTTCGGCTTCGAGGTTCCAAACATCCTCACCCGTTGACTCTGCATTCGTATCGATCGCCGGGAGTAGGACTGATCCCAGTTCGAATGGGGGTCCCCGGGGCCCCCGGGGCTCCTTAATGGCTGCGCCAATGTTGTTGGAAATTATATCGTTTATTTGTCGTCGTCGTCTTCTTCATAAGACAGTTGCTATATTTCCGCGGTGAGAGTCTCTTATTATGTAAATACCACAGGATGTGGATGTCCTATTCAATGCCCGGAAGCTGTTCTTTTCCATCCATCGATGGGAAAATCTTTTTCCGTTCGTAATTAGACTAAAACGCCTTTTTCCAAACATCTGATATCAGCATCTTTGGTTAGTTTGTTCAACGTACATGTAGATGATTGCGTTGTTTACACAGGGGCGTAACTAGGGTATATTTGGCGTCCATGGCAGCGCAGTCAGATTATCAAATTGGAAGAAAATCAACTCTTTAATTAGCTAGTTATGACATTTTATTGACACACAAGATTAAAACTACAGATGCACTTTTTTCCTGCGTTTGCTTCTCAAGTTTTCCCATATGCGAACTGGTCTGTGACGTGCTCAAAGTCAGTTTCTCGGTGTCTTCTTTTTCTATGCAGAGTAGATCAAGATCACAGAGTTTGTTGGTGTCTCCCTCCAAGTGGCACCCAGGGTATCTGCCCCCTACCTGCCATACCCTAGGTACGCCGCTGGTTGTTTGTTTGTAAATAACTAATCCAGAGCATATCCAAGGTAAATAAACGAAGCATAACTCGCCGGCCTGTGTTAGGCTGTGTTAAGACGAGCAATTACAAACATCTCGATGAAAAAGACGTAATCATTGTTAAACTCGCGTTTTGCCGGAAACAGTTTCCATTAATTGATTTCTGATGTAAAATGTTATCACCGTTGTAATTTTATAGATTGATTTTACCTGTCCAACGTTTTACATCACTGTATTATAATTGATAAGACAGATTCTTATGCGGTAAGCCTCCACACATTTATGGAGGCAATATTGGCGTATGTTGTTAATTTAAATTGTGAATTTATTGTTTGTGGCCACACATACTCTTGTAAATATCGTGGTGTATAAATCGTGGACCAATGTTTTCATGCATATATATATATATATATATATATATATATATATATATATGTATGTGTGTGTGTGCGTGTGTGTGTAAGGTGATATGTGTATTGTTTTTATATGTTTATGCATTGCACTGTATTCATACGATGTAAATCCTGCAGAATTGATCTTTCTTTTTGGTATTATAACGTTTTTGTTTCAGTAATTTCCTTGTCATTAAATTACATTTTACAATATTAGCTGTAATCAATAAAGCAGACGTCAAAACTAACGAAAAGAACCGTTTCGTTTATTTTCCTCTTGAAATTGGCTGTTCCAGCGAGTAGTACAAGAAAAGCGAGGATTATTACATGAGAATGGAATTTGAACCCGAAAGAAATGCGGTCAGGGATTTTGCCGAGGTTTAGTAATTGTACATTGTACAATGCATTGGATCCTGTTAGGACGATTTGTCTAAAATCTCGCCAGGGGTCGGGTCTATCGGTTTGACCTCTGACCTTCGCCCCCGCGCAGCTGCAGACAGCGAACACAACCCCTCCGCCAAACCCTCAACAGGGGTCTACTAGGACTAGCATCTTGAAGGATTACGCTGCTCGTATATATGTCTGTCTGCCAGTCTATCTGTCTGCCAGTCTGTTTGCTTGTCTGTCTGTTTGTCTGCCAGTCTGTTTGCTTGTCTGTCTCTCTGCTTGTATGTCTGTCAGCCAGCCAGTCTGTCTGTCTGTCAGCTAGTCTGTCAGCCAGTCTGTCTGCTTGTCTGTCTATATGTCACTCTTGTCTGTCTATTAGTCTGTCTTTCTGTCCTCTTCGGGGCCAGCCCATTCACGTATCTCAATTACTCCTGATAATGACCTGCGTATACTCTGCAGTAGACGCGTTAGTTTTAGTACTTAGGAAATTTTAAACCAGCGCACATTAATCTGGAAAAGATGCACCGGATTGTATCGGCAAAACTTCAAACAGTAATAATTCTAGAAATAGCACAACGTCTGAAATCTGATCGACTCTCTTCGCGAGTTCGCAGAATGAACGTTTAGCCGGGCGTTTGATCTTTGCCCAGCAATTGGTTTTGATCGGGCGCCATAACCTTTTGCGCTATCCGCGTTATCTGATAGGAGATCTCCGAACGTACAGAGGCGGAAGTGACTGTGTCAAGATCTTTCAAATAAATGCTTTTCTTTGAGCATCGAATGCAGTTTCTTCTGGACCTTCCGGAAGAACTTTGGGCATTTTTTAGCAGATATCTGGTCAACTTTTCGAACAAACATAGAGCATGCTATTCGCGAGAAAACGTCTGAATCTGGGTCAGCGGAGTACACGGTGCTCACAGGATCCTCGCTCTCTCAGTTCGTCCCTCCATCGACAGCGGACGTTATAGCGATCGTTCGGTCGTCCCCAAACAAACAGTGTGAGCTAGACAGGGGTATTTCTAGGATTGTAAATTTTGGAGGTATCGACCTCAAATTGGGAGGGGGTGTCCGGAGCTAATTAGTATGCATTTAGTATGCATACCATTGTCACATAACCAAATTTTGGGGGTGTCGACCTCAAATTAGGGGTTGTTGGGGGGTGTTAGGGGGTGTAAAAATATCCCTGGAACTAGACCATGGAATCCTAGATTATTAGCACATAATAAATGCTAATAAATCTAGTTCTAATAAATCTAGGTGCTAATAAATCTAGGATTCCATGACTAGACCCTCTCCCGGTATGGCTTCTCAAAGAAGTCATAGACATCCTCCTAGCTCCATTCCTGGCGACGCCCATGTACATTTCTCTGAGAACCTGGGAATTTCCGACTTCATGGAAACACGCGACGGTTCATCCGCTTTTTAAGCGGCCTGGAGCCAGTTTTTTAAATCTAGACTCTGGACTCCAGATTCCGGGGGGGAGAAGGAAACTGACAAAGCCGGGTGGAAGTCAGCTAGGGGGCTGCATGACAAAATTTCCGGGGGGAATTTGAAATTTCCGGGGAGAAAAAGGGCAATTTCCCCCAGGAAACGACCTAGATTAAACCCTGCCTGGCGCTAATGCTACCGACGTCGCCAGCTATCGCCCGATCTCCAATCTTACTTTTCTATCTGAAATGCTGGAGAGAATTGTTGATATGCAAATGGTTGGATACCTGGGTACCTGCATGTCGACAAACGGGTTAATGCCGAAGGACCAGTCGGCTTACAGGCGTGGCCATTCCACTGAAACGGCCATCCTGCGTATTTTAATGACATCGTCGACGCGATAACGAATGGACAGGTGGCGCTCCTCTGTTTACTTGACCCGTCGGCCGCCTTCGACACAGTGGACCGCGAAACCAGCTTCCGACGCCTTGAGCTTACCTACGTAATCAATGGCAAAGTCCTTTCCTGGATACATGACTATCTCAAAGATAGGTCGCAGTCAGTCCGTTGGAATGGCTCGCGCCCTGTCCTTAGGCGGTGTACCGCAGGGATCTGTTCTAGGCCCACTTCTGTTCGTCCTTTATGTGGCAGACATTGGACAAATCATTGAATCGTGCGGGCTGGCGGCACATGCCTATGCTGATGACGTGCAGATGTACGCCTCATGCCTCCCTGAGGATATGGACCTACTACGCGATCGTGTCATCGCCTGTATTACAAAGATCAGACATTGGACCGAAGTCAATCGTCTAGCACTGAATCCCGACAAAACCGAAGTGCTGTGGATTTCTACTCCCAGGAGGAGGCACTTGCTTAGCCGTGTACCGTTTGTCATTGATGGGATTGAAATTGTACCGTCGGATGAAGTACGCCTCCTCGGGATCCTGTTAGATGAATCGCTTTCGCTCGATGGCCACATCAGCAATGTCACTCGGAGTTCCTTCTATCAGCTTCGGAGGATCAGGGCGATACGTCGGCACCTTCCAACGTCGGCAGCGATCCAACTCGTGCGTGCCGTCGTCATCACGAGGATCGACTACTGCAACAGCATCCTCCTTGGCCTACCAGATGCCCAACTGAGCCGTCTGCAGATGCTACTCAATGCTTCTGCCCGCATGATCTACGGTGCCAGACGGGGCGAGCACGTCACCCCCTTACTCAAGGACAAGCTGCACTGGCTGCGCATCCCTGAGCGCATCATCTACAAGAGATGCTGCCTGACATTCCGGGCCCTCAATGATCCCGCCTGCCCAGTCTACTTGGCTGAACTTGTGCATAGGCCATCGCTTACTGACTGTCGGCGGCAGCTTCGTTCCTGTAATCGGGTCCAATTGGGTGTACCCCTCCGTCTAAAAGAGTGAAATTTGGGGGAGAGATCTTTCACCCGGGGAATGGGGCTCATACATTCTCTCCCGGACATAATCCCCCCGAATATTGTCCCCCCGGACATTATCCCCCCGGATATATTCCCCCCGCAAAGAAGTAATGAACTATGTAAATCAATATCATAGATCTTAATTTTAAAAAGGTATTTATCGGTTATCTGATGCCATGGCTGCCGTCAGTATCGTTTAGGGTTAGTGTCAGTGTCTGGTTTATGGTGTGGGTAATGATTATAGTCAAAGTCCACAGAGTAAACAAAGGGGGAATTATTTCCGGGTATGTCACTTTCTCGGGTGTACCGGAGGGGGGATAATGTCCGGGGGATTATGTCCTGGGGAGAATGTCCTACGCCCGGAGGAATCTCATCCTCTGGAACGAGCTGCCCGACTTTGTGACCAACGCGACTAATCTCGAAATGTTCGCTGCGAGACTAAAGAGTAAAGACGCACTTGTTTAGCATCTAGTTTAAGTGCAATGTGTAAAGCGCTCTTGGTATTGGCCCGCTGTGACTATAGCGCAATATAAGTTGGTATATTAACTAAATAACTAACTAACTAACTTAGAGTTTCTAGCGCAGGGTCACTCCAAATCCTGGACACTCTGGGTCTGAGCATAGAGTCCTGTCCTGGTATGCTTAGCCTTGGGGCCCCTGGACAACCAACGAACTCTAGACTTGAGTAATAGGACCCTGGTATGCTGGGGACCCCTGACAGCCAAAAGACTCTAGGCTTTGAGCATAGGACCCTTCTACGCTGTGGGCTCTGGGCAGCCAAAACAAAATGGTTTTGGAATAACTTCTTTTGTAACTCACACAAAATGTTGACACTAAGATAATATTTATTAATCATTTATTATGACTTTTATATCGGTTATTTCTAAATGGCTTATTAAGAAAGCCTGAAACCATGCTTTATATATATATATATATATATATATATATATATATATATATATATATATATATATATATATATATATATATATATGCCCTCGGTACTTCATTCCCGAAGGTTTTATGGAAAAAATTGTCCGGAAACAAAAATTAATGTGTGTTATCTCTCGTCAGGTTCTTCGAGGTCAGCCACGGAAAAGGTTCCTCGAAAAGATATTGCATTGAAGCGTTGTATGGCCAATTGGCCATATATATATATATATATATATATATATATATATATATATATATATATATATGAAGTCATGATCTTTATGCATGTATAATTGACCGTCATGTGCTTCGGTGAATGACTTCGGCTGTAGAGGCCGAGTCAATGTAAGCAATGTAAATATTTTATGCAATTTTAAAACTTTAAATTCCAAAGAAATAATCCTTGATATGTTTGTAGAACTGCGTCCTATTTGAACTTTGGCCTCAATTCCACGGTCAAATATTGACACTCGGTGAAACACAGACACACATACACTCAGACAGACAGAGACAAAAGCAGATACAGAAAGAGACAGACAGACAGAGAGACAGACAGACAGACAGACAGACAGACAGACAGACAGAGAGACAGACATACAGACAGACAGATAGACAGAGAGAGAGAGAGAAGGTGACGAGATGGACAATTGTTATTGTGGACAATTGCTATTACAGAAATAGGGGCCGTTTATGTGTAATTAATTCTTGGGATGGAAATCCTGGAGGGTGGGATTACAAAGCCCTCGATTAAAATAGCCATCATTTTCGATGGCGAAGTGCGAATATAGACGGGGCTTCTGTTGCTATTTATGTTCCTCCTGTCTTGAAGATTCGCTGTTGTCGTCGGCGACAATTCAGGAGACGATTGCTTAAATTTCCGGGAGAATCCAGGGACAGTCGAGAGATTATATTTAGACTTTGAAAAAGTTGCAGGCCAAAGTAGATTTTTAAAATCTTAAAATACCATTTGAAACTCGCAAATAAAATTCGAAATTTTTGCTCGTTCACGTTGAAATTTTTGATTTTGCTGCCACGTTTCAAAGATAAAATATACCATGGACTACAAGATGGCAATTTTAGATAAACGTAGGAGGTTCTCATTACAATTTATTGAACTAGCAAGATACTGTGATTTCTTGTATGCTAAGAACAAAAGAATAAATAAATAAGGGATCAATATATTATTATTATTATTATTATTATTATTATTATTATTATTATTATTATTATTATTATTATTATTATTATTTATTATTATTATTATTATTATTATTATTATTATTATTATTAACTAGACGATTTCTATAGCGCAATAAGCAGAGATGTAGTACTTGGTACTTGTACTTGTACTCGAGTTGTACTCGAGTACAAATTTTTAGTACTTGTACTTGTACTTGTACTCGGAGGCCAGGTACTTGTACTTGTACTTGTACTCGGAGTTTTAGGAATGCAAGTACTTGTACTTGTACTTGTACTCGGAGGCCGGGTACTTGTACTTGTACTTGTACTTGAAGCATTGTGTACTTGCTACATCTCTGGCTACATGTACTTCAATGGTACCAGTAATGCTGTTCCTTTAGGCTAATGACAAGCACATCCTCACAGATGACCAAGTACCTGGAACTCAACGATATTTATGATGAAGCCACTGATACCATCGTATTTTGGAACAGTGAAGTTAATAGAAAGGAGTTCAACAGGCTGTATAATGGAGCCATTAATTAGAGACCTTAGTGTGCCTGCTTCTGGCGCACCAATTAAACGCGTATTTAGCCAAGCTGGCTTGATCGCGAGACCGCATAGGGTTAATATGACCGATGCAAGACTATCATCTCTATTTTTAGTGAAACTGTGATGATATTTAGATGCTAATAGTGTCAATTTTATTCGTGGCCGGACAAACTGTCTGAGGACAAAATGTCACGGACAAAATGTCATGTAGAAAATGTCATGGGGACAAAATGTCAGCGAAAAAAATGTCAATGTCAAAAATGTTGTACTAGTACTTGGAGGCCAGGTACTTGTACTTGTACTTGTACTCGGAGGCCAGGTACTTGTACTTGTACTCGTACTCGGAGGCCAGGTACTTGTACTTGTACTCGGAGGCCCGGTACTTGTACTTGTACTTCTACTCGGAGTTTTTGGAATGCAAGTACTTGTACTTGTACTTGTACTCGGAGGCCAGGTACTTGTACTTGTACTTGTACTTGAAGCATTGTGTACTTGCTACATCTCTGGCAATAAGCATGGCAAAGTGGCCAAAGACAAGAGCGCTTTACAAAACTACGAATATCCGATGGTGAATAAGTAAGTCTTAAGATTACGTAGAAAAATTCCAAGAGCATATTAGCTAATATAATTGAATGCAAATGGTTACATCAGTGGTTTTCACACAGGCTTACTTAGCCTCCTAAACCACTTAAAATCACATTATTATTATTATAATATGCTAGAGCAAATGACGCCATTTTCGTTGTTTTGAGTTTACTTTGGCAAAGACTTCAAAGTAATCACTGTCAGAAGACGAGGTAAAAATTAACTTCTGGAGATCTACCAGAAATCCAGTAGCGCCTGTGAAGATCTGTATTGACGCCAATGATAAACAGCGAGGAGAAAACACAGACGAGATAGAAAGAGATATTGCTCTTTGAAGTGAATTTTACGACGCAATTAATCGACGCCCGGAACATAAATGGCGGATTTTGGTCTCGATCGAGCGAACAGACAAATATTTACAACACTACGAAGAACAGCATTCGATATTCGCCTCTTTCCAAAGTGAGACACCTGCGTTGATTTAGGACAAATAGTGTCGAGATGTTATCGCTGTGATGCCACAGACCTTTAGTGGCCTTACAGTGTTTCCCAAAGAGTGAGAGGCGGCTCCCTGTCATGAGAGGCCGGGACTTCCTTCCAGGGAGTCGTGAATTATGACAAATTAATCATAATTTCCCTTTTCTGCTTGCAAAAGCTGTTGGGTCTTTGGGGCTGTCCATTAATTGCGTCAACAAAATAGGGGAGGGGTTTGAAAAATGAAAAGTTTGACAGTTGTTGACAGAGGAGGAGAGGGCGTCAAGAGAAGTTGACGTCAACAAAATCATCACCACATTTTGACACTCGATGAGCAGAAAAAGGGGAAAAAGATCAACGCCGTAAAAATAATATTCTTCTAAACTGTTTAGGTTGACCCGTCATTGATCTTATAGGGGGGAGGGGGGGGGGTCAAAAGTTTTTAACATAATTATAAAGTCAGTGAAAGTGCGACAGCTGTTGACAACTTGACAAGAGGAAGGGAGTAAAAATTGCCCAAAAATTGTTGACGTAATTAATGGACAGCCCCTTTTTAGTGCCAACTAATAGTACCCAAAAGTGCTAATTCACAAAGTGCTCTTGCTTAAATTCGAAACGGGGACCCTTGGGGACATATGGACTTGGCAAGGAAGCCACAGATTGAAAAAGTTTGGGAACCATTGGACTAGATCCAAGATAACCCTAGTCTAGATCGTACTAAGCAGGCCTAAATCCCAGATAGTCCGGTCTAAATCTTAGTTCGACCTAAATCCTAGATAGTCCTAGTCTAAATCTCAGTTAGGCCTACCTCCTATATAGTCGGAGCCTAAGTATAAAATAGGCCTAAATCTACAGGCCCAAACATACACAATGGTAGCGGCTGTGTGAGTTAGAATGCCGTAGATACGACTTAAACAGTAACACCCAACCTAACTAGTGGTCTTTCACCGGGTTTCCTATAGGCCTAAGCGTTTGCCAATAATATTTAGCGTAGTTTTTTTGTTTGGCTTCTGCAAAGCACCGGACTCCACTGCGTAGTCCGGGCGTAGTTCACGGTAGACGAATTTCAGGAGAGAGGAACTACTTCGCCAAAGGCCGATCATCTATGAAATGCATTTAGAGCAGTTGTTCGCAAACTGGGGTCCGCGGTTCCATAGGGGACCGCCAAGCGGTTTCAGAGGGACCGCAAAAGGGATTACTTCCTCAAGATATCTCACCAACACAAAAAAACACATTCCTGGCCTTAAGAGTGCTGATTCCATTTGAATTTAAATTTGTTGACTAAGATTTTCAATTTTCTGATTAGATAATTAATTGACAAAACAAGTAGTCTGTGTATTAATTACAGTTAATTTAAAATTCAAATTTTATAAGGTCCGCGAATCGTTACAAAAATTTCTAAGGGACCGCCACGCAAGAAATCCTAAGAAGTTTGAGAACCGCTGATTTAGGGGCTGCATGCTGTCCTTTAGAACGAGGCTCGAAAGTATCCAACTGACAGACTTACTTACTTACTTACTTCAGGCGTTGATTATAATCTTTGTGGCGGTCGGAAGTGATTCGGGATACATTGATTCGATACGCAGCATTGTTAACTGAAGGCTGCTAGTCATTTGTAAAATGCTTTTGAAGAGTCATTGTTATTGATTGAGTACAAACAGATTAAAAACTGTTCCGTTTGAACGACGTATGAACGCCTGGTTTACTCAAATTTACTTGTTCCGAAATTTCCCTCTATTATAAATATCTGTAGCAAGGAATGGCGGACATTGCAGTTGAAAAGACAGTTTTAATTGTCGGAAGACTGCGAACGCCATTAATGTGGATGATGCAGCTTTGTGTTATGCGCATTGGAAGAAAAGAAGACAATCATAGATAAAGAACTATGGCATCACCATCACTAACACCACCATCATCCCCACCATCATCATCTTCATCATCATCGTCATCATCATCATAATTGTCGTCGTCATCATCATAATAGTCATCGTCATCATCATAATCGTCGTCTTCATCATCGTCATCATCATCATCTTCTTCGTCATCGTCGTCATCATCATCATCATCATCATCGTCGTCGTCGTCGTCATCGTCGTCGTAGTCATCATCATCATCATCATCCAGCTGCAAATATTGCTGCCTAACTGGAGTATCGCCCATACTCGACTCGAGCGTTGAGACCTGCGCTGGTCTCTGGTCAGGCATGCAGCGACGCAGGTGTTTAGAGTAGTTCGCCACTGCTGTCTCCAGACCCGCGTTTTACCTACGCAGCCAAAGTTGCTACTCATTTACCATCTAGCGAATGAAAGCTGAGTCGACCTTAGGGGGCTCCTGCGGGAGTCGAACCCGTTCCGTCAGCGCGCCGCTCCAGCGTGTTACCAATCTGCCAGCTTCCCACCCAGAATGGAGTTTATAAAAAGGAAAATATTTCGGAATTCAATTGAATTCAAACCTTTCTGACGCTTATAAAAGCCTAGCTCAGTGAAATAACAAGGTGACGATCTTCAATGGAGTGACGCTGTCTGCATGACATCGGCGGATGACTATATGAGTGAAGTTCAAGTCAACGAAAGAGCGACATAATTAACGCGAAAATTCCGTTTTTCCTTCTCTCTTTTGGAGCCAATGCTGTCAGTGGCGTAACCAAGATTTCCGGAAGGGGTTGAGGTTTGGCTTTGATCATAACCAACTTCGAAAATCTTGACAAGCAACCTCATCTTTCCTCTTGTATTTTTTCCTTTCAAGCAATGCCGACAAGCAAAAAAGGTTGACACTTTACACCTTTACACATTCTGTAGCGCTTAGAAATTAATTAGTGTCGGCAGCCAATGGGGGTTTAACCCCCCACAACCGCGTCCGAAAATAAAAATGTATGGAAACACACAAAATTTTCTTCCGTCGGCAGTCAAGGGGGGTTAACCTCAGCCCCCCTTGGCTACGCCACTGAATGCTGTGTTATAGCAGCGACGTTTTCATTGTGAAGCGATCGAGTTTCACAGTGTCTGCATTACGACAACAAAATATTTTTCATTGGTTTTCTGAGTTTAAAAGGGTTTTCTTTTGATGTCGCATTTGCGCTTTTCAAGACTTATTTACCGACTGCTCTTCATCTGTCAAAATTGCGGCTTTCACACATAGATTAAAATTGGCCCAGCTATGCTCGGTGGGAAAATAAAGAAGCGCCTATTAATAAGACTTCGTGGTGTGAAACTGAGACACCGATTGGTCAACAGAAGAGGCAGCGGCTTTCTTCCGAGCTCAGACGAAGCATTAGCAGCGGTGGCGGTTACACCATGTTGACGACTGGGGATGCATCCCTCCACCGGAGTTTTTTTTGCTTGTCAGCGTTTTCCGACAAGGTTTATTAACATTCAGTGGGGGACAAAAGCACTACAAATTACCCTCTCCCCTCTCATTTATTTTGTTCTTAACTTTGCACCCCCCCACCAACTTCCTAGAATTTTTTTTATCCCCCCAACCAAGAATTCCTGGAACCGTCACTGATTGGCAGTATTTCGCAGCATCCGCGCCAAAAGGCAGAGGACACAAAAGGCTTCGAACACTGCGGCAACAGGCCAGTCGCTTTCACCTGAACGACCGTCTCTGACGACGGCGCTGCGAACGAGCGGGTGGCTGGCTACCGTGGGAGACACTTAGACGCTGGACGCTGCCTGGTGGACTCGATGCTCTACAACAGTCTCCATGTTTTTGATAACAAACAGGTGTCAGGTAGTAAGACTGAAATTTCTTCGGCCACACGCTGTCGACAGATGGCGTCGGTGGCCAGTCAGACGGACAACTATACTTAGGCGATAGAGGCATACAGAGAAATACCAAAGCAGGCCGAGGCATACTGAGGCATACCGAGGCATAGGGCTTGCCGAGACAGACGAAGGCATACTGAGAGATACCAAAGTAGACTGAGACATACTAATGTAGGCCGAGGCATATTGAGGCATACCGAATCATATCGAGGCATACCGAGACAGACGGGGGCATACGGAGAAATACCAAAGAAGGTCGATGCATTCTAACGAAGGCCGAGGCACAGTGGCGGTTCCAAGAACTATTGTTTGGGGATGCAATGAATGTCTAGGAAGATCCCGCCAATTGAATGGATGGGTGGAATAAGGAGATAACTGTATCAGACCGCTCCCCCCACAATAGTTTGAGTATCAATAACAATAAGAGGGGTAGCTGCATTTACTTCCATATTTCACCGGACCCTTCAACTGATATTTTCACCACTAATGGGGTAACTGGATTTACTTCCTTATTCCTCTGGGCCCTTCAATTGACAATCTCACCGTTAAGGTGGTAACTGCATGTAACTCCTTATTCCACCCATCCATTCAATTGTTAAAAGGAATTATATGTATACAGTTTTGAAGAAATCTGTAGATTTGATTTATTAAATATAATGTTCAGAATTGACAATATATAAACACCATTTTAGTCTGGTTGTACAAAGTCATATAGTGCAAAATCGAGTTTTCTATTGCTGGAAGTGAATTTGTCGATGACATTGTCTACGGATATGTCCATGCCTTTATGGATATACACCAAGGCTAACCCGTCTAGAGGATCATCTTCCATTGAAGACGCATTTTTGGTGGACCGGTTGGGGGATGCATCCTCAGTCATCCCCAACGTGGAACCGCTCCCGCCGAGGCATACTGAGGCATACCGAAGCATACTGAGGCAAACCGACACCGACTGATGCTAAAACGATCAATATAATCGAATGCAATGATTAATCAATGAACACAATATTGTCCTCAATGAAGCTACTGAGCTATTTTGATCTTGTGTTTGGAATAGTTTACTTTGTTACGTTACGTTACAGGACATCAATAAATCCTTTATACGAAGAAACCGAAAGTTATGTCGGTGACAGTGGCGGCTCCATCGGGGGCCAGGGGGCCCGTGCCCCCTATTGAGTGCCTGGCCTCCCCAATGGCCCCCCAGTTGGGACCCTATCCTTAGTGCTACATACATTAAACAACAAATGGTTGCCCCCATGATTAGAAGTTGCCACTCCAACGGCCCCCCCCCCCACTTGCCAAATCCTAGAGCGCCACTGGTCGGTGACATTATGCTCCACTTGCTGAAATTTTTAAAATGTACATTAAAAATTTCAAGGTAGCCTGATTTTTTTGGGCTGGGGCATACCGATATACCCCCGTCGCTACGCCCCTAACTGTCAGTAATTTTCACCTATGCGTTTGTACCCATGCTTAACAGATTGTGAGAAAGCATTTGACAGCGCAAAACACGAAGAATCGTTCAAATGTCTGGAGAATGTAGCACTCAACGGAAAGGACATGAGGATCTTTCAATATCTGTACAGGAATCAAGAGGCAGCGATAAGAGATTAAGGAAAACATAGGAAAATGAGTACAAATTTTAAAAGGGACAAGGCATGGATGTGGTTTATCACCAGACTTACAACTAATATGGAGAAGAGAGTAAGAAAAGAAATAGAAGGATTAAAAGGGATCAGTGGCGGTTACAGGAATTCTTGTTGGGGAGGATGAAAACAATTTATAGGAAGTTAGTGTTGGGGATGCAAAGTTAAGAAGAAAAAGCAAAAGAAAAGAGAGAAAAAGGTAATTATTTGCCCACTAAATGTCAATAAACCTTGCAAAAAAGGTCGACAAGCTAAAAAGAGAAGGTAATTCGCAGTATTTTTCACTAAATTAAAAAAAACACCGGAGAATAGGTTGACAATCAAAAAAGGTCATCCGGAACCCCGGTGGGGTGATGCATCCCCAGTCATCGACATGGTGGAACCGCCACTGGAAGGGATAAAGATAGGAGGGGAGAATATAAATAACCTACGATACGCAGATGACACCACACTAATGGCAGATACGGAAAGAACTGATGTTATTAGACAAGGTGACGGAAGAGAGTGAAAAAAAAGGACTAATAATAAACACAAAAAGAACATACTGTATTTAATAACAAAATGGAAAGAAGTTCCTAGGTGTAGACTACAATAATATTCATTCATTCATTCATTCATTCATTCATTCATTCATTCATTCATTCATTCATTCATTCATTCATCTCCATGGGCACAATACCCGTTGGTGTCCATTGCAATTTGAGTTCGCCTCCTCCATTCATCTCTGTCTTGTGTGGCTTTGTAAGTTTCATGTACTGTATGTCGACGTTACACCCTTCTTTATCATTGTCTATCCATTATTTTCGTGGTCTTCCCGTAATGTTTTCGCCTTCCATTACTCCCAGCATGATTCTTTTTATAAGCCTTTCGTCATTCAATCTGCAGATATGGCCAATGAGGTCTGAGTTTCCTTTGAATGACTGTTTGGATGCTGTCTTTCTCTTTGTTCGTTCTTTGTTTTTCCTTTTTGTAGTTGATGATCTTGTCAAACCATCTGATTCCTAGCATGTTTCAGTAGCACTTTCATCTAAAATGTATGGAGAGTATTGCTATTTTTAGTTGTTCAAAGTCCAAGTCTCACTTGCATATAATACAATGCTTAATATATGCTTGTTTGGAAAATATTTAATTCAGTCTTGTTGATTAGCTTCTTATTTTTCCAGATATTCTTCATTTCGGTGAAAGCTTCTTAGGCCTTTCCAAAAATTCTTCGCTGTCAGTCATTGTCCCAGGTCAGGAGGCTTCCAAGATACATGTAGTTGAATTTTTCTACACTTTCGATGTTTTCTCCAATGCTCCATCTATTTCTATTGGGTTTTCCTGTGAAAATTCTTTAATACTAAATGCCATTATTTTAGTTTTGCTGGAGTTAATATCCAGTCCCATTCTCTCCCCTTAGCTTCTGAATGTTCGTACATTTTCTCTTAGGTGTCTGTATTTGTGGTCTTTTACGATCACGTCATACGCAAATTTGAGATTATTTATGTGCATTCCTTGTACATATAATCCTGTGTTGTTGTTTGTTTCTTTAGCATGCGCTCAAGGTAAGTGATAAAGGATAAGGGTATAGTATAGGGTCTCCTTGTATGGTTGCAGTTGTCAGTTTGATCGTTCCCCTATACGTCGTGACCTATTCTGATCAGGCCCCTTCAGAGGCTGAAGGATGCCCGGGCCAGTTGGAATTCTGAGGCCTCTCACAGCCTTCCCAAAAATTAAAATTTTGACAAGCAAAAATAATAATCACCATTTTGAGGATCGCAGAGTACCTTTCTAGCTTTCCCAAAATCCCAAAGTTGTCGACAAGCAAAAAATGTCATCACCAAATTTTGAGGCCCCTCCTAGTAGTAGCTATCTAGCTTTCTAGCTCTCCCAACATTCTAGACAAGGAAGCAAAGGAGGCCTCCAATTTACAGATGGAGGCCCGGGCCGAATGGCCCTCCTGGCCCCCCTCTGAATGGGCCTGATTCTGATTGCGCATTGTGACTGTTGGCTTATGTTTGTAGAGCATTCTGATGAGTTTTCTGCCTACTCCATATGATC
Source organism: Metaphire vulgaris (assembly GCA_018105865.1). Classification (NCBI taxonomy): domain Eukaryota; kingdom Metazoa; phylum Annelida; class Clitellata; order Crassiclitellata; family Megascolecidae; genus Metaphire; species Metaphire vulgaris. Next base: position 8,255,028 of record CM030868.1, on the reverse strand, counting down.
GAAATACGGCACGAAAGAAAACTGGACCGTGACGTCACCAGACACATCGCAAGGGTCAAAAACTATGACGTCAGAAAATCTGACGTCATGCGTTCCAGAAAGTAGAACTTGACGAAAAGCTTCAAAGCTTTTTTGAAACACTCGGAAAGAATTTTAATTTAACATAAACGTGTACGCGTCGTTATACTTCACGACAGTGGCGGCTCCACCGGGGGGGCAGGGGGCCCGTGCCCCTATTGAGTGCCTGCTCCCCCAGTTGGGACCCTATACTTAATGCTACATACATTAGGCAACAAATGGTTGGCCCCCTTGATTAGAAGTTGCCATCCCAACGGCCCCCCCACTTGCCAAATCCTAGAGCCGCCACTGCTTCACGAAGATAAGCGTTTCAATTTGTTATTTTCGCATTTCTCTGCCACTGATAACACCGTTTGGCCACCATTTCCATGATGCGATTTCCTAATTAATATTGATCAGTTATAATATTAGTTTTCTATTCTACGTCGATAACTTTAATATTGATACTTGACAGAGCTCTTTTTTGTCTAGTAATGGAACGATCAGAGATGCACACTTTTTCATACCTGCGCTCTCCCTCAGATCTTCAGGTATGTTTTTATATGATCGAAATGTAATGTAGGGCGAGTTCTAGCACACCTCAGCAGGTAACAAAGAAGACACCAGATCCAGAAAATATCCACAATTACTATCATTTCGTTTTCTGTTGACAATCATAATTTTAAAGAGAAGGCCAGAAGTGAGAGATTCGCCAAATTATCCGTCGTCGAATTAATTTTCAAGCGCAGCGGAAATTGACCGAGGAGCTAATTACACGGTGTTTTTTCGCCTCGAATTTAAAACTGCGAGAGTTTCTCAATTGCTTTCGGGTCTTTCGAGTCGAAAACGCAGTTTAAGCGCTCGGCAATTTCCGCAATTCTTCCAAATCGTTTCCCTTTAATTTCCTGCCTCGAAAAAAAATAATGCCACGAAACTGGCGTAACAGATTCGACGGGCTCTCCTGTTCACTTTTTCGCCGCCCAGAATCAAATAAAGAGCGAATCAGTTGCGTTTCTGTTGAAGAGATTTCTCTAAAAAAATCTTCTTTAAAAGATTTTCGCTTCCTAATTACTGAGGAAGAGAATCGATCATAACAAAAAGAAATCTCAACTGATTCCGCAATGAAGCTAACTTCAGCCTGAGAACTTTCTTTCAGCGGTAGTTTAAACTTCAGCTCCTTGGTCAGATTTTCGAATGAAGAGCATTAGGGTAGCCACAAGGGGCACCACGGGGGCGGCCCTATTGCGTAAGACATCGCCATCGAGGTGGGGGGGGGGCTATTTATTCATTTTTGAAACGGGGACTAGAGGCTGGCTCAATGGGACGGGGACCAATCGTGGGATTGGCACAAACCCGATAAGGAATTTTCGGGCGCGGGGTGGGGTGGGGGTGAGGGTGGGGTTGATTGTGAACAGACAGAATTGCAATGCTCAGTTGTAATACAGCTTTTTGGCCACTCAATAATGAAACATAATTAAAGTCTTTAAAGTCTGCTCCATAGGCCAAGGTTCAACTCACAATTTCTGTCACTGAGGCTACGAGATTCAGCTGGAGGAACTAATGGTCATTGGTGCAGGAACGAGGGGCGCAGAGGCCGCCCCCCCCCATTCGGTGACAAGACTTGTGAGATTCGTGGAAAACCTATGGTAACATTATATCATTTGGGGAGGTTTGATTTATTGAAAATATGTCCCAAATCTCAAATTTAAATCATATTTATAATAATACCCATCATATTTCTCGTCTGGCCGCCCATATCCCGTTTAAGGGGAGGGGTAGGACCATATTAAGACGGGGGCTGAGGGGGCTGTAGTCCCCGGCCCATCATGAAAATAGGCCCACCGATTTTCGAGATAACATTTTTTTGCTTGTCAGAACGATTTGGAAGGGAGATAACCTTTTTTTGCTTGTCAGAGATTTTGTTATAAGCGACGGCCTTTTTTTCTCAACCCCCCGGCCCACTTGGACTTTAATCCGGCCCTGGGGAGGGGCTAACCACTCCATGTTGATTCTGAAAATGTTGGTATGTACAGTAAAAGCCTGGGTGCCACTATTCCGGAACCCTGACTGCTTCTCCGAAGGGCCAGATAGAGCTTCTCTAGTCTCCGTTTCAAAAATATGAATAAATAGTCTCCCACCTCGATGGCGATGTCTTGCGCAATAAAGTCTTTTAAACTAGGAAAAATAATAATAATAATAATAATAATAATAATAATAATAATAATAATAATAATAACAATGATGATGATGATGATGTGCAATAAAAGTCTTTTAAACTAGGAAATAATAATAATAATAATAATAATAATAATAATAATAATAATAATAATAATAGTAATAAATAATAATAATAATAATAGTAACAATGATGATGATGATGATGATGATGATGATGATGATGATGATGATGATGATGATGATGATGATGATGATGATGATGATGATGGTGATGATGATGTGGATGTATTTTTAATAATTGCAGTAGCGCTGCCGGGGCCGCCGAGAGAATTTCCGGGCCTCGGTGCAAAAAATAGTTACGGGTCACTGAACTGACAAGTGTGTGTGAAAAAGTTGATGACCTTTTTTGCTTGTCAGTCTTTTTATAGCATTACTTACTTAACATCATCGGCCCGGACTCTTTGAGCTCCATGGACCCCGGAACAATGTACCGGCTGCACCCCCTCTCCTCAGGCCTAAGAAAAGACAACGCTTGAGATAAAATAGATAGGTCTAGAGTGCTGTAACCTTATTAAAATGCGCCGATAATGCAGTAAGCAAGTATCAACTGTCTCTTATAAAGGCAATACAGTAGAGCATGTACAGCTCTTGTACTAGTCTACTATAGGCGTAAAGCCCTATCAGATTGATGTGCACTTTACAGGTACACAGTGTGTAGGTCTTATGTCAAAAATGTCGAACATATGTAGGAGGTGTGAGGGGGGAGTTAATTGCTTGGGGTTAGAGTTTAGCCAAATTTTTAAGTCGAAAATTCGATCTAAAAATAGATTAAAAGCCGATGACGTAAGCGGACGACGAGTATTTGCTTCAACTGGATTTGCTGACAACAGCATTGGGCGCCATTCTGTAGTCCAGAATGTTTTTCTTTATATCGCGACCACTTCGTGTTTTAATTATAGCTTTTCTACATGTATACCGATTTCAATAATAACAATAATAATGATAATAGCAATTATGCACTTTCATAGCACCATTTTTAATACTCTAGACTCTTGAGGTATCAATCGACGTTACTTCAAATCCATCAGCAAAAGACCGGGTCATTCCAGGAATCAGTCAGTGAGAAAGCGAGGCGAAGCCATGGAGGATATGCTAATCTAAATAGATGGGGTTTTAGTCTAGATCAAGAAATAGTCAATTCTTTGGAAGATCTAACAGCCGAGGGAAGTGAGTTCCATGCCTTTGGGCCAAAAATAGAGAAAGCTCTCTTAACCAATTTCAGTGTTGGTTCTGGGTTTACAGTTAACAATGAATTAGCAAATCTTGTTGAATGCGAAAGTGTTTGGTGGTCTAGTATAGATCTCAAATATTGGGGTTGGTCGGACTGCAGTGTTTCATAAACCAATGAAAATTATATAACCGTGTTCGCTAGAAAATTTGATACGACTCTCGTCTGCATATTTTCTACCTGAGTTCCCCGCTAGGTATTGTGTCTGATAGCAGCTTACTGATACAGAGCCGTAGTTAGGGTTTTCGGCGCCCGGGGCAAGATTGATATTTTGCGCCCCTAAATTTCGGTGACGACCTTTTTAAGTCATCATGCAGTTTACTTATCCGTTTTTCGGGCTGATGACCTTTTTTCCTTTTTTTATTTATTCCGCAGATCTATTTTTTATTTTTCACACCCAAAATGCGCCCCTTCACCGGTCGGCGCCCGGGGCGGCTTGCTCCCCTACCCCTTAGTTACGGCTCTGTACTGATAGCGAATTCAGCGAATATATCATGAATGCAATTCAATCATTTAGTTTTCAAAGCGTATCTAAGGTCCACCCCACCCCAGCTGAACAACCTGGCTGCGCCAATGTTTGATAGAATATAGGTCAGCGCACTGTCTGTAGGATCCATTGCACGTGCCACAGCAATTCAAATGTTTAAAATAGCTGCTATTGCGTCATAGTAAGAGGCGATGGGTGTTATTATGTGGCAGACATTTCGTGCTGATGTAGGCCAGCGACAAAGCGTTAGGCAGTGACGTCTATTGAATAGACTGACCTGTGTTCTTTGGGAAAACCTCTTGCGTAACTTCGTTAGTAAATACTGCTGACGTGTGTGTGTGTGTGTGTGTGCGCGTGTGTGTGTCGGTTATTAGGTTCGATGTGTTGTTGTTCGGGCGTGGGGCCAAATCGTCGCACGGGGCCAGGCAGTACCAGAGGCCACAAATGTAGATTCTCTCAAGAAGATGGTGGGGCCAAGTAAAGATTTTTTAGTGCTAGGGCGGTGGATTTGCAGAACAGTTTGGGCGAAAAGGCAGTACATCCATAGTAACCACCTGTGACAGCGGAAATGACGTCACGCGATCCTAAAGAACTTAAGGCCTGTCGGTCTGCGGTGAATAGAAGTGACGACACCAGACGACGACGAATGAAATCGTCTTCTTTCTCTTTCCAATCTAATTGACGTCTCTTCATTCTGATTATTCGTCTCGAAGGTTTCCTTTTGAAGTTTTGAGATCCCTTCGCTAACGACGTTAATATTCGCGACGTCTGCCTGAGTGTTGCCGCTGAAGAACAGAGTCGTAAAACTGCAAATATGGACTTTTCTTGGCATTAAGCCTATAAAACACACATCATCATCATCATCATCACCATCATCATCATCATCAAAATTTTGTGGATATTAACAATTTCGCATCCACTTTTGCATCGTCCTAAATATCATCCCAAAGCCTCCCTTAGGACTTTTGCATACAGCAGGGAAATCTACATCGCTTATGACCATCTTCCATATCTTTGTTTGGATTCTATCCCCCCCAAAGACCTAAATAGAAATTCTATTGTCAGCCTTACGTCTAATAATTATTTTGTTTATTTTACTTCCAAACACTGGAACGCAAATATTGCATGCATTTCACAGCAACCGATAGATAAAATCCGCTTAATCTATAAAACGATCTTCATATATAACAAAGGTGTGTTTCGTGCATTTACAGAAAACTGAATACGAAGGAATTCCAACGTGTGTTCATCCCAAATTTATTTTATTTGTAAAACGTAAGTTATTTTACCAATCTTTTTTGTCTTACTTTGAGTTTAATCAGATTTGAGGCTTTTGGAGTGGCGTTTCTGCTGTCGTTCGCCAGATGGCCGATGTATTGTTTGTGGATATCGCGCACGAGAGAAAACCACAATTCCACTGCCAAATATGCTCTGATTCAAAGTCTATTTAGCGCATTTTCTGAAGGATTTTATGGCCTCATAGATTGAGTTAATATGTTAAATTTTTGCTAGTGTCGGAGACGGATTCACAGACCATGATTAGGAAGGCACAATGACGTAGCCAGGGTTCCGGAATATGGGTGGGGGAGCAGAGCCGATGCGTCAGGGGCCCCCGCCGGTCGCAGGGGCCCCGCCGGTCTCGGATATTGAAGAGTGTTCATTTTTCTTATTCTTAAGTAGTATTTGTTTTGTTTTTTGCTCGTCAGGCCATTTGAAGAGGCAAAAATATATACGGATGGCCTTTTTTTGCTCGTCAAGACATTTCAAAAACGTTGCGCTCGTAAAAATTGCAGGGGGCCCCCGAAAGTCACGCGCCGGTTCTGTGGGGGAGGAGAGCACATCAACATTTTCAGGTTGAAAGTCTCCGCCATGCAGAACATTTCGCCAAGTAGTTCTTCCAATATTCAGGTATGCTATTCAATCATGCTACCTAACCCCCCCAAAAAAATTCTAAGGTATTTTGCGCAATCCCATAATAGGTCTCGGTCAGAATAGCGGTGGGGCTATGCAAATGGAGGAGATTAGAAAATAGAGGCTCAGATGGAGTGGGGTACAGTGCTATGGGTCCGAGGGATCGTCGTGACCCCGACAGGGGCGTAGCCAGGAATATGATTTGGGAGGGTATAAATGTTTGGGGGGTATAAACCTTAACTATACACCACATAAGCTAGCTACATATAACCACATATAAATCACATAAAAACTTTAAGGTAGACTGATTTTGGGAGGGTATATATACCGATATACCCCTCCCCGTCGCTACGCCCCTGGACCCCGAAACTTTCCAATATAAAAGTTTCTTTCTAAAAAGTATATTATCAATTTTTCAGTTTCAAAATCACCATCTGACGGTCTCATTTGGTATTCACAAAACTGTAAATTGCCCTGCCTCGGTGTTTTAAAGAAGGTGCAGTAAACAGGGTTTAATCTAGGCCGTTTCCGGGGGGGGGCATTGCCCTTTTCCCTCAGGAAATTTCAAATTCCTCCCGGAAATTTTGGCATATTACATCAACTAACAGCAACCAATTAGCTGCTTTTCCCCCGGCCTAGTCAGTTCCCCCCAGCCTTGTCAGTCCCCCGGAGTCCAGGAGTCTAGATTAAACACTGGCAGTAGAGTTTATCAAAGGGCTGTCAAAACTTAAGCAACGTCCACTTTGGAAATTGTTCTTTTAATTTCTTTATGACCAACAAAACGCTTATTAAAACACACAAGAATCAAACGCCAAAGCTACAATGCAGTGATCCTGTATTGGAACGTACTGCGACGATACAGAGTATATGCAATCGGTTCCTGTTGATAGTAAAACATTGCCTCAACTAACTGACAAAATATAATGATCTCCACTAAAATTCTAAATCCGATATGGCACAATGAAGTAGGCCCTATCATTTAGAAAAATAAGATTCTAAAATGGACACATGAAAATCAATCAATTAATTAATTGATTAGTCATATAGGCCTATTCATCGGCGGGGTAATGTGTATATATATATACGTGTATAAATAGGCCTATTAATTAACTAATTAATCAACTGATCGACTAATCAGCTAATTAACTAATTAACCAATATCATTTGCATGTTGCATCAAACTCATGTCTTGAGGAACAACATAAAATACCGTATACCGGTATATTAAGTTTGATACAAAGATACTTGAGTTGAATCTGCAACCGTTTCTAGTACAAGCTCTGGTAAATTCCTTGACTGAGCGCGTCAAAACAAAGTATACAGAGTTTAATACATTCACTTTGGTATGCTCGATTGTGCACGTCGCTGTTGTACACATCCAGTTGAACAATCCGTTGCTAAGCAGCAGATTTATTTAGCGCCATCGTCGTATGCAGTGTTTTTTTCTTTTTTAATGCAATTTTGACATTCAGCTGCTGGTCAAATTCTCTCGACGACCGTTCGCAGTTGTTCGTTGGTCGTTGATTTCGATCCGTAAATGGAAGACGAGCATCTGCTCATAAGGCGAACCAATGTCTTCGCTGAAAATGATGATGAAATAATAGTTTAAAACCAACTAAACAGAGGCGGAAAGATAGAACAGTGTTGACATCATTGCATGGACTGTAAGAGTCTACTACTACTACTACTGCTGCTGCTGCTGCTGCTGCTGCTGCTGCTGCTGCTGCTGCTGCTACTACTACTACTACTACTACTACTACTACTACTACTACTACTACTACTACTACTACTACTACTACTACTACTACTACTACCACTACTAATACTACTACTGCTGCTGCTGCTGCTGCTGCTACTACTGCTACTATTACTGCTACTGCTACTACTGCTGCTGCTGCTACTACTACTACTGCTACTACTAGCCCTCAGCCAGGCGTGCAATGCCACGGACACGTGGCTATAGTCAGTATAGTGTATCGCGTAGCGTACCTGTTTGACGTATCGCCAGTGGCGGCTCCACAGGGGGGCCGGGAGGGGGCCCCATTGAGTGCCTGGGCCCCTCAGTGGCCCCCCATGTTGGGACCCTATACTTAATACTACATACCTAACAACAAATGGTTGGCCCCCATGATTAGAAGTTGCCACCCCAACGGCCCCCCACTTGCCAAATCCTGGAGCCACCACTGCTTATCGCAGGAATTTTTAGCCCTGTTCCTCATTTTACCACCACGAAAAAGGCTGAGTCGACCGTTAGGGCTCCGTTGGGACTCGAACCCGCGACCTCCTGCTCCATCGCCCAACGTTGTTACCACTCTGCTAACTTCCCGCACCTCATTAGCAATGGCAACATTACGAAGGTAACCATAGGTTAGGCGGAAAAGGCTGGCCATCGTCCGCCGATGAGTGGCTGATGGCCACAAAACCGGGGGTCAGCACCGGAACCTATGGGCATTGAGCCTACGGGCGAACCTTTTAAAAACAGGATCCACGGTTGTCGGTAAAAGGAATCGCTTGTTAGACTTAAACTACATAACCGTGTAACTTACAACATAGGCGCGTAAACTTCTCTATTAGGTCTCTAGGCTCGAGCTCATCCAGTTTTTGAGAGGCTACTAGCCTTTAGGGAAGGGCGAAGGTATAGAGGTTTGGGCCCCCACTTTTTCATCCAATTTTACGCCAATGACTTTGAATGCCAAACGAAGGTATGGTGCAGATAAAATAGCTAGGAAAATATTTGCATGTGTTAAATGCTGCTGTAAGGCTTTAAACTAAGTAGGTTGACAGTTAGAGACAAAGCCATATGTCTAAGTGGTAAAGGTGATAACAAATATAGAGATAATATGGACGTAAGTAGGCATAAATCTAGGGGTGACATAGAATATGGTTTCTCTAGCTGTCACAATTATAATACAGATGAAATTATTAATAACGGTAATGTAGTTAGTATGTCAGGGTATGGAAAACCACTGAAATGTTTTTATGTAAATGCTAGGAGTTTGATTGGGGTTTTTAAAATGGCTGAGTTGGAGATGCAAGTAAAGTTATGAGTCCAGACATTATCGGAATCACAGAATCGTGGGCCAAGTGTGACATTGATGATACCGAACTAAATTTACAGGGATATGCTATGTTTAGAAAAGATAGGAAAACCAGAGCAGCAAAGGTCATGGAGCAGGAGGGTACTACTTTACATTAAAGAAGGCTTGCATGCCATGGAGCGAACAGACATAGAAAATGATCACTTCAAGGAGCATATATGGTGTGAAATCAGAAGTCACCGAGAGAAAATATTGGTAGGGGTTTGTTACAGAACACCAAGTGCTATGGAAGAAACAGATAATGGAATGTTTGCATTATTGAACAGGGTATCAAGAGAAAATGTTGTTATAATGGGTGACTTTAATTATCATGTAGACTGGGAAACGCTGGATACAGAGAGATCATGTGATAAGAAATTTCTGGACTGTGTCAATGATAATTTTCTGTTTCAGCATGTGACAAGGCCAACAAGAGGCAACAACATATTAGACCTGGTTCTAACAAGAGAGGAGAATATAGTTTCCAACGTGGAGGTTGGGCAGAATTTTGCAACAAGTGATCACCAAATGGTCAGTTTTACTATTAACTTTGGGATTGGTCAACCAAAGCAGTTTCTGGATAGACGTAACTTTTTTAAGGGAGAATATGACCTGGCAAGGAAGATGATTACAGAAATGGATTTGGAGAGGGAGATAACAGGAAAAGACACCGAGGAAGGCTGGAGCATATTTACCAAATGTATGTCCAAAGTCATAGAATTGACCATTCCCAAACAGAAGAAAATTAATAACAAACTTCCTTGGATAACAAGGGAAGTGCAACGAAAAAGAAGGGCGAAAAACAAAGCGTGGAGGAAACTAAGTAAACTCAGATTAGCAAGTAAAGGAAATGAGCAGAATCAGCACAGACTCAAGATCTTGGAGGAACAGTATACTCAGAAAAGAAAAGCATCAGCAGTTACTAACAAGATGGCTATTGCAAATTTTGAAGGTAGATTAGCAAAAATATAAAACAGAACAGTAAAAGTTTCTACAAATATTGTAATAGAAAGTTGAGACGAAAGGACACAGTCGGTCCCCTCTTGGACAGGGCAGGATGTGCAATAACAGACGATGTAGAAACTGCACAGATTCTAAATAACTATTTTTGTTCAGTATTTACAGAGGAAAGTACAAATACTATGCCAGAAGCCAAAATTGTGTTTGATGGAAATGAAGAAGAAATGCTAACAGATATAGTGTGTACAAAAGAATGTGTTATCAAGGTTTTGACCAATTTAAAGATAGACAAGAGCCCAGGATTAGATGGCTTACATCCAAAGTTTCTTTACGAGGTTCGAAATGAAATAGGACATGCAATTGCTTTGATAATCAATGAATCACTCAGAACTGGAGTAGTACCACAAGACTGGAGAGACGCATTAGTCAGCCCACTGTTCAAGAAGGGAAAACGAAGTGAACCAAGCAATTACAGACCAGTGAGCCTAACATCTGTAATCGGTAAAGTTATGGAGAAAATACTGAAAGAAAGCATTTTGGAGCATTTGACTAGGCATAAAATTGTTAAAGATAGTCAGCATGGATTTACAAAGGGGCGTTCATGCCTGACCAACCTGTTGGACTTTCTGGAGGAGGTTTTTGATAAGCTAGACAAGGGCAAGGCAGTAGACATAATATATTTAGATTTTGCCAAAGCTTTTGATAAAGTACCCCACATAAGGCTGGCTGCCAAACTGAAGTCCTGTGGAATAAGGGGCAATATTCTCAGATGGATCGAAAATTGGTTGAAGGGAAGAAGACAGAAGGCTGGCATTAGGGGAGGCCATTCGCAATGGGCAAGAGTTATCAGTGGAGTGCCTCAGGGCTCAGTGCTTGGGCCATTGCTTTTTCTAATATACATAAATGATATCGATGAAGGATTACTGTCCAAAATCTCAAAGTTTGCCGATGATACAAAGTTATGCAGAAATATAGATTCGGAGGATGATGCAAAAATTTTACAAGAAGATCTAAGGAAATTGTTTCAGTGGTCTGTGGACTGGCAGATGCTTTTCAATATTGATAAATGTTCTGTAATGCATGTTGGGAAGTCTAATAATGGTAATGAATATTCTTTAGGGGGGAAGGTTCTAACCACAACAGAAAAAGAAAGAGACTTGGGGATAATCACCCATAGAAGTATGAATCCATCTCACCAATGCATGGAGGCAGCAAAAAGGGAAACCAAATGTTGGGAATGGTGAAAAGGACAATTGTGAGTCGTGACAAAGAGATAATCATTAAACTTTATAAGTCATTAGTAAGGCCTCATCTGGAATACTGTGTTCAGGCTTGGAATCCATTCTTGAAAAAAGATATAGAACTTTTAGAAAAAGTACAAAGACGAGCAACGAAGATGGTCAATGGGTGCCATAATTTAAGCTACGAAAAAGACTTCAATATTGTGGACTGACAACATTAGAAAGGAGAAGAGAAAGAGGGATTTGATAGAAACATACAAAATAATGACTGGGAAAGTAGATGTGCCATATGATCGATTCTTTACATTGGCACACTATAGCAGCACAAGAGGCCACAAGTGCAAATTGTTTAAGCAGAGGGTTGGTCCAAGAAAGAAAAACTTTTTTAGTGCAAGGGTTGTGGACAAATGGAACAGTTTGGACGAGGTGGGAGTGACAGTTGAAACAGTGAACGGATTCAAAGGCTATCTAGATAAACTAGGTTATTGAATGCAGATGGTTACATCAGTGGTTTTCACACAGGCTTACTTAGCCTCCTAAACCACTTAAAATCACATTATTATTATTATAAGCCCGAAGGCCCGTTGTCAAGACGACGATTGTGATAAACTCATAATCGGTGTCAGAAGGAGGGATGCAGTTAAGAGGTGTTCGAATGGCCAGACATTCATTCATTCAGAAATGTAAACAAACCTAATCTTTGCTCTTTGCTCTAGCTCCATTCCAGACTTTGAAGACATGGCAAATCAGGGATATTTTTACACCTTCCTAACACCCCCCCCAACACCCCTTCCAAAAATTGATAATGTGACAATGGTATGCATACAAAATGCATACTAATTAGCTCAGACACCCCAATTTGAGTCGGCACCCCCAAATTCACAATCCTAGATATATCCCTGTGGCAAATCAACTAGACCTCAGTTTATTCCAGGCAATTACTGAAGACAACGGAGAATCCTTCTCCTAAAGCAACCTCTCAACAGAACTACACTATTAGACCTCGAGGACACAACCTGGAAATTCCTAACCCGATTAGTAATTCAACGGATAAAAACTTTATTATAGGATTATTATATTCAGGACGTAAATGTAAAAATAATTTAAATTTCCAAAAACTTTTAATTTGCATTTGATACGCAAGGTATGCATTATGTGTTATTATGTACTGTATTATGTTTTGACCTTGCGTTTTGCCAATTTTGATTTAACTAAGCGATATTCTATTCTATTCTATTCTATTCTATTCTATTCTATTCTATTCGATTCTATTCTATTCTATTCTGTTCTGTTCTATTCTATTGTCTATCACGAAAAAATTGCTAAAGAGCATCACAACTTTATATGTGATTTACTAAAATATAGAACATATTTGATACGATTGGTCTTTAACGAAGTCAATCGATTTATGATGCTGTGGTTTGCACAGCGTCAGTGTTGAAGCCTATATACATTGGTATTTCGTGTCAGTTATCGTGGAAGAGGCAGGTAAGTCTTCGAATAATATAATTAACAGTAGTTTATATCTACCTGAAAGCGTTTAACCCTCCCTCCTTCCATGATCGACCGATGTTCCCAGTGTGGAGATATCGCCAAAGCGAATCGCTAAAACAAAACAAAAATTATCACAACTTAACTTGTAGCGAAGATACAACTTACAACTGGAATCTCAGAACCCTGTGGGCAACTGGAAAGCTGGAATTACTAAAGACAGAGATCCAAAGACGCAGACGTGACATTTTGGGTTCTAGGACAAAATATCCGCGGACAAAATGTCATGGGACGAAAGGTCAGCGGATAAAATGTCAGCGGATAAAATGTAACCCTAACTCTAACCCGTGACTTTTTGTCCGTGACATTTTGTCCTCATGACATTTTGTCTGTGACATTTTGTCCGTGGCATATTGTACGGCCACGGCATTTTAGGATTAGCAGAGAATCGGTGGACAAAATCTGGAGAGATGGGAGGCGGCGAGGTCTGAAAATAAAAAGAAGCATAAAAGGCAGGAGGAGTTGGATTTCTACTCAGCAAAATGGCGAGACAAAGCCTTGTTGGATCACAAACCAGTAAATGCTAGAATGATACTGTAGAATGACGGTGGCACGATTTGAAACAAATCCAGTCAACATCTCAGTTGATCAAATGCAGGCTTTTCGTCATGCTGATAAATCTGCAAGAACATTTTTTGGGTGGGTTTGGGATGGGGGCACATGGTCCCGGTGGCCCTAGATTCGACCATGTAGCCTATGCACAGTACATACTGTATATAATTATATTAAACTCAGTATGCTGTATACTATAGCCATTAATTACGTACTTTATTGCGGTAAGGTATTCACACATAAAGGTGGAATTAGCAATGCGTGGAAATGTATGAGAAAGCGCTCAAAAGTAACTGAAGAATCTAATAGACTATAGGAAGATGATAAATAGCAAGTCCAAGGTTTCGATTTCCAAACAGTCAGTAATTATGCAATCAGAAAAGACACATTCTAAAAGTCCGTGTCTTTATAACGAATCGCTCGTGGGGTGTCGTAGGCCTGAGATGCAGGGTTTAATCTAGGCTGTTTCCGGGTGGAATTGCCCTTTTTCCCCGGAAATTTCAAATTCCCCATAAATTTTTGCATACCATATCAACTAACAGGAGCCCCCTAGCTGACTTTCCCCCGGCCTTGTCCGGAGTCCGGAGTCTAGATTAAACACTGTTGGGGTGCAGTGGCGTAGCGAGGAGAGGGCAGAGGGGCGAAGCACTCCAGGCGGCACTTGCTCTATAGGGGGCGGCACTTTCGAGGTTTCTTAGATTTTTTGCTTGTCAGAGACTTTTTTGGAGGAGAGTTGATAACGTTTTTTTGCTTGTCAGACTTTTTCGGAGAATTGAGGGCGACACTTTTTCTCGCCCCGGGCGGCACTTTGCCTCGCTACACCACTGCTGGGGTGTCTACCTGTCGTACTGTTCCTTTGAATTTAAGAAGTTGGTAAACGGCGACGATTGGTATAAAAGACATCGAAGATGCAGCGATCAGCCATCCGACGACATTGGCCCAGCCAGGGTAGACGTATTCGCCCATCGTATACGACTCATAGACGAGAGGCTTGAAGTTGGCGATGCTCGAAATTACTATGACCTACACACAATCAGGAATTTATTACATGCAGGCCTTGAAATGGTCTGCTTAAGGGAATCCAATTCGAAGATTATCTTCAAGGGGAAAAGAATAAACGAAGAGGTGCTTTAAACATCTATTATTATTATTATTATTATTATTATTATTATTATTATTATTATTATTATTATTATTATTATTATTATGTTGCTGTTGTTGTTGCTGTTATTGTGAAGGTTCCGTGGAAGGCGACTGCGTGAAGTCTCTGGAGTGTCAAGGATATGCGTTGCAAGAGAAAGGATGTCTCTCATCTCCAGATTGTCGTGATAGAATACTGCCGATTCCTATTATTATTATTATTATTATTATTATTATTATTATTATTATTATTATTATTATTATTATTATTATTATTATTATTATTATTATTATTATTGTTGTTGTTGTTGTTATTATTATTATTATTATTATTATTATTATTATTATTATTATTATTATTATTATTGTCATTATTATTATTATTGTTATTATTATTATTATTATTATTATTATTATTATTATTATTATTATTATTATTATTCATGAACTGACAAGTTCTTGCACGCAATATTACCAGATGTCAGGAGCAAGGGCACATTACAGAGTCCAGACATATAATTAAATTCAATAAGAGTAATCAGTAAAAAACAAAATGTATGGAATACAATCTAAGGCAGAAAAGAATATTATTTTCAGAACAGATTTATTTGTTTTTAGGCTTTTTTGAGGAATGACTGAGAATTGGATGATTGAACTGACATTGGTAGATCGTTCCGTGTGGTTTCAGTCTGTTTCTTAGTCTGTAATTAATTTGACTGGTTTATAACGTTCAGATTATAATTACATAGTTAAGCATTTATTTGACATACTTATTGAAAAATGAGACCTGACCTCAACTTACGAATTGCCTTAAATTTAATTTAATTTAGGTTATTTAATTACAGTAGCCTATAACTATGCGAAGCAGATGATAAGTTGAACAGTTTTTTTATTAAAAGAAGAATTAGGAAATTCAGGACGTTTCATCTCAGGACGATTCAACGCGGACGATTCATCTCAGGACTTTTCAAATCAGGACGAATCATATCAAAGACGATTAATCTCAGAACGTTTCATCAGGACGATTCATCACCCAAACCTAACCCTAACCCTAACCCTTATAACTCTACCCGAGATGAATCGTCCTGAGATTAATAGTCCTAAGATGAATAGTACTAAGATGAATAGTCCTGAGATGAATAGTCCTCCTGATGAAACGTCCTAAGATGAATAGTCCTTGATATGAATCGTCCGCGTTGAATCGTCCTGAGATGAATCGTCCTGAGATGAAACGTCCGGATAACGAATTAGGGATCTGACCAGAATGAAAACCGGAGAGATGAATTTCCACGTAAGTCTCCAGTAGATGTTTGGACGGAAGCCGAGAATTTGTTGCGCATCTTTGCAGAACTGGTCCAAACCTTCAACAACAACAACAGCAAACGAAACCGTCTAATTTTGACAGTTCATTCAATCGTAAAATAGAAAACATTCTTCGACATTCGATTCTCACTTGAAATGGAGTCCAAAAATCGTCGTCGAATTTTCACAGGGAGGAAAGGCATCCGAATGAATGAACATTTGCACTATATATATATATATATATATATATATATATATATATATATATATATATGGCAGGACAAATTTTGTATTCATAAGATCTTCGGGGAATAAAGTACAGAGGTTATAAACATTTTCTAAAAATATATTAATCGAAATGCCATAAATTTATTAAATTTATGGAGTAACCTGGAAATCTGATTGACAATACTTTGTTGCTTAGTAATTTAACACGAATAATGACAAAGAAGTTAGATGGCGTTAGCATTTTAAATACCAAGTAACAAGAATACTTTATCCTAGAATCGGGGTCCCTGTTTAGTAATATTCGGTGACAGGGGCGTACCTAGGGTTGGTATTTTGCGCCCATGGCATGTGCGTCACAAAATTAAATTAGCAAGTTAACAAACCTCTAATTAACAAGTCATGACATTTTGTTGACACAAGATTAAAACTGCAAATGCACGTTTCTTGCTTTTACTGATGCGAATTGGTCTATGACGTGCCCATCGAAGTCAGTTTTCTCAATGTCTCCACTTTCTACGCTGAGTAGATAGCAAGAGGATCACAGAGGTTTTGCCCCCCCCCTTCAAGTGGTTTCCAGGGCAGCACCTGCCATACCTTCCATACCCTAGGTACGCCACTATTCGGGTGACGCCCTCGAATGAACTGTGTCACCCACCGTAGAACCAACTGACAGCGACTGCCTGTGAGAAGACCCCGAAGAGGATGGCGGTTCCAGCTGCAAAACTGTCCCATATGGTAACAAGATACATTCCACCCTGAAACAGAGCATAAGGACTTCTTACTTAAAGGTTGAAAGGTCGCACCCAATGCGCCAAACATGCGCAAGAGAACTAATGCATGGCAAAACACGCCATTTGCCGATTTTTTCCTCATGACGGCTCCCCAGGACTTGTATACGATCAACCCCAGTTGAAACTGGACGCATTGTACAACAAGAACTTTATTTCTTGATTAAGATAAAGGACATCATTCCTTAATATGGACGACATAATGACATTTGAGCAAAGAGTTTGACAGCTCTTGATGAGACTTGTTTACAACAAGGAATTGGTAATTTTTTTCTATAGTTGAACCATGAAAGGAGAACTCCATCCAAAATCACTTGATCGCCAGATCTCTTAAATTTATGTCTCCGCATTGCTTTTAAATTAATATTTTGACTGGAATATTTCAGGTAGATTGCCAGTGGCGGTTCCGGGATTTCTTGGTGGGGGATGAAATGAATTCATAGAAAGTTGATGGGGGGGGGGGTGAAAATAGAAGGAAAAAATCTATAAACTTTGCCGGAAAAAGTTGAAAAAGGGAATTTTATCCCTAATTTGACTATACTTTCTCCGAAAAATAGGTTGACAAGCAAAAAAGGTAATTCGCAGTTAGTTTTACTACACTTTTACCCAAAAATAGGTTTCACATGCAAAAAAGTAACCCCAGAAGTCCGGTGGGGGGACGCACGTGGAACCGTCACTGGCCAGATCTATTAAATGCATGTTTTCGCATTGTTTTTAAATTAATATTTTTACTGGATTTCAGGTAGATTGCTGCTTTATGTCCGCAGAGTGTTCGAATAAGACAAAATCAACTGCTGCTGATTAAGACTTAGACTTACGTTCGTGACGTTTGGAAGGGCGAAGAGAAAAGCTGCAAAGACGACGATGGCTGTTACCGCTTCTCTTCCGTAACGAAATCTCTTGATCGTCGATTTCCATTCGTCGCTCAGTCCAGTCAAAACAGCCTCCAGGCCCCCCATCTGGAAACAGGAGACAGCAGAAACTGACAGAAGGGGGAAACAGGGAGGGAGTACACGAGGATCCCGGCGGCAGGTATCCACAAAGTCTGAAAATACGGTGTCGGGGAGGGGGGTTCGGCGGCCACAGGGGCCTATCTAAAGGATAATTTTTTTTAAATTTACAGCTACATCCGTAATATATCCTTCGTCCCGTAGGCCCGAATATTTATTCTGCGGAGAGTGGACCATCGCAGATTAGCCCCGGCTCTGTTAGTATAATTCCTTCCGCAGATTGACAATAATGCATGGAGCATATTGCTTTTCATCAATAGTCATTTTTTAAGTGGGTGGGATCTGACCACTAAACAGCGTTTTATCCAGATTCCAGGCCTTTGGGGGGAAATTGAGGCTTTCGGGGGGGGATCGACTTGGTTGGAGGGGAAAAGGCACAGTTCAATGCAAAATTTGTGTAAGTGCTGGGATTTTGGGTGAGAATGTTGAGGTTTTTTTTTGGGGGGGGGGGAATCTCCCCTCCTAACAGGCCTGTATAAAACACTGCCACTACAGCATCGAAATTTCAGGGCCATGGGATGGACAGGGCTTGAGATGGGCAGAGGCAGGGTGGATAACAACCGGTAAAAGAGATTAAGAAGTTTGTTTGAAAATGCTCTGTAATGAGTAATTTCTTCTTCTGTCTCGAAATCTCAACGGTCAGCACAACTGCGAAATATCGATTATTGCTGCAAAAGCTGACAATTTTGCCTCCATGTAGTTTCTAATGTAATGTAATATTGGACTTATATGGCGCCTCTTACGTTTCTATTCAAAGGTTGTCTCGGCTTCGGGGTCTTAATTTATTTCTGACCATGCAGAAAATTATCCATAACCTTGACCATTCTAACCTGCACCGTAATATTGTACTTGGTACTGTAGGTTTGGAGCTACGATATTGTGCTTGGTAATTCGAGAATGTAGATTTTGTACCTGGTACTTTTAAGATTAAGATATTGTACTTTGTAAAGGTGAATTGTAAGGTTCAAGGTGTGATATGAGTCAAGAGTGACATTCTAACCGCGCTGTCAATCCCAAGAGTGATGAGCATGACGAAGAAGAGAATCGACCATCCGACCGACCCAGGGAGGGTCGCAATGGCTTCTGGGTAGACAACGAACACCAGACCAGGTCCTGTTGTACAACATAACGCGTTATTATTATTATTATTATTATTATTATTATTATTATTATTATTATTATTATTATTATTATTATTATTATTATTAGCTACGCAATTTATATAGCGCAATAAGCATGGCAAAAATGGCCAAAAACAAGAGCGCTTTACAATACTATTCGTATAACCGATGGTGAATAGGTGAGTCTTAAGATTATTTAGGAAAAGTCCGAAAAGTCCGATAGCGCGTTATGGTTATAAAAAGAGAGATTCTTAGAAAAAGAACGTTTGACAAAAAAACATAAACTACGCTCAGGTATTTAAGCACCACGGTCAACTGAAATTCCAACCGATAATCCCATTTAGTCCAAATGACAATGTGAATGTTCACTCATCCAGTGGCGACTCCAGGATTTGGCAAGTAGGGGGGCGATGGGGTGGCAACTTTTAAGCATGGGGCCAAACATTTGTTGATAGGTACTGTATGTAGTAGTAAGAATAGGGTCCCAACAACAGGGAGGTTACTGGGGGATCAGGCATTCAATAGACGGAGCGGGCCCCCGGGACGCGATGTGGAGCCGCCACTGCACTCATCTCAGTCGAAAAATGCCACTCATCTCATCTCTTCAGAAACATAATTCATTATTGGGAGAGAAAAAAAGAGAAAAAAACAAGTAAATACAAATCTACTGAAAGTATAACGCATAACGTTTGTGGAGAAGGTGGAAGTCTAAGAAGAGACAGGAATAAGATATCAAGAACACGAGAAGGAAGCGTTTGCAATATAAAGATATTGATTGTAGAATGTGCGACGTCATGTACTCAGAACTTTAAACACGATGACGATGACGATGATGATTATGATGACAAAATCATACTCAGTTAGAGACATTTGTCTTTATATGATTTTCATTTGAATGTTACATGCGTCTGATATTTGTGGTTGCATTTTAATCTTTAATACTCTAAATTTCAATTCCTGTTATTATCGCCTCTGCTGATAATTATCACAGAATTTATAAATGTCTTTCGAAGCGAAATTCAACCAGCTGCAATAATGCAGAAACTGAAATAAATTATTGGTAATTTGGAGGGCAAATTGATATATCTTCATCTAATTCTCGAGGCTGTTGGAAATTCGGATTTATTTACTGCGCAGCGAATCGTTCTCCCAGCGCAGAAGCTCCTTGCATAATTAATTGAAGATGAGTTTTGTAACACCAACCTTCAGCAGCTACCTTGGAGATCTCACGCCCCTGTCTGACCGACATGTATCCCAGGTAGGAAAATATCACGAAACCGGAGAAGAGACTTGTGAACGAGTTTACGCAAACGGTCACCAAACAGTCCCTGTCGTCAAGTACATCAAAGTACACCAAAGTACATCATAGTACACCAAAGTACATCAAAGTACACCAAAGTACAAGTACATCAAAGTGCACCAAAGTACATCAAAGTACACCAAAGTACATCAAAGTACATCTACGTACATCAAAGTCTGTCTGCCTCCTTTATGTCATCGCATCTATACCAAAGTACATCAAAGTACACCAAAGTACATCAAAGTACATCTACGTACATCAAAGTAATCAAAGTACATCAAAGTACATCTAAGTACATCAAAGTAATCAAAGTACATCAAAGTACATCAAGCAGTGGCGGCTCCACATGGGGAGGGGGCGTGTCCCTCTACCGAATGTCTGGCCCCCACTGACCCCCTATTGGGACCCTATACTTACTACTACATACCTATGAACAAATGGTTGGTCCCCAATGCTTAGAAGTTGCCACACCAACGCTCCCCACTTGCCAAATCCTGGAGCCGCCACTGATATCAAGGTATATCAAAGCACATCACAGTACATCAAAGTACATAAAGTTCAAAAATACATGAAGTACATCAAAATACATTAAAGTATATCAAAGTACATCAAACTACATATATCTATACAGTAGAAGTACACCGAGGTATAGAAAAGCACATCAAAGTACGTCAAAGTATAAGAAGTGCATCAAAGTACACGAAGTACATCACAATACATCAAAGTATCGTTAAAATTACAGACAACATTCATCGAAGGTTTATAAGAATTTAAGATATTATGAGTTTTACAGTCAACATGATAAGTACAGTAAGGTCCCGTTAACAAAGGCGCGGATAATACGAACGAACCCTCGATCAACGCAAACTATTGAGACCAGCAGAGACTCAATGTTCATTGGAGACAGCGGCTTCTATCCCCCCCTTGCAGCCGGGCTCAATTCCCCCCCCCCAAAAAAAAAAATTTACAAATTCCCCCCTCAATTACAAATTCCCCCTGCTAATTTTCTCCCTTGTAGACTTAGTATTATATTCAGATGTTTATGCTTTGTGTTAGGCATAGCTATAATGTACCATTGATTACGTCACGGTCAGTGTTATTTTGAATCCAGTGGCGTCATTTTACACTTTTCTAGGGGGCGAGATAATTTGTTGGCAAATTTTGGCATTTTTGCAAATTTTAGGTTTTTTGCAAATGTTTGCAAAATTTTGAGAAATGTGGGGCAATTTTGGGGCCGATTTTGGCAAATTTGCATTGTTTTGATATTTTTGGGCAAATTTTCGACAATTTTTGCGATTTTTTGCACATTAATACATTACAAATTATTTTTTTTTCATTTCCTTGGGGGCCACGACCTCCTACCCCAAATGACGCCCCTGTTTGAATCCATATCAGTCTCGGTTCAGTTCAGATTAGTAGCATCATTTAGCTTATTAATAGTTTATATAACGGTGTTGAAAGCAAAATATTTCCCCCCCACTTTTTTTCCGGGCGCACACTGCGCCCGCCTTAAATAGGGATAGAAGCCCCTGATTGGAGAGTACCTGTAGCAGTTGCTGTTCAGCTTGTTGTAGCTGGCGAATGCTATGTGAACTCCGAACCCAGCGCCAACTGAATAGAAGATCTGTACAGCGGCGTCGATCCAGACCTTAACAGGAATATCGAAAACTCCATCTCAACAACTAATTCATCCATTCGCCAGATGGCGGACAGAGTCTTACACGAGATACTATGGGAAATATCGTCCAACGTTGCACCTACCATACTTTAAAGCAATGCTTCCCAAGCTGTGGGTCGCGACCCAAAAGTGGGTCGCAGGGTTCAGCCTAGTGGGTCGCAGACTCGCTGAGTAGCGCGGAATTAGATTCAAAAGTGTCTTTTTCTAACCAATACCACAATGTCAAAAACCTTGATAGTTACAAGTAGGCTTAGGTTGTAAGAAATTTATATGCCTGCAATCCTCCTTACACGGCTTATACTGTATTAAAATGATTAGTGTTTTATGAAACTTTTATCCAATTTTAGTCGACAATAAGTTTGCAGGGTCACGGGATGTTACAAAGTCTCTGAAGTGAGTAGCACAGGTTCAAAAAGTTAGGGAAACCACCGTGGCCCTTAGCACTTTTTACAATTTCTCTTATTTCGGAATAACGCAAGGAAAGCGTATTCAGACCATTTTGCTCTGAAATTCAGCTAACAATAGGGAATCTATAATTGAAGACACATGCGAACCGAACGGTTAAGCGAATTTGCCCTACTCATAGGATTTTTAAGACGCGTAACAAAGGTATGTTCTTGGCAAAATTTTAAAAAGATAATTTTCAAAAAATTTCGATATCTATTTCTCTCCTTTCGTCTCATTTGGGGATAATATGAATACTTCTGCCTAAAATATTTGCCACATTTTTATTTAAGAACTTTTGTTTTGCCATTTATTCAAAGCTTAAAAGATTCCTTTCAACCAACGCTCGCCAGATGGCGTAATATATTTTTTATATTACATGCTATTAATAGGGTCGCGGCAAGTTACAACTGCTGAAGTGGGCTGCAGTTCCAAAATGTTTGGGAAACCCTGATTTAAAGTACAAGAGATTTTGGTGGTATAAACCTTAGATTTATGCAAATATAAATGCTATTTTTAAAAATTAAAATACATTAAGCGCAAAGAACAGTAATGAAGATTAGTCTGTCTGCTTCCTTTATGTCATCGCATCTATACATGTCTACTTATATTTGTTACCACTATTTATGATAATTAATTTTTCTTCTGGACGTTGACTCTCATTACAACTTTTCACTCAAGCAAATGTCATTTGATGTCAATACAAAACAAGTGGCAACTGTGGCCAGTGGCGGTTCCAGGAATTCTTGGGGGGGGGGAGATTAAAATATTTTTTGGGAAGTTGGTGATGGGGATGCAAAGTGTGAAGAAGAAAAAAAGAGAAAAAAGGTCATTGTTACTAGTGTTTTGCTCACTAAATGTTAAGAAACCTTGCCAAAAAAGGCCGACAAGCAAGAAAAGAAGGTCATTTGCAGTATTTTTCACTAATTTTGTTAAAAACTCACCGGAAAATAGGTTGACGAGCAAAAAAAGGTCATCCGGAACCCCGGTGGGGGATGCATCCCAAGTCATCGACATGGTGGAACCGCCACTGACTGTGGCTGTCACTTGAAGCTGGAAACTCAAACTGGTAATAATACGCGGACAGATTCTTTGACGACTTTGAACGTTTTCCTTGAAATAAAATAGGCTTCAATATTCCCCATCGATTACGCGACTCCACTGACCTGTTGGTCTCCCAGCCTGTCCAAACGAGGGGTGATGTAGTACATGATTCCGGTGCTTGCCCCCGGCAGCAGAAGACCCCGTACCAACAAGATGGACAGAACAACGTACGGCATAGTGGCCGTCACCCACACAACCTACGAAGTATACAAGAACAACGGATCAGTGCGCTGTAATAATCTGTGACCTTACAAAGCAAAATTTTCACTTGCGCGTAAGTCGCGTTTTTAGCATACAATCAATTCATCTGCTATGGAAATTAAATTGCTTCAAAACTACGCAGGGGTCAGCAAGCAGAGGAAAATTTAAAAAATATGAGGAAAATAAAGGGAAACCATCGTCTAGATTTTCCAGAAATTTACAATAGAACTGATCTGAGTTGGAAAGTTTCTGATTTTGAGAGAAAAGGGTTGCTTACGGCAAAACTAAAGTTTCACGCGTACATTACAGACTATAGACCAGAGCTTCCTAAACTGTTTGCAGCCACGGCACACTATCCAAAAAACATGCAGTCGACGGCACACTGCAGTCGAAATGCACGCATTTAATTTTTAAATGATGCATTGTAGGCCTATATGCCTACTAGTGCTATATATTATACTCTAATCTAGTATACAGTATAATACTGGCTACCGTTCTTCGTAAGCACATATTTTCTTAGCAATCTGTATCGCTATTGCATGCTTAGCTTCATTGAGGAGATATAATTCAACTTCTAATTAACCATTAACACAGCACCGTTATTATTTTACTATTTTCCATCATTTTGCCACGGCACACTTCCACCGTTGCTGCGGCACAGTTGTGTACCGCGGCACACAGGTTGGAAAGCCACTGCTGTAAACAGTGAATATCAACGCAGGAGAGTGACTCTGCGATTGGGCAAATGGATGACTAAGAGATGGCGAATATCAGTGCAGCAATTAAGCCGCCTGTAGAGTGCAACAGGTCAAGCATTTTCAATCAATTCAACTGCTATGGAAATGCTAATATTAGAATGCACCAAATAAACTCTCCAGGATCCGTTCTGGCATGGACGAAATGGTTCAAGTCGGACCCGGATAAACATCAATACACATACACTCGTGTGTATACACAATTATGCATACTTATACTCGCTTTGTAACATATACATACCATTCGTGTATAAATATTTAATGTTATGTATCATAGCTAGACTGGAGTGCTATTAATATGTGTAATATCGGTTGGTATCTTTTATTTTGTCCGTCATGTTATTCTGTGTCCGAGATCAAGGAATAGAGGCGAGCCGAACGACAGATGGCCAGCATCTAGAAATGGAAGCCGGGAAGTGAGAGGAAGATCCCCGCTGGGAAAACGACGGATGGAAAACGTCAAAGACGGAGAGAAACGTAACCGCCCCAATAGGAAGAGGAAAATAAGGAAAGAGAGGAGATGGAGGGCCGGGAAAGTATATTTAAGTAACCATATCGAAATTGAAAATCGAGAAAGAAGAAAAACCTGAATATACCCCCTCAAAAGAAATTCAGACGTCTAAGATCCTCTCTACAAGATTATGCAACCTCTACCGCCAAATAAATGCCCATTAAGAAGCTAGGCAAACTGCGTAAGGCAGTACGAATTAAAAACTATTCTAAATATTACAATCACTTCCCTTCGTCACGTGTCCATTCGAAAAGGATCGCTTAAAATGACGACATATTCTAAGAAATTGACGATAATAAATCAAATGATCTTAAAATGCAGAAGACAGACCCGAATATCGGAAGCAATAATACGGAGGAACTATAGGAGGGATACGTAACGCGACATCTTATATTATATATATATATATATATGTGTGTGTGTGTGTGTGTGTGTGTGTGTGTGTTTGTGTATGTGTTTGTGTATGTGTTTGTGTGTGTGTGCGATTTTATGAGACTCTCTTCCCTTGGCTGTCAGATCTTCCAATGAGTTGAGAATTTTTTCAAGATCTATGCTTAAAACATATCTCTTCCAATTAGCATTTCCTCCATAGTCCTCTCTTCCAATTAGCATTTCCTCCATAGTCTGTTTTGCTATTTCCCTTTGACTGATCTCTAGAACGAACTGGTCTTTTGGAGATGGATTTTTAGCACCATCGATTGATAATCTTAGAATATTTGAACTGGTGCTACAAAAGTGCCTTATATGCAGTATAATGGCCACCTTTCCGGAAGATCTGACACCTTTCCAGAGAGAAAAGTAGATCATGATGAAGACTCCGAGGAGACAGAGAACGAGATAAGGACGAGGAAGACCGATGTCGTTCAGTCCGTCGCTTTCGTGAAGACCAAGAACCCTGCGTCTTAAAAAACAACAAAAAACGAGCGTAAGCTGGTGTGTAAATCTGTAATGTAATGCAGAGATGTCCATGAGTTGGGTTAACCCATGGGTTGGGTTGGATTGGATTGGGTTGGGTCAGACTTTTCCATATTAATGGTGGGTTGGGTCGGAAAAAGTCATTGTTTAAGAAACTGTAATGTATTACAGTGGGTTGGGTTGGGTCAAGTAAATCTATTATTATTGGCATGGGTTGGGTTGGGTTGGAGATTTGATGGATTGGGTTGGATTGGGTTCTAAAATATGGACCCATGGACATCTCTGATGTAATGCAATAGGTAGGACTATTGACTTAGAGAGCTTCTTCTGAAAGATCACTCCGAAGCGCTCCAAAATAAGTAGGCTTAAACAATCTTAGATGATAGACTATCCACTAAGTAATTTATTAGGAGTATCCAGAACAATCTTTATGGTCACTGATCTATGCCCACCAG
The DNA here is from genome assembly GCA_018105865.1 of Metaphire vulgaris. Lineage (NCBI taxonomy): Eukaryota > Metazoa > Annelida > Clitellata > Crassiclitellata > Megascolecidae > Metaphire > Metaphire vulgaris. Next base: position 8,228,774 of record CM030868.1, on the reverse strand, counting down.
CAAGAAATCTGCTTCTTCCATTGGCGTCTATTAATAGACGACAATGGTTTCTATGGTTTCTGCTCACCAGTGGGCGGAGCAACCGGACTTTGTTGGTAAACACTGGATACCCCTATATAAGCTCTTTAATTAGATGAATGGCATTAATCGTCTCTTTCAAATTCTTTCTGGATCTTTTATAGTCGGCGAAACTACTACTACTACTGCTTTATGTTGAATAATTAATCAGTTCGAATATCAGATGTCTATTTAACATTTACTCAGCACATTCGAAATATCATTTAGAATTCATTACTATTCGACATAATTTGAATAATTTCTACTTAAATCTTATTTGCTGCAGCATTTTCGAGCCGAATGCACAAATTGGTTTTGCAAAACTTCAGCTGAATATTGAATTTACAACGCCCAGTAATAACAATACATTTGACGCAGTGCGTGAGAAAGTAGATGCAATTACACGAACTGTTTATAAGAGCAAATCTTATGAGACGGAGTTCTGTTATCGCTGTCTCATTAGAGTGAAAAATTGCTCGACGTTAAGCTTCAACAGATTTAGAAATTGGAATCGATGTATTCGTCTTGTTACCGTCTTGAAACGCTTTGCCTCGTGTCTGCTATTCGGAATAGACGCATAGACAAAGAAAATTTGCACCGGTATGCATTAGGAGTGATTAGTTAGAAGTGAGTTGTGTGGAGTGAAGTGAAGGGCTGAATGTGTGGTGTTAGTGTCGAGGGCTTAAACGTTTCCTGTCTGTCGTTGGTTGTTGATTCATTTTGTGTAAATTTGTCGACTGTTTCAAAACAGATTTCAGTAAAACGGACCAAAAATCGTTTGCAAATAGCGTTCCCAAATGGACGTATTGCTTGAGTGAAGCCATAATGACATTACATTCTGCGCGTAGAATGCAGTTATAGGCCTACAGTAAAAAAAATATCGCAAATTCTGCCCTATTGGCTTCTGGCTCTTTTGGAAGGAATGTTCCCGGTTGATGTAAATTGCAAACATTTCCTACAATTATGCGTCAAAGCATAACATTTTACAATCTCTTTATACCCCTTCTCCATTGTCCATGCGACGGCAAAACGGTGTTTTAAATTTGGCGAAAAAGTTTTAAAAGTTCGAAACGTGTTTGCTAAATTGAATTCGATGTTGACTAATTTCGTATAGAATTTCTCAGAGTAAGGCTAATGTCGGTTGGAGTTTTTAAACGTTGTTTTACGGGAAAAGTTCAAGATTCGCAACCACACTTGGATAACTAAGATAAAATTCTGCTGAAGACGTATGGGCACGTCACACAAGTTATCCTGGACCGCTTGCATTAATTCTATCTCATCTCAACTTCCGAAGACAGACGTCGACAGAACTTAGACAACAGACTGCAAAGTGTGCCCCCCCCCAACGAAAGATCTATACGGAATTCTCTCTAATCGGAAATTCTTTCTCATGGGATTAAAACAAAACAGAGGACATTAATCGTCTAATCGCCTATTTACGGGTCATTCGAAGGCAGATTTCTATACTCCACATGCAAATGGTTTATTAGCTTGTGATAAGAGAGAGAGAGAGAGAGAGAGAGAGAGAGAGAGAGAGAGAGAGAGAGAGAGAGAGAGGAGATGAGGGGATAGGGGAGGGAGAGACAATTGTGGACTTTCGCCGACAATAACACCTCTTTAAAGTATAAATAGTTGAAATTAATCAGGCAAACACAGACGAGTACAGGGGTATTTCCCTTTTTCGGTTGTCCTGTAAATTTAAGAAACTGCTCTGATACCATTGACGTAGTCACGGGGAGAGAGGTGCGGCAATGGAGGCTACGTACCCCCATTCGGACTGGGACCGGTCATGGATTCGTGGAAATCTGTTGAGGGATGGGATGTAGTAGGGGTAGGTACTAACAAATCGAGAAATCGAGGAGAATGCACGAATCGCTGGAAGCACTTAAAACGTATTTTTGCTCGTTATCACTTCTTGACTCCAAAATGTCGATGTGGCCCCCTATTCCAGAATCATGGCTACGCCACTGCCCAACATTGTTCAAAATTCTGAACATTTAACCGATTATTCTTAAATAATTTCGACTAAACTTTCTGAAAGTACATAAAATGGCAAAAATTACCAGGCTCGTCCATGGGACATAATTATTTTTCTGTCCCATCCCATCCCATGAGATTCTCATTATGATATTAATATGGAATACAGTTCAAATAAAATTATGACACGAAATTTATGAAAGTTTGGGTTTAGCGTTTACTAAATTGGACCACGTGTTCAAAGAGACATGTAAAACGACAGAATTTATTAACTCTATTAACTTTAATGTCCTACGACAAAATATAGATGCAAATATATGAAGAAAAAGAAGGGTAAAAGCTTCCGAAAGTTAAAAATAAAAATTAGGAGTACCTTTGTCCCATGAAGCCCATGGGATGGGATGGAACAGTGCTGTCCCATCCCATCCCATGGGACAATTCCCGTGGGATTCTCATGGGAATACCATTCCCATGGACAACCCTGACAATTACAGCCAAGATCACATTCAGAAACTCGGTTTGAAGTGTCCTAGAGACAACCTCTCCTGCACGAAAAGCAAAGTCTCAATTTTGTCGTATTAATAGGGTCCTTTAAATTACGCGAACTGAAGTCAATATTTGCCTTCGAGTTCAACATAATTGTCGTCTGCTTATTACAACTATTAGAGCTTCTTAACTTCATCGACTTCGTCTCCTCAGGCTACTGCGCTGTCCACCAACCTCGAAAGAAGCGAACAACATATAATTTATTTTTTTATTTTAGGATTTACTATAAACAGGACCATTGCAAACAAAATGCAGTGCAGAAACATGGAGCATGAAAGAAACAGACGAAATGGCATGCTTATGGAGAATCCTTGAAGTAATCCGAATACAAAAGATAAGAAACGAAGGCATTACTACATTAGACAACGTCTCAACATAAAGGATACAATTATCGACAAAATCAGAAGGAAAAGACTCAACTGGCATGGACACGTCACAACAGAATGCATGAAAGGAGACTACCATACAAGGCACTCTACACTCAAATAGAAGGAAATAAAGGAAGAGGAAGACCCAGGAAAAAGTGGATGGACAACATCAGAGAAGATATGAGCATGAAAGGAATTTCAATCGTAGAAGGAAGACGATTAACTGAAGATAGAACTTATTGGAAACATTTTGTGCCTATTGCTAAAGAGTCGCTAAAGAGTTGGCAGAGAGCAGGAATGATGATGAAGATGATGATGATGATGACGATGATGATGACGATGATGATGATGATATACATAATCGAATTGTTAATTCATTGAGAAACAATTCTTCAGTTGCCGGTTTAACAATGTCCGCTGATAGAGAAAACTCGAGAAAATTGGAATTGAAAAAAATTGTTTTGTATCTCTCTGGTCCCTTATCCCTGTGTGGTAAGGGTGGTCTTAGGGTGGGTTAGTCATCGCTTCTCAGAGGCCGTAATCATGAAGACATTCGAGTGTTCTGAAAATGTTCGTGAATAAATTAACGGGCGTTTGAAAATGCGATAATAGAACTTTACTTGGTCTCTGTCTTTCGATGCTCATAACAATCCGATCCTACGCAATGTATTTGAACGGTATCCGGACAAAACGGCGCGGACAAAACGGCGCGGGCAAAACGGCGCGGACAAAACGGCGCGGACAAAACGGCGCGGGCAAAACGGCGCGGACAAAACGGCGCGGACAAAACGGCGCGGACAAAACGGCGCGATCTTCCGACATTTCCCTTTGCCGATTTCTATGGCGGATCTCGCACAGAATATTCAGGGGCGTGAGCAGACGAAGCAACTTCTGTTTTCTAGTTTTTCAGCTTAAAAGTGAACAAACTCTGTGACAATCAAATAAAGAGTTTCGTTGGAAATCAACATGTCAAAGACTCTGGACAACATTTTAAAAATATCTTCAAAAAGCCGATGTGCTATGGAAATAGTAACCATTGGGCTAAACATACTCATATAGAGCAGATCCCACTCAGCCACTATAAACCCTGTTAGTATCATCATCACCATCACCACCACCACCATCGCCATAATAATAATAATAATAATAATAATAATAATAATAATAATAATAATATAATTAATTTTAATAATAATAATAATAATAATAATTATTATTATTACTACTACTACTACTACTACTACTACTACTACTACTACTACTACTACTACTACTACTACTACTACTACTAGTATTATTATTCTATTATGTAGACATACTCGAAGAACTCTTCTGCCGGTGTCGTTGAGTTTGCCACTGTTGAATTTAGCATTGATCCGTCGACACATCGTCCAGTGTTCCAGGTGTTATTGCAGGATGTCCACGGCAGGCGATAGGCCACGGACGACGCCAGATAGTACAACGACCAGGCGATGATGACGTTGTAATAGAAGGCTACGTAGAAGGCGATCAGGCACTGACAAACTCCGATCCCTTAACACACACACACACACACACACACACACACACACACACACACACACACAAAGAAAAACACTCCTCAGAGAATAAAGCAATCGTCATCGTCATAATCGTCATAATCATCATCATCGTCATCATCATCATCATCATCAGCATCATAATCATAATCATAATAATAATAATAATCATCATCATCATCAAAATTATCATCACTAAAATTTATCATCATCAAAATTATTATCATCATCATCAAAATTATCATCGTCATTAAAATGTTAATCATAATCATCATAACATCATCTTAATAATCATAATCATAATCATAATCATCATCATCATTATCATCATCATCATCAAAATTATCATCATCATCAAAATTATTATCATTATCATAATTATCATCGTCATTAAATGTTAATCATAATCATCATAATCATCATCTTCATCATCATCGAATTTCTATAGCGCCAGTCATAATCTAAAAATGGTTAAATTCTCAGTAGCCATTTATCTTCTTCCAGTATTTGGATGTTAGTTATTTGGTCACGCGTTCTTTTACTGATACGTGACCGTCATTAGAGCTGTTCGGAATAAAGCGCAGAGCGGATGGCAGCAGATAACACCAGATGGCAGATAGAAAATTCTTAGATTTCTAATTTTTCTCCTAAGAGCTCTTTCACGTTATGAAAATAATTTTTTGGTCAATTTTTTGCCAAATGTTTTGCAATTTTTGGCGATATTTGCAAATTTCACATTTATTTATTTGCTTAATACATTATACAATATTTCTTCATTTCCTTGGGGTCACGGCCCTCCCCTGCCCCTCCCAAACGACGCCCCTGATTCTGTAAAATATTGAATAACCCCATGCCCTAATTTTCTCGCCAGTTATAAATGCTAAACTGATTGTTACAGCATCTGCGCCAAAAGAAGCAGTTACTTCATTTACGTCAATAAGTAAATGCATTCATACAGCGCTATTAATTTCTCATTGGCAGTCAGTGTTTATTTTAGCCACCTTGACATTGGGGGGAGTTTGAAATGTTTGGGGGGAGAAGGTTTGTCTGCCCTAAAACCTTGACGAGCAAAAAAATGTCATTCCGGTATAATTTTTTTTCTCAAATGTGGTGACGAGCAAAAAATAGGTCATCACATCCTTCCTTTTCTTTCAAATACTCTTCTGTATGGTCATATCCTTCTTGTTTCCCCTCTCCAATATAAAACCCCCTCTCGTCACACTTTTTAGAGGGAAATTTCCATCTCCAATGCAACATATAGAATTTTTTTTGGGGGGGGGGGGAAATTTTCAAACTTGGGGGGAATCTCTCCCCAGCAGGGCCTAGAATAAACACTGTTGGCCGTCTTCTTTTAAACCCCGAAATAATTAGTATTTTTTCTTGGAGCATAAATGCTTCCATTGATAACTCATTTCATCAATCAAAGCAATTAAGATTTCTTAGCAAAGACTGTCAACGTCTTCGCCAAGAGTTATTGATAATGTCGCCAAGGACATTTGCGTAGGTGGAATAATTTTAACGAAAGAGAAAATGAAGCATGAAATTAATGAAAATGAAAGTGAAAATGAAGCGTCTATTTGATTATAGGATTTAAAATGATTAACGAAAGAAGAAGAGCAATTTTTGCAGTTGAGATACTGAAAACGCACAAATGCATGGTCTTAGAATGCATGGTCTTTCTCTAATTAATAGATTATTTACCAGTGGCGGCTCCACGTGGGGGATGAGTGGGGATGCATCCTCCACCGGACTTTCCAAACTTTTTTGTTTATTAAGCCTATTTCTGGGTAAAAGTCTACTAGTAAGTAAAACTACGGGGAAAACTGCGGATGGCCTTTTTTGGTTGTCAACCTATTTTTTTCGGTAAAAGTGTAAAAGTGTAGTAAAATTAGAGGTAAAATTCCCCTGTGTCAGCATTTTCGGCAAAGTTTATTGATTTTTCCTTCTATTTTCATTCCCCCCACCAACTTCCTATGGATTCATTTTATCCCCCACCAAGAAATCCTGGAATCGCCACTGTTGTTTACCAATCCAGGATGAATATCCCAACTAATACCCAATCCCTTCAATGACTTTTATAATTATTCTTAATGTCTTACTAGATTTTTAAAAAGTGACTATCGATCTTTCTAAGGTCAATTATTTTCTCACGATGCAGTAGAATATGTGTCTACCTTTGAACAGAGGAGCGATTTTCCAGACAGCTACCGCCCCCTGCCGGTGAAATTGTCCAAGAATCAGTTCCATCAGAAAAAGAGGAACAGCGCCGCAGATCAGCATCATGAAATACGGAATGAGAAAGGCACCTACAACCATCATCACAACTAGTCAGTGTTTGCTACACATTATGGTGTAGTACAGAGATTCCATGGGTCCATTTTTTAGAACCCAATTCAACCCATCAAATCTCCAACCCAACCCATACCGACAGGGATATTTTTACACTCCCTAACCCCCCCCCCCCCAATTTGAGGTCGACACCCCTCAAATATGGTAATGTGACAATGGTATGCAAACGAAATGCATATTAATTAGTCCTGAACACCCACCACCCCCAATGGAGAAGGACACCCACAACTTTTAAACTCGGATGACCTTTTTTGCTTGTCAGACTTTTTCGGTACAGAGACTTTCAAACTCCGACATCCCCCAGATTTTCTCGACACCCCTCCAAATTCACAATCCTACAATCCTAGAAAATAATCACACACACACCCAGATTTTCCCGACACCTCCCCCCAAATTCACAATCCTAGAAATAACCCTGCATACCGGTAATAGGGTTATTTGACCCAACCCACCGTAATACATTACAATTTCTTAAACTATGACTTATTTTCTGACCCAACCTAACCCATAAGTTAACCCAACCAATGGACATCTCTGGTGTAATAAATCTTTCAGAAAATTTCTTCCAAATCTTTAGCGATGTTCGACGTATTTAGGAAGCCCAAAATCGTCGAATGAACTTTGAAAAACATATCAGAAAGTACAATAAAGTTTCCGTCAATATGTTCAGAATCGAGTTGATGAACATATCGCAGCAAAACACAATTAAAATCATCTGTTCCCCGTGTAAATCAGAACATTTCCAATTTACCCAAAACATAACAACAGCTGCTAAGAGTCAATGATCATGTTTTCGTGCTCATGTATCCCAACTGCTGTAATTTTAATTATCACAAATTCAGCAGGGGCCCATGATCAGAGGCCCCTTCCTAGAGTGTCCACTGATTAGGGGGCTTCTCTAACACGGGGCTCGGGTAGGTAATGCTGTATGGTGGAGTCTTCTAAGCATGTTAGAAGACATAACAAATTTTTCATAAATACCTTCCTTTGGTAGCTTACAAATATCAAGGAACGCATTTAACTGGGAAGTTTATATTCATCATGTTCAAAGAGACATGTAAACCAACAAGATTTATTAACTCTATTAACTCTAATATCCAGTGTTTATTCTAGCCACCATGACATTGGGGGGATTTTTAAATCTTTGGGGGACAAGGTTTGAGTCTCCAAAAACCTTGATAAGCAAAAAAGGTTATCTTTCTTTTAAAATGTGGTGACAAGCAAAAAAGGTCATCCTTCCGACTTCCCTAATATTTTTTACCCTTCTCAAATGCCCTGTCAAGCAAAAATTGTCATCCTTACATTTTCCCTTCTCCAAAAAAATAAAAGCCCCCCGTCATCACACTTTTGAAGGAAGAATTTCCATCCCCCATGCAACATATAAAAAATTTGGGAGGGAATTTTAAAACTTTGGGGGGAAATTCACCCCGAGAGAAGGCCTAGAATAAACACTGCTAATATCCCACCGAAAAATATAGATGCAAATAAATAAATAAATATATATGTATATGTATATTATGTATATATATATATATATATATATATATATATATATATATATAGAAGAAAAAGAAAGGTGACAAGTTTTAAAAAGGTTAAAGATAAAATTAAAGAACAACTCTGTCTCATACAAAATTAATGCAAGCGGTCAAGATAACATTTTGCCATAATAGGTTTATTCATTGTCATCAAGCCTATCAGTTGTCAGTCTTTCGTGTATTTAAAAAATAGACCAAATCATTGATAACGATATTGCCCGATAGATATTGCTCTGATAGACTGACAACTGATAGGCTTTAGGTCGGTTCTTGTACTAAGATGCCTCTGCTTACATGCATTAGCGTCGCCACAGGGGGGCAAATGGGGGCAACTGCCCCCAACCTGCCCCTAGACCACCTACCAGATTCGCGCAAATCCGGTGAGAAAGTCTTTTGCGGAGGGTGTGTGTGGGGTGGGGTGGGGTAAGGAATCTGACATGCCAGCCCTCTTTTGCCCTCCAACCCAAAATTTCTGGCGACGACACTGCTTACATGCATTGAATTCGAACGGTGTGTGATTGGGTGTGATTGGGGGTCACGGGGGAGAGATTCTTACCCCCGCCCGTGGGACAGCATCGATTTTGAACAGCGGAAAGAGATAAATCGTATTAAATCCGATGCAAATTTCCCGTCCGACATAGAAAGTCACCGAGACATAATATGTCATGTTTGCGCTGTCGAAGGCATTACCGCACTCGGTGCGGTAGGGTTAGATATACGACGAAAGTCTTCTGCTCGGCTAATCCCCTAGGGCTTAAGCGCACGGGATCCAGGAGGAAAAGACGGAGACGAGGCTGGAATTATGTTCCAGAGACAACTGCCAATGGATGTCGGCAGATGTCAGCGCTAATCTGGAACCGGAGGAGGAGGAGGAGAAGGAGGAGGGGAGAATATAAAAGAAAGAGGAGGAGGAGGAGGAGAAGGAGAGGAAGTCGTTGAGAGTTCTGTGAGACAGAAGCGACGCAGAAGACAGCGGCGAAGGTCGCCTCAGGTGTGGGTGGTATCGAGTCAGGTGAGGTGGTCAGCACTGAATGGATGCTCGGGGAAAGGCTTGGAGTCGAAGAGGATTCCCGGACGCAGAGGAGTGGATAGGGAACGATGGAAGACAGGAGGAAACACAATTATGTCTCGTGCTGTGTCGATCAAAATTGCAGAACGGCAGAGAAGTCGAGATAAAGTCTTTCCGCCACTGCCATCGGGTGCTGACGGCACTTTCGGCGACGGTGGCAGAAGAAGAGGGGAGACGAGGAAATGGGGTGGCGGGTGAGGGAGTGGGATATGCGTAAATCAGGCGAAACAGGTGCTCTGTTGCGCGCTTCATAGACTGTTGGTCGGTTGGGCATGATTATTTTTCATTTAATATAAAAACAACTACAGCGACAAACACACTCTTAGGTGCCTCTGCATATGTGGATTTAGCCAGAGATGTCCATGGGTCCAATTTTTAGAATCCAATCCATCCCAAACCATCAAATCTCTAACCCAACCCAACCAATGTCGATAATAGGTTTACTTGACCCAACTCAACCCAACCCACTGCAATACATTACAGCTTCTTAAACCATGTCTTATTTTCTGACCCAACCCAACCCACCATTAATATGGAAAAGAGAAAGAGCGGGCGTGACAGAGTGAGATGAGATGACGAACGTGTGGGTCGAGGAGGCTGAGGGGTTAATAGTGATCTAAGGTAGAAAAAAATTTTTCTCCAATCCAACCCAACCCAACCCATAAACATCTCTGGCTTTAACGCCACGTTTTTTTATAAACCTAAACATTAGAACGCAAAGTGACGCTTGGACAGTTTAGATGCGATTTAAAATAATCGTTTGGAACGCAGCTTGAATGTGAAAATTATGCGCTCTCATGAACCCAGTTTTAAAAGTACTCCAGACACAGATTAAGTGCATCGTCAGCAGTTACTGAACCAGTTAAGCGATTTAATTTCTCATTTGTTTCTGAGCAAAATAGAAAACTTAACAGCAGCAATGCATAGGGATGATAGGGCCTATGTTCTTCCAATTCTATGACGACAAGGGCGTAACCAGGTGTTCAAAGACCATCCAAGGTGATGGAGACAAAGGTGTAGTCAGGGCTTTTTCTCCGTCAAGTAAACGTTCTGCTTGGTTCAAGAAAGTTCTGAATGTAGAGAGTCAGAGAGAGAGAGAGAGAGAGAGAGAGAGAGAGAGAGAGAGAGAGAGAGAGAGAGAGAGAGAGAGAGAGAGAGAGAGGAGAGGAGAGAGACACACACAGACAGAGACAGAGAAGGCGGAGACAGACAAAGACAGAAACAGACAGAGACACACTTGTACAGAAAAAGACAAAGAGAGACAAGGAAGAATTTGGGCAGAGGCGTAGCCTGCGAATGGCTATTGTGGCTTCATCCATGGACGGCACATAAGTAAAAAGTAAAGTAAAGTAAAATCTCGTGGATTTCTATAGCGCCTTGGAAAGCAGCACAACAGTAGCTGCTTATTCTTAGGCGCTCAGCCTCTCTTAAAATAGCTATAGGAAAGGTGTGGGATCAGCCAGGCAATGGTCAATATCCGAAGGGCAGTGAGGCTAGGTTGTTACAGCTATGGCGGAAATGATTTAAGAAACAGGAAGGATTTAAGCTTAGACCTGAAGACTTGAGGAGATAGTGCAGGAATTATAGGAAATGAGGATTCAGATTTTATTGTTTGAAAGTGTCCAAGTGTGCGAAGGGAAGCTGGGATCGAGTTCCAGAGTTCAGGTGCAGCATATGAGAAGGCACGGTTGCAAATTTTCAGGGATGACTGATTTAGCGGGCGTGACAGAGTGAGATGAGATGACGAACGTGTGGGTCGAGGAGGCTGAGGGGTTAATAGTGATCTAAGGTAGACAGGTTTTGATGACTGAAGTGAGCTATGTGTAAGTGTTATTATCTTATATTGGATACGTTCTGTTATTTTAAGCCAATGTAATGATTTTAGTATGGGTGAAATATGGGAGAATTTAGGTGACATAGTAACAGCACGAGCTAAAGCATTTTGTATTGATTGCAATTTGTTGATGGAGGCTTTGGGAAGGTTATAGTAGAGGGAGTTACAGTAATCTAATTTGGAGTGGACTATAGAGGTGGCGATTGTGGATGCAGTCTTAATATCAAGACAAGGACGTAGGCGACGAAGGTCACGAATATAAATAAAGCAGGCTTTTGAAAGTTGGGAGATTTGTGATTCGAAGTTTAGAAAAGAGTCAAATTTGAATCCTAGATTTCTAGCAGTTGGAACAGGGATTATTGTGGTGTCAGGAGCCAAAACTAGTTTAGGATTGTCAATTTTTTTGAGTTGCTGGGGTAGTCCGATTAAAAGAAACTCTGTCTTAGATGGGTTGAGAGCGAGGAGATTAGATGACATCCATGCAGAGATTGACGAGAATGCAGATTCAAGCTCAATAATAGAAGCATTAAATGAAAGAGGTGAGAAGGACAGGAATAGCTGAGTGTCATCGGCATAGAGTTGGTGATTTAATTTGAGGGAATTAATTAGAGATGAAAGTGGTGTGGTGTAAAGGCTGAACAGTACAGGCCCGAGAACAGATCCTTGAGGCACTCCATAATCTATAGTATGAGAAAGAGAAATTTGGCCAAGACAGGACACTTGAAAAGACCGAGATTTGAGATAAGATGCAAACCAGTTGTGAGCTTTTTCAGATATGCCAAACCAGAGAGAGTCGCTCGAGCAGAATTTTGTGATCTATGGTATCAAATGCTGCAGAGAGATCAAGGAGACAAAGGCCAGTAACTTGTCGGAGACCAATTGCAGTTAAGAGTCTGTCATAAATGTAGGCGAGGACAGTTTCAGTTGAGTGATGTTTAGTGTAGGCAGATTGATGAGCATTATATAGTGAGTTACTTGAAAGGTGTTCATTCAGTCTGGAAAGCACAATTTTTTCAGTAAGTTTTGATAGAAGTGAAAGATTTGAGATGGGGCGATAGTTATTGAGATCTTCTCTGTCAAGACCAGGCTTTTTTAGGAGAGGAGTGACAAAAGAGTTTTTGAATGCGGATGGGAAAGTGCCTGAGATAAGAGAGAGGTTGATGATTCTAGTTATAATAGGCGTAAGCACGGTGGCACACTGTTTGAGTAAAGACGTAGGTATGGGATCTAGGTCACATTGTTTGTTTGGCAAGGATAGTAGAAGTTTGGATACCTCTTCTTCAGTTGTAGGAGTGAAGCTGGATAAATTGCATGGAGGTTGTGGGGGAGGAGGATAATGAGGAGAGGTGGTTTGAGTAATAGTGAAAGACTTGAGGACACTGCGAATCTTGGAGATTTTTACAGAGAAGAACTTAGCAAAAGATTCAGCAAGTTCTGACAGGAAAATGGATTGAGGGAGAGGTTTTGAGTCTTTGCGATGGAAAAGATCATTTACAGTTTTCCAGAGCTTACGTGGATTTGAGCTATTTGTTGAAATGATGTTAGAATAGTACTTCTTTTTGGCAGATGTAAGGAGATTATGATAGCGGTTGGTGGTGGAACGAAGATTTAAAAGGTCAGATGGAGAATGTGTTTTATGGTAGGTTCGCTCAAGACGTCTGCGAAATGACTTGAAAGCATGAATGAAAGAGTTATACCAGGGTTTTCTGTTATGAGACGAAAAAGGTCTAGTGATGATAGGAGCATGTTTATTGAGAAGACCAGAAAGCACAGAATTGTATTTATCGATCAGTGATGACAGGGTAGTAGGGGTGTTAGTAATTAGGTCAGATGACTTAATGTTATCACAGAACAAGGCAATGTCAATTTTGTTGAGACGGCGGAATGAGTAGGTGCCACGAGGTGGAGGAGTTGGTGAGCAGATACTTAAAATGGTGAAGATGGGAAAATGATCAGATGGAGAGACTTGACTAATTGCTGAGATTGGATATAATGATGAAGAAGATGACGTGATAAGTAGATCTAAAGTGTGTCCAAAAGTGTGAGTTGGAAGAGATATGTGTTGCGTGAGGTTTGTCTGTGTGAGCAGCTGCATGAATTGGGTAGTGTTAGGATCATCACTCTTGTCCACGTGTAAATTGAAGTCGCCAGTAATTAAGAATTCGTGTGGAGTTGTAGCTGCAGAACCCAAAAAAGAGGTAAATTCATCAAGGAATGTCACAAATGAGGCTGAGTATTTTGATGATAATGGGGGACGATAAATGTTAAAAATCGTTAGTTTTGAGAGAGGAAGATTGAGGGTGACTAATGAGCATTCAAATGAAGAGAAATTCATTGAAGAGGAATTGCTAATTTGTATATGATCACGAATGAGAAAAGCAGTGCCTCCACCTAGATTAGAGGAACAGTTGGTAAATTTTTTCAAACGGGGAAAGCTCAAGAGGGAAAAGCCAGGTGGGGTTGCCTCGATCAACTGGCATGAAGTTGTAGACGGAGATACCCAGGTTTCAGTTAGTGCAACTATGTCTATGGCTGAGGAGTGAAGCAAGTGTATTGGAAAGAAGGGGTCTAATTTTGTGTTAGCAAGTTCGTGTAGTGAATGTGTGTGTTGAGGATTAGTGAGGGATCTGATGTTGAGAGTGCATAGTGTCATGTGTGATTGGGATGGTCCTGGATTTGGGTGGATATCGCCTGAAAGAGCAAGAAGGATGATAATGATATCTGTGCGTCGGGTGAGATGGAAATGCGAACGGCGAAGACGAAGATGTGAACAACGGAGGATTAAGGAAAAGGAGATAGGAATTTTGTTTAAATGTGAGTATTGATCAACGGCAGTGCGGTAGGTCCAATGATTAATCGGTTTTCGTATATCAAGCTTCGGGGAAAAGAAGTGAACAGTTAGAATAAACAAATAGAGAGGAAATAATGTCATGATGTCAGGCTGAGATTAACGAGTAAAATAAAGTTGTGAAGAAAAGTCAAATTATCTTTCAGCTCATGCAGCGGCTCACAAGCTCAGCACGAGGTCAAAAGTGCAGCCAATATTAGTGTGGAGTAAAAATTTAATTTGTAAAAACTAAGAGAAGGCCTAAATTCAATTCAATTACAAATAGTAACGGTAATGAAATGAGCGATAATAGGTCATGTTGATTCTGAGTCTATAAATTCCGGTAAAGTTAAATAAAACTGGTTAAAGAAAAATATACCGACATAAACTGCAGGAAACAGCCTAAAAATTAAGAGAAAAAATTTTAACAATTCGCAAGAGCAACATTCAAATTTGTCGAGTTAATAAACAAACTGAAGAGAACAAAATCTCAAGCGACTAATCTGCGTCACTGCCCAAAATAGTTATTGACATATTGACAGTGGCGGCAAATTTAGGAAGCGACGACCTTTTTGCTTGCCATGAGATTTTCAGTCAGTAAAGGCGGCAGATTTTAGAAGAGGCGACAAATTTCACATTTTAAAATTTTGAAAGCGACTACCTTTTCTGTTTGTCAGGAGATTTTTCAGGGAGGGGGCGGCACGTTTTGGGAGCGACGACATGGGCCATGGGCGCAATGAGTGCGCGCTACGCCTCTGAATTCGAGTTGACATTTATTATAGCAATTAGCTGACAACATTAGTCGAGCACATGTTACATAAAATTCTATCTACTTCACATCAAAACTGACAAAATGTCCTTGGCATTAACAACGAAGAAACAGGATCTTCTCAGATCGCGTGACTAAATCGCCCTGCTTCTTAACGATATTCTGTCGGTCGTTTCTAGGTTCTAAAAGGCCAATAAACTAAAGAAAACACGCCAAATCTAATCACAGTAGGCCTAATCAGGCCAGCGGTCCTTTGGTCTTCCCGGTAACAAGTGAACTTATGACAATGTCAAGAGGTCACGACAGAAACCACCGCAGTATTCCAGCAGTTAAAAGGCAAATGGAATTCATTAAATCTCACTATAGCAACAACCGTAACAACATATTTTACTGGATCTAGTAACAAATATTTTCCACGATCACAATAACTTACATGGAATCTTGCAGTATTATTATCATAAATCTTCAGTCGTAGCTAAATAGAAAATAAATGTAGTGCACCTAATTTAAGTAGCTTAGCTACTTGTAAGTGAAGACCACTGGGCAGTGATTTCATTCATCCATCCATTTCCACTTACCTAAAGGGGTGAACAAGAACCAGACAGCGATCACGTGACGTTGCACACGTGGTTAAAATAATTATTAGCTAGAAGAATTTTTGCTACACATGTTCGTCCTAGAGTCCCCTAGACGTTTTGAAATTCTACAAATGCAAGCATGGTTCTAAATATTCAGTGAAAATTAAAAGCTGACGCAATACAATGGACTGCTGATCAGAACTGAAAATCGAGAGAAAGAACAGAATGTTGCTGCAAGTTCACTCGCAAGTGGGAAAATCTCAGAAAATCCTCGACAACAAAGAACAATGTCTGTGGGGTGAATATATCGGGAGCGCTGAAAATGCAGGACTGGAAAATGACGGACCAAAAAATTTGAATAACTGGAAAATGCAGGACTGGAAAATGACGGACCAAATCGCAGGGGGTGAAAATGCAGGACTGGAAAATGAAGGACCAAATCGCAGGGGGTGAAAATGCAGGACTGGAAAATGAAAGACCAAATCGCAAGGGGTGAAAATGCAGGACTGGAAAATGAAGGACTGGAAATTGCAGAACTAGAAAATGCAGGACTGGAAAATGAAGGACCAAATCGCAGGGGGTGAAAATGTAATTCCTAATTTCTTTATACGGTAAATGATCTATAAAAAGGAAACTGTTATCAACTGTGTTATCATTATCAATGTAAATATAAATAAGAGATAAGCTGTTTATTTATTGTCATTATTGAACTCCGTAAAAACTTTATACATGTAACAGGCAAAGGAAGGTCAATGTATTAAGTAACTAACGACTGCCTCAAGTTAGTTAAAAAAACAAGCATTCGTTAATCAAGCATCGACAAAAAGTGATTTTACATCTGAAGTTAGCAATGAAAAAGGCAAAAACAACAAGTAAAGCTAATAACAGTATAAGCCTTGAAAAAATATGTAAAGCATCAACATACAGTGTTTGTCAATGTGAAGTTGACAATGAACAAGGCAAAAAATTAAATGTCGAGCAAGTTAAACTGCAAGTCTGAAAAAGATCTACTAATTATAAAGACGCATAACCATTGTAATTGGGGTCCGACAAATCGGACAATGTCCTGACATTTCTGCAACCGTGTCTGGCTGTCTGCGCAAGTGTTGCAAAATGTGGCATGCCCACAAGGACGCCTGCACGCGGGGCAACTATAGACAGACCTCACAACAATCCAAACTCTGGGCTGTCACTGGCTCAGCTGGCAGGTAATCCGAAGGCAATCTATCATGTACAGTCGGCTGCAGCATCTGCTCTTCCTCACTGTCTTCGTTGTCAGTACTAGCAATTTGATAATTTGGTCCGTCATTTTCCAGTTTTGCATTTTCTAGTCCTGCAATTTCCAGTCCTGCATTTTCACCTCTTGCGATTTGGTCCTTCATTTTCCAGTCCTGCATTTTCATCCCCTGCGATTTGGTCCTTCATTTTCCAGTCCTGCATTTTCACCCCCTGCGATTTGGTCCTTCATTTTCCAGTCCTGCATTTTCACCCCCTGCGATTTGGTCCGTCATTTTCCAGTCCTGCATTTTCCAGTCCTGCATTTTCAGGCGACCCAATATATCAAGATTGGCTCGTATAGGCTACCGCCGAGCTAAATCTTACGCGTTGAACATAAATTAATGGCGATTATCTATTTCAGAGCAGATCGAGGAAGTTTGTTGTGCTGTTACTTTTGCACAAGTATGCATTTCAAATAAACCCTTTGATCATCTAGATAATCAAACGCACAATAATTATACGTATAGTTTTCCAGAGATGTCTGTCGGGAACGCTAAAACGCGACGAGATTGGATAATCGAAACGCTTGGTTAGCGGTTACGTCATTTTATAATCAATTGTTTGGACGTTGCTACGACGCTGGGCGGAGCTTGCGCCTGCGTTGTATCTATTTTAAGCCTATTATTATTATTATTATTATTATTATTATTATTATTATTATTATTATTATTATTATTATTATTATTATTATTATTATTATTATTATTATTATTATTATTATTATTATCATCATCATCATCATTATCATTATTGTTATTATTATTAAACTGACAATTTCTTATGGGCCATAGTACCAAATGCCAGGAGCAAGGGCACATTGCAAAATCCGGAAATATAAAAAATTAGTAAACAGATTTTTTGTCGGGGGGATTGGGACACGTGCCTCCCCTGCGTCCCAAAAGATCTGCCTATGAACTGATAACCTTGAAAGATAGTCTTACCTCCTCCATTCTTATAGCAGAGATAGGGAAAACGCCAGACGTTGGCCAGATCAACGGCGAACCCGATGATCGACAGAAGAAAGTCGATCTTCTTGTTCCACGTTTCCCTGGTGCCATCCTCCCCGTCGCCCGTCGCGTCCCTCGCCCCGTCAGCGACCGCCTCCAAGTCCTTTCCCTTGGCGACGAGCGCCGTGACCATCGACGACGACGGTTCCGCCTTCTCCGTCGACGGGAGCAGCCGGTACTCATCGCTGCTGCCCCCGCCGCCGCTTCCTGGATTTCCGATTCCATGTCCTACAATTCCAGCTACTCCTTCTGTTCCACCTACTCCAGGCACAGAGTTGGAACTTTGATTGCTGGTCTTCTGGTTGGGCGTCTGAAGTGGTTCGAGAGAGGCGACGAAAGACGGCGACTGGTGGACGTGGTTGTTGTCCCGTACGGCGATGACGAAATCGTAGGTGGAAGGGGAATTGGAGGAGGACGAGGAGGATGGAGACGACGGCATGGTTTGCACTGGATCCGGGGAACGAATTTGCAGAATTTCAGAATTTCATTTTTCCTCGGATCTCTTGAGACTCTTGTGCCGCCACCCAGAAACTATCGAGGCGATGAAACCAAGTGGAAGAAAAAGATCTAGACACAAAAAGACGAATTCTATTGTTTCCATTCAATTCTTATTCTATTTCAAAGCAACGACAATGCAAATAGGTTATATATCAACTGCCCAAAGATCTTGACCTAATGGCGAAAAATTTGAATAGGCGATCCCCCAGTAACAAGACACGAGAAGTTACCATGGAGGCATTGGTAACTAGACTTGTGAAGACTTCAATAGCCGTGTCTTACAACTACAGTAGACCTTCGTTATGATGGAATCGGCTATAACGCATGCTCGGTTGTAACACACCGCAATGAATGGTCCCTTGTGAGTGACAGTGATATTTCAGTTCTAAAAATAATTGTTAATTTTAATTTCATTCTTATTCCAGGTCTTATTTTCATTTCTATTTCAGTTATACTTCAAGAAATAATTCCTATTTCAGTTCTAATTTCAGTTCTAAAATAATTTCAGTTCTAGTTTAAATATTTTCAGTTTAATTTATAATTTTTACTTCTAGTAATTGACATCAGGTTTTGTAGAAGAAGACTGATCTTTGCCAGTGGCGGCTCCACCGGGAGGCCAGGGGGGCCCTTGCTTCCTATTGAGTGTCTGGCCCCAGTGCCCCTCCCTGTTGGGACCCTATACTTAATGCTACATACATTAAACAACAAATGGTTGCCCCCCATGATTAGAAGTTGCCACCCCAACAGCCCCCCACTTGCCAAATCCTGGAGCCGCCATTGATCTTTGCATCCAAAGTGTGAATCATGTGACGAAAAGAAGGCTATCTAGCATTGTTACTGGATAGCTCGTGGCCACTAACATATGCCTTTCACACTGTCCTGGCGCTGAAGGTTCTCGATTGAATCACTTGGCCATGATATAATTCGACGCTGGAAGAAGCATTCACTGATGGTCTGATTGGAGATACCATGGTTATCACCCGAGGCCTTGCGCTATTTAATGGAATAGCATTTTCGATGCTTGTCGCTGCTTTTCCTCTTCCGTACAAAGTGCATAAACATCTTTATGTACACGCTGTAGATGTGCAACCAGGTTGCTCGAATTTTTTCCCGACAGCTTCACTCCACAAATTCCGTCGCTGCTTTGATCACCTTGAACGTGACAAAGAGATTTGTCCGCTTTCTCGTCATACATAAAATAATCCCAAACTGGGCTATCTCGCTTTCTTCCAGCCAACAGTTTAGCTATACTCATCTTGTAACAATTATTGCAATTAAGTTAATTAACGCCGACGTTAAATTAACGAAGCAGCACGCGCTTAAGTTTTCTGATACAGACACCGAAATGGTAGTTATCAAGGCAGAGGCCCATGTGCCGTCTCGTGATTAGCATGCGATAGCTCAGTGGTGACCGAGTCACCCCCTCCCAGACAGGCTCATATTTGACTGTATATGTGGGGTAGGAATGACTCGGAGCAACGGCTGGCATATCACCCATGGTCGCATGACGCTGAAATTTGGACACACACACACACAGAGACTCACGAACAGCCATATTATATGGCGCTTCAAATATCACACAACCTACGCAAATTGAGGCAATTTTAATGATGGGCAGTTAACTTCAGTTCACAAAATATTTCTATTTCACTTCCAATTTCTATTTTTATTGGGTGATTTAATTTCTATTTCAGTTATCGTTCTTTAAAAAATTCCTAATTTTTAAATTCTCGTTTTCGTTAACGGATTCCTATAATTTCAATTCTAATTTTCGTTACCGTTCAGTAAAATATCACTGCAAGTTGTGACGCCCTACCGTATCGAATTGGATGGTATTGGATATAACGTACCTCGGATATATGACGCACGTCACGTACTGAATTTTACAGACCCGCCAAGCACGTTATAACGAAGTTCTACTGTATTAGTTGCATGTCTTCGGTAGAGAATAATACTCAAGATAAAGATGAACAGTAGATTTGCACTTCAATTTATTTCAGTCAGTCGTTCGAAAAATCGAATACTTCACCCTCCTGGCATTTTCTTTTATAAGTCAATTCTCATAATTTTCGAGAACTCAAAATAAAATAAAAAGACTGTAAGCATACTATACATCAGTTTAATTAGCGCCTTTTTTATAAATTCAGTTTGAAACACGTCTTGTCTTTATAGAATAACTACAATCTCTAAGACGCCTTCAAAGCAATACCACACAAATGTTTCCTAACATTGCTAACATATATAATAAAATAATATATATATATATATATATATATATATGATCTATGATCTATGATCTATATATATATATATATATATATATATATATATATATATATATATATATATATATTTATATACCTACGATGAAAATACCGGCACAAGAAATGTAATCAACGAGACATCAAATAGGCTGATCTGCTAAATTCGTTTCAGTTGCGTTTCAATCAAAAGTCGAAGCAGTGGAAAACGAGTATAGAGTTTTGACTGCGCAGTGACTTAGCAAAAACCAATCCCCACTCATCGACAGTTTTCGTGTCTCTCGTGAAATCCCGAATGCGATTTTCGACGTAGAACGCTTCACAATCTGTCGCCTCCGACAACTGAGACACACGCGCCACGCAAAGTTTATATATTCTGTGTTACAGTGGCGGCTCCACAGAGGGGAGGCCCGGGGGGCCCGTGCTCCCCTATTGAGTGCCTGGCCCCCAGTGGCCTTCTTGTTGGGACCCTATACTTAATGCTACATACTTAACAACAAATGGTTGGCCTCCATGATTAGAAGTTGCCACCCCAACGCCCCCCTCCCCCCCAATTGCCAAACCCTGGAGCCACCACTGCTGTGTTATAACAGACGATTGCTAAGTCCGATCGCTTCATTTACGGTTGAAATTTTGCGACGAAATTGCTCTGCTTCGTCGACTGAAGACAGTTTCAAACGACGAATAGGAAGACGCTCGCTTGTTTGACATGCAAGGATTCAAAAACGCGTATGCAAAAAGCACAAAGTGCCCGCTGCCAAGATCTGCGAATACTACAGGCAGACAACGACCGATCGCACCGGGTGGAATAAGATTAATGACTAAGCTTGATGGTTCGTTAAGCACACAGGCTTTTATTATACGGGTTTATTTAGGCGGTGATGTCATGTCTTTGGCCTTGAACAGTGCGGACAAACATAACTTTTATCACTCGCGCCGCGATCATAAATTACTAATGATGGAAGATGTGTGACCGATCTCCTGTTTAGTGCTATTTCAATGCTGCGTCGCATTTCGATACTTATTAATTCTCAGCACCAAAGTCTCGTTACTAGAGAGTTATTTGGGCGTTCATATCTCCACGAACCTCTTAACACGAAAAAATGCATTAAAATGTACAGTATACGCCTATACAAATGACGAGCTAAATGCGAGTAGTAACGAGATCCAGGCTGAGTACATTGAAGCATTCTTTACTAAGATAACATCTGAGTGGACGAAGTTAGAATAGAGTGCAGTGGAGTGTGCCAAGAGTGGTGAACGCCCGGGGCCCCGCCACATCGAGCAAAAAAAGATCGCCGAGACAATTTGGATGCCCTTTATCTGATGTGGACGCCCGTGGCCAAATCGATAAATTGTAAAGGTTTTCATGTTAAAAAAGTGTTGACGAGCAGTGTTGGGAGTGATCTTAGATTCTATTATCTAAGATCACGATCTAAGATCATAATTCATGATCTTTAACTTTGATCTGGATCAGTTTTTGATAGCGATCTTTCAGTGTTTATTCTAGCCACTTTGACATTGGGGGGGGGATTTTGAAATGTTTGGAGGAGACAAGGTCTGAGTCTCCACACTTTTTTGGAGGGGGGAGAAAGGGGAAATTTCCATCCCCAGCCAACATATAAAAATGTGGAGGATTTTAAAACTTTTTTTTTGGGGGGGGGGAAGGAATCCCCCCAGAGAAGGCCTAGAATAAACACTGGTGATCTTTGACTCTGACTTTTAATCCCTCTTTCGGTGATTTTGATCTTTATGATCAACAGAAGTAGCCGAAGATCAAACTATACGTATTCTCCAAACTAGGTGATCGTATGGTATACTAGTAAAGTGTAATAACATATGAAATGTTACTTTAAATACCAAAAAATTGATAACTTGCCCTTTGAAACATCAATAATGTACTGCAAACCATTATGTATCCTTCCGTGTATTGAGTAAAATGGCGGAAAAATCAAACATTCCTTGCATTTTAGATGGAAGATTTTTCAAAATATATAAGATTGATAATGAAAAAGTTGTAGCTGATTGCTAATAAGGAAGAACATTTCCGGCAGCCTGCATTCAACAAGTGTCTTCTCATGCTGAAAATGAACTGCCGTGTTCAACACTGACTGCGGACTGACAGTTGCTAAAATTGTCGTGAGCTGTTGTTTAACTGAACTCCATGTTTTCCCCCTTGTGCTTATTAGTATTACAAAAGTTTACATGCATCGTACAGTGCACATTTGTATCATATAATACATCATACATGATACAATAAATGTATTTGCATGATCCTTAGATCAATTGCAAAGAGATCCTGATCTTAGTCGCAGATAACAACTTCCATGTATGATGTCTACACTTACCTGAAAGACAAAGATCGTTATGATGTCCGTGGCACGCTGTGATTCAAGTTGGACTGCATCGGCGATCCATCTATAACGTCTGAATGCGCGCCTTTGAAACGCACCGTCGTTGGCCTATATTCCGCTGACAGCCAACGCATAAAAAACAGGCTGTGATTTAAAGGGGCTTGACATCGATTTTAAAAAGTTGACTCAGAAAAAACTGCCTATGAGTTGAGTTTCGAAGAAGAACGACCATTGGCACGACCCTATATACAACGGGGTCTCGTCACGAGATTAAATTTCGTGCTTTCTTCTCACAGGTTCTTGCCATCCGGGGTCCAACAACAGGTTCGTGCTCTCTTATCTGCCCAATGGCCAACAGACGACGATCAACACTCAATAATGAGAGAGAGAGAGGAGAGAGGAGAGAGAGAGAGAGAGAGAGAGAGAGAGAGAGAGAGAGAGAGAGAGAGAGCAAACATGGTTAAGACTCGAGATTCAATTACTCATGACACAGACACACACACTCTTAAGTTCCTCCGGTGGCTTGCAAAATACAACACGACACTCGAGCGGCGGTATTATCTCGCGCGTCGTATAGAGAGAGGCCTGCCAATTTCAGTTCAGACCTGAAGGCATTCGAGTGGACAGCGCTACCTGTTTGTCTGTTTGACTTTCGAATGCTTCAATAGCCGTAGGCCTTCGATATAAGTAGGCCTGTTCGCATACCAATGTGACATCAGTACTTGGCTTGGCAATCGGCTTGAAATGAAATGCACTGAAGGCATAATGTTGTAAAAGAGTTAATATGGCAAACATACATGCAATATTAAGCCTATTGCTATATTTCACTGAACGCACAAACCGTATATTTACAATACTGATGGTATGTAGGTATACATTTGTTATATGCCCTCGGTACTTCATTCTTAATGAGGGACGTATGATAAAAATTGTACAGAGACATAATATGATTGTGTGTTAGCTCTCGTTCGGTTGGAGGCGAGAAAACTATATATATATATATATATATATATATATATATATATATATATATATATATATATATATATATATATATATAATATTATATCATCCTCCAGCTCTATAATGATGATATATATATATATACGTGTATATAACTTCATTGAAGAGATATAATTCAACTTATAATTAACAATTGATACAGCACCGTTATTATTTTACTATTTTCCAACATTTTGCCACGGCACACTACTACCGTTGCTGCGCGCACAGTTATGTACCGCGGCAAACAGGTTGGGAAGCGCCGGCTTAAACGTTTGCAATGCGGTATATTAAAATGGAACCATCGAAAAGCCCGACAATCAGTTGACCGGAATCTTCGCAGTACAGCAAACGAGCGGGACTGACCACTCCGTCGTCTTGATTAAGAATCTCTCGTTTTCTGTCATCACTTAAGGTCTGATCAAACATGACGACACAATTGTTGGCGCTTTCGGCGACAAGTACGTAGTTGTTCGGCAACAGAGTGAGATGCGACGGACTCTGGATGTTCGCCAGATTTTCCGTGTAGCGTCCCTCAGGTTCGACGACACTCACATAGGCCGGTCCGATATAATGCGGTCCGTGAGTGATGACAAAACTGCCGGTATCGAGAACAACCGCGTGCCACGGACCGTCTTCGACCATGCTCAAGAACACCGTTCTTTTATGTGTTCCGTCACTAGAGTAGACGCCCAGGTTACCAGAATCTCCAAAAATTACCACCACTTCTCCGCTCGAAGTAACGGAAATTCCATGCGGCTCCTCGTCTCCCACGCTCCAGTTACCTACCACTTTTCCTTTACCTGCATCCACACACCACACACAGTTGGCGTACTCGTCGCAGACGAATAGTCTTCTGGTCGCCAGGCAACACGCCATGTCCTGGATTCGAGACACTAAGCTGGAATCCGCCACGGATTTATAATAGTTGATCATTCCTAGGATTCCCCCTCCGGTCTTTACGCCTGGCTGAGTTAGCAGGATGGGCTTTTTGCTCATCTTGAAATCGCGTTCTCCGTTGTGTCGATACTTTTCGATCCATTTCGATCCGAATCGAGCGACGTACAGAATGTTGTCCATCATCGCCAATCCGCGCACCGTTTCTGATCCTTTCAATTTGTTCAGAAGAATTGGACGTTTTAGTAATTCCAGTTTTTTGTCGCTTCTGGAGAAACCTAGAAAATACAGTTACAATTTGAGCATCGATTTTGCTAACATATATGGTGTAATTAATTAAATCAAATCGTATGACATCAGGGATGTTAACGAAGACTCAACCCTCAAGGCCAGGACCAAGGACTCAATCCACAAGGATAGGACCAGGACCAGGACCAAGGACTCAACCCAATGACCATGGACTCAATTTTAAAGGCCAGGACCAGGACCAAGAACTCAGACCTGAAGGCCAGGACAAAGATTCAACCCTCAAGGTCAGGACCAGGACCAGGGACTTGTAACTTGCCCTTAAGAAGTCCTTAAGACCAAGATCAAGGCCAGGACCAAGGCCAAAGACATCAGGGATGTTAACGAAGACTCAACCCTCAAGGCCAGGACCAAGGACTCAATCCACAAGGATAGGACCAGAACCAGGACCAAGGACTCAATCCACAAGGATAGGACCAGGACCAAGGACTCAATCCACAAGGATAGGACCAGAACCAGGACCAAGGACTCAATCCACAAAGATTGTGGATTGAGTCCTTGTGGAATTGTGGATTCCTGTCTTACATAAAACATCAACTTCTTTCTCATACCTAGTAGTTTTTACAAACCATCGTCAAAGAAGTATAATTAGGCTACATTAGGTTTATAATTATTATCATCACCACCACCGTCATTGTCTTCGCGATTAACAGCTAGTTTATTGTCATCTCCATACATTCATTGAATGTCAGTATATAGTAGTATTTCAAACAAATAAGTAAGCAAATAAGCAAAACAAACAAGTAAGTAAGTAAGCACCTGACATCATTATATTAGAATCAAAGGGTAAACGTACATTCTAGACGGTGCAAGAAGTCTTGGAAATTGCGTTGAAGCTTTGAGAAACGAGGTCTGGCTTCTGGCTTCCTATTCCAACAAGAAAGCATTATCTCGTAGACTTCTGTAGGACATTCGACAACACCATTTTCTGGACAAGGAAGATGGTAGTTGTACTGCACTTTATTTAGGATCTCCTTTTTGTCTATTCCTGTTTTTAAAAACAAAAGTAGATTGAATGATAAATAACCAGCAAGGAATTGTTGATAGAAATGTCACATCAGTCCACTGATATTAATGCTAACATCAGGTTTACCAGGGAAATTGACTCGTTGCTACTAAACAACAAAGTGCGAACTTCGATCTCTAATTTAGCAGCAGTAGACCAGACTGACCAGTGGTTCTCAGATCCTTTGCTGCACGGCTCACATTTGAAATTCAAAATATTTGCGGCCCACCTGTTAAATTAAGCAGTCAGTGGAGTGGCGAGGAAAAGGTGCATAAGCGAAAAAGTTCGTCAAGGAATTCTTACACATGAGAGGTATTAGTTTGAGGAGTTACAACTGAGGAACACTGATTTCAAATTTTAAACTTGAGTTCAAATTCTGAGTTCAAATATATGAGTGGGTGCTATGACCAAAATCTTATAAAACACCAGAAATAATTAGATAAAAACATTAAAAAATTTACTACACATACACACACACACGCATATATATATATATATATATATATACACATACACATATATAATTACACACACATATAAAATTACACACATATATATATATAATCTAGAAGACCTTCGGGAATTAAGTAACGAGGGCATTTTTAAAATGCACATATAGATATTTTTCCGAAGGAGTTTTATCGCCTTAATCTCCTTTATTTTATCTCCTCTCCAGTCTCGATACAGCATTCTCAATGTCTTGGTCTTAGTCTTGTTCTTGCGATCTAGTGTCTTGGTCTTGAGGACCAATGTCTCGGTCTTGACCTTGGTCTCGTCCTAATTGTCTTGGTATCGACCTTCAAGACCAGGACAGTTGAATTTTTTCTTAATGTCTTCTTGGTCTTGGTCCTGCCACTTACTGTCTTGGTCCCATCCCTGGTCAAAGCGCCCGGTTCTCAGCAGAGTTCCACGATCAACGAAACATCTAATCCCAGCTTCAGCAATATGCGAACATTCTTCTCCTCCTCCTCCTCTGTCATATTCCACAGAACTACAAAAAATTGAGAAAGGATTACCTGAATCTGGAATGTTGCCACTGCTGAATATCTCATAAAGGAGAATACCGTATGACCAAACATCCGACGCTGAGATCCAGTTGCGTGCTTCGGATGATTCCGGAGCGATCCTTTCGACGAAATTTGAAGTCATCCTTGCTGTTTGGAAAACCTTCGCACATGAATTTAGTGCATTTCGTAACTTAATAATGGAGTGGCAACTTACATAAATCTCAAATAAAATGTAAATTATAATTTAGATACAATACAATATTAAACAATCAATCAATCAATCAAAATCAATCAATCAATCAATCAATCAATCAATCAATCAATCAATCAATCAATCAATCAATCAATCAATTAATTTTAATTAATTCAATCAATCAATCAATCAATTAATCAATCAATTCAATTAATTCATTCAATTAAATCAATTAATTAATTAATTAATTAATTAATCAATTAATTAATCAATCGCCAATTCATTAATTAATTAAATTCAATCAATCAACCAGTTAATTAATTAATTAATTAATTAATTAATCAATTCAGTCAATCAATCAATCAATTAAAATTAATTAATTAATCAATCAATTAATCAATCAATCAATCAATCAATCAATCAATCAATCAATCAATCAATCAATCAATCAATCAATCAATCAATCAATCAATCAATCAATCAATCAATCAATCAATCAATCAAATCAATCAATCAATCAATCATAAAAACTTCTTTAGCGCATGTACAATAATGCGCCTGCATCAGTCTATAGTCCCTTTAGAGTGAGAATCACAGTGAAGCATCATGTCTGTGGTAGTTCGTAGTAGAAAGTCCAGAGGTGAGTCCACGATTCCAAGTTCCGGCGGCTAAGGAGGGCATGCAATCAAAACTAGACGCGCCCCTTTTCAGTCTAGACCTGAAGGTCGAAAGACATTAGGTCTGGCGGACCTGTACCCAGCAGAGTTCCAGAGCTTGGTTCCAGCCGCCACAGAGAAAGCACGTTTTTCAATGTTTGTTTCTTCGGCAAAAAGGTATAAAAAGAATCGAAGCGTCGGAAGAATTAGTGAAGTGCTGGTAGTGGGCCAGAGACAAACACGAACGCCAGTTGTCTCCAAATTAAGCTAACTTGTAGCTGGTAATGTCTGGTAAAATTACATCATGTAAAGCGCTATGGATTCTGGCTGAAACAGTTGAACATTCAAAACAGATGCAATTTCAATTACGAATAAACGGATCCTTGCTTTTTTTCTCTCTCTCTCTCTGTCCTCCTTTTCCTCTCTCTCTCCCTCACTTTCTCTCTCTTTTCTCTCTCTCCATATATATATATTTGTATAAATATAGGTCATACAAAATGCTAGGTAGTCACGTTTTCTTTACCCATCTCCGTTTCTTCTATGGCTAGATAAAAGTTCGAGACTTTGGCGTTTTTCTCGGCGTCAAGAAGTATGTTAGACGCACGAAGATCTGGAAGTATCCAGCACGATTCTCCTTCTGCGCAACGCCGCCTCATTCTATTTTGGCAATCTACGGCGGGGTGATAGAAAAGGTTCTGACGGTGTATGTAATGCTAGAATAGTTTAAAATAACTGTCAAAAATAGAATTTTCAAGATAGAAATAAATCCAGTCTTCATCTCTGAAAGCACCTTACAAAGGAAACCTCTTAGAAACGCTTGAAAATGTAACTCGATCAATCAGAATCGCAGGTCATGGCGAAAAGGTCAAATCTTGAACATCTGTCAATTATTCGCTCTTACGAAATGGCTCGGCCACCTGCAGACTTATGTCTATCAACAGACTATGTCACCGGAAAACACATAAACCTCGAATTACCAGCTATCCACCTGGAACCTTTCTGGGACCGCTCAGGCCATCCGCTGGCATTGATTTTAAACGTTTTTTCCTGACCGCTCCGTGACCCTGGAGTTGGCTCCATTCTGCCTTTCAATTCGTCATTTATATAATCAACTGTCAGTTCCTCATAGTAATAGTCATCGTTTATCTGCATCGTTGGAGCACTGACAAAAAGTCCAAGACATTCAACGTCACTTAATGTAAACAATTAATTATTTGTTCTTAGTTGTAGTGAAAAGTAAACACAACGACACTGTGACATTTGCGACGTCTCTGTATAATAATTATAATATCGCGTAGACCGTTAACTGCCACCGCAAATTATTATTATTATTATTATTATTATTATTATTATTATTATTATTGTTGTTGTTGTTGTTGTTGTTGTCGTCGTTGTAAGGACAACTTCTTGCTCACGTCACATGACTTAACCATACAGTAGTAAGTAAAAAGTAAAGTCCTTCCCGAGCACTTAAGGCTAACCTCAAGGCTCATAGGGCGGCGCTGATCTCCGTTACTCCAAGGCCCTCAGCCAGGCGACTGGTGCAAGGTTACGTTTGATATCGTTGGGGCCAGTGACATTCGTCTTAATGTAACGCAATTGTTTACTTCGCGGATTAATCCACTACTGACATTTGCTATCGCCAGATGGCGAAAGAAGGCTGAGTCGACCTTAGAGCTGCCCCCGGGAGTTGAACCCGCGACCTTCTGCTCCATTGTCCAACGCTGTTACCACTCTACTAACTTCCCGCCCTTAACCATACAGCTGTATTGATACTAGAGAACTATATGAGTATGTTGAATCAAGACGTCATCGCCAAAGTTTTCTACGTTCGATAAGCGTATCAGGGGCGTAGCGACGGAGTACGGTAGATATATACAGTATATATATACTGTATATATATATACCTCCAAAATCAGTATATATAATATAACAAAATATAATATAACAAAATCAGTATATACTGTATGTATATATAATACAGTAGGTCTACATATAGCATATATATACGTACATATATATAACATATATAATTATATATATATATAATATTATATATAATATGTAGCAATATATACCCCAAATTTATGGCCCAATCAAATTCCTGGCTATGCCCTGGTGCCTATTTCATTTTTGGACATAATATACTATAATACGCGTATTTTATTTGGGGACGTACACTGTAGGCCTATAGCGTGCGGTTGAATCTCGGTCACCGACCTGCATCGCCTTTTCAATGAGGAACTCAAGAGTGATCGTCCTGTCTTTTTGCACGAAGCTCAACAGACTGGATTCGGGCGAACACTCGGTGACGATATAGAACGGTTGAATCAACGAGGAGAAGCCAAGCAGCCTGACGACATTTGGATGACTGAGGCGGTACAAAAGGTGCGCCTCTCTGAAGAATTTCTCAGGCGTTTCTGTCTGACCAGTAAGTTTCTTTACCCAAACTTCCATTGTTTCCTTCAATTTGCCTTAAGCATCAAAAAAACATGCTGCATAAGATACAGGTAGATAAATACTTATTTATAAATAAAATTACAATATTATAATAGTTATATTAATAATTTAATAAATAGAAATATATAGTAAAATTATAATAATTATAATTATAATTGGAAACAATAATAAATAGTGATGAAATGAGAAATTATTTAACATACCCAAGGCCGGATTAACCACGTTGCATATGTTTCAAGTGAAACGGGCCTACTAATAAAAGTAGCAATATAGAAACCTACTCGGTTTCTTCTATTGCCAATACTGGCAGAGTTTAATATTGCTGACCAGTGACGGACTGGCCAATTAGTTAACTTTCCCGACATGTGTCCTTATGCAATAAACATTATGATGCGTGGAAGTATAGGCCTAATGTTAAAACATCGAATACGTTAGCGATTGCCCCTTTCTCCTTGAGAAACCTTGCTGGAAACCTCTGCTCCCCTGGAAAAAATATTTTCAGACCCGGCTCACCACTGCTACTGACTCATGGATCGTCATGATCCGATTAATAATTTTATTATCTTACAAAAAATGCAGTCAGGGTTAGAATCGCGGTCAGTTTCACAAAGCTTTTTAATAGGTCGCCAGACAAATAGATTAATAGGCCACAAAAATGCTAAAATATGAAAAATAATAATAACAAAAATGCCAAAATAATAATAATAATAATAATAATAATAATAATAATAATAATAATAATAATAATAATAATAATAATAATAATATGAGTAGTAGCCTAATTAATCGCTGCAATAACGCCTTTAGAAAAAAGACAAATGTTCAGATAAAACTGATAATACAATATTGTTTATTAGGATCACGAAGATTCCTGAATCAACAGTCATTAACTCTGCCAGCATTGGTAATAGTAGTAATAGGTCCCTAGATTGCTATACTTGACAAATGATTTAATTAAGAGTAGACCAGTTTCAATTGAAGCCTATGCAACACGGTTAATCCGGTTCTGTATAGAACGCGTGTACTGTACAGCAAATCTGGTAATCTTCAACTCTAGCGTCGGGTAATTATTTTTCACTGTGCGGTCATTAGGTCTATTTTCTTCAACCGCTTGCGATAGAAAGCAGAAAGGTGCATTCTTGTCGAGGTTCCTCAGTGGCGTAACGAGAGGGGGCACTTTGTTGACAGCCCCCGGGCCCCGGGCGAGGGGCTTCGAAGAGGGGGTTTGGGTTAGGGTTAACCCTAACCCTAAACCTAGAAACGATGTGGCGACGACATTTTTTGCTCGTCAACACTAAATAACACTAAATACGTGGACGACGACCCTTTTTTGCTTGTCAGCCTCAAACCGTGGGGCCCCATATCAAGGATGCCGCCCCACGGGCCACCAAAACTCACGCTACGCCACTGAGGTTCCTGATGGTCGTGCAAACACTCTGCAACATTGAATAGGAGCAGAGGCGGATCTAGGGTTTTCGGCGCCCGGGGACAAAGTGTACGTTGGCGCCCCTAACAACTGAGAAGCAAAAAAGGTCCTCACATCGTTTTCGGCGCCCCTCAACTCTCTTTTCATATAGTGCTGATGAGCAAAAAAGGTCCTCGCAAGTGTTTCTTCTACTTTATCTACTTTATTGTGCATTTCACTTACCCAAACATCCAATTTTGACGCCCCCTCACCTCAGCGCCCAGGGACATGTGTACCCCCTGCCCTCCTCTAGATCCGCCTCTGAATAGAAGAACAGATTCTGCCTGTGTCACACTTAAGTTCAGACGGATGCATGGCCTGCATACGCAAACGTCAATCGAACTGGGCACGGAATTAACGAACATTCCGTTGTCATACACCATGTGTCTTATTTGCACAGTTTTTTTTATCGCAACCGTTTCCGTGCAGAAGGTCTGTTTAAGAACTTCATTGCCACCGGGCCCGTATTTACATGGTAAAAATCGGGCACAGTGCCCGGGGCCCCGCGCATCTTAGGGACCCCGCACAAAAACGTGATGACTTTTTTTTGATTTTTGTTTTGCTTGTCAACATTGAAAAACGTTTGGAGATGACCTATGTTTTGCTTGTCAACATCTGACATCAACAGCAAGGGCCCCGTAGGCCGCCAGGTGCCCGGGGCCTCACACAGATATAAGACGGGCCTGATTGTCACTTTGTGTAATAATTATGCTTAATTAAGATTAACATTATCCTCTGAAAAAATAACAGTTTTTTATAAACTCATTAACATTCTCCTGTTATTAAATTACTGTTCTTGTACATGTATTTCAGCACAACTTTTTAACACAGACGCATTGCGAGATTTTTGAAAAATAATATTACCGAAGCTAAAGTCGAAGATTGCTGCAATTCTAGTTGTAGCCAAAATTCACCATCCGTCGTTGACGTTTCAAACGTCATCAGCCTATGAGGTTGCTAGCTGTATATTGAGTGTCCGAACAAAAATATATTGGCTCAACTCTAGTGGCATCAATTCAGTGGCGTGTAGAGAGTGGCCGACGCCCGGGGCCAAGTTGTCCAAAGTACGCCCACGAGCAAAAAAAGGTCATCGGGTCAATTTTACGCCCCCTGTCCTGGTCTGCGCCCGGGACCACCACTGTTGCAAAAAGGTTATACACGCTACTGCATCAATTGGCGCCCGTCGCTTACTTTTTTCTACATAGGCTACTTTGAGATTTTTGACATTGTACCTATAAGGCAAATCAATATGAAATGGCTTTACTCGTATACTAGACTAGTACAAGAGCTGACAATATATTGGCTATGATATTGTTCTTGTAGCAGTCGATACTGTGATAGGCTCTACTGCAAAACCGGTGTAAAGTGAAAATATCATGTCATTAATTTTATCTGACCATTTGACTTTTTGTTAAAAGTACCATCGATTGATACCCTTGGGTATTAGAGCTGGTGCTATAGAAGTGCATAATTATTAAAAGCGCTATCTCAACGATCTGAACTGTATCCATATCGTTCCTTCATATGTAGAAGACATCTTTGTGTAAAGCATTACCGTTGGGGTCCATTAATTTATTTGTGAAACGGACCTAAAAAAGCCTCATCCGTCCCTGAACATACCGCTCCAAATTTCAGTCTGCTGTAGAGTTTCAACAAGCGTCTCCAGTTGAATGTCAGAGTTCTTTATTTCCATGTCTTGCCACAGGACACTAGGCGAATGTCGAGGCACTAACATGGATAAGCAGTTAAGCACACCAATTAGCTTGCGTCTATAAACGACCACTGTTGAGATAGCAGGCCTATATCATATTATTATTATTATTATTATTATTATTATTATTATTATTATTATTATTTAGACAATTTATATAGCGCCGTACGCATGGTGTCTACCAAAGTCAAGGGCGCTGTGATAAGGTAGGCCTATTTCAAAACATACCGAAATGAATAAGAAAAATCGTGGATGCGTTCTAAATAATTTCATGATTTTCCAAAATGTTATTTTCGTCATAACCATTGACGATACTACCGTATAACAAAAGTACCGATTAGTCGATAATTAATCCCATTGACTTCTGGCGAAGCTTTTATATGCACTGAAAATGTCGGCGTAGTTTAGAAATTGCGTCAAATAGGCACATGCATACGTACATAGTGCCGCAAACAAACCAAGAACAAACCTGAATAGACGGAGTCTGAATTAGGTGTATAAGTAGGTGAAGGATGACGCGGAGGAAGAGGAGGAGGATCTGTTTAAAAATTATTTACAGATACATAAATTTTATTAGGTTTTATGTCGAAACTGATTAAGAATTCAACTACAAAGTTCTGCCATATTTCACCCATACTGAAGTCGCTATACACTGGCTTAAAATATCCGAACGTATCCAGTACAAGATAATAACGATTACTTACAGTTCACTTCATTCGTCAAAACCGGTTTACCTTCGTAAACTCTTAACGCCTCAGTCTCCTGGACCTACACGATCGTCATCTCATCTCACACTTTCACGCCCGTTGAAATCAGTCATCACATATACAGCCCTTTATATATATAAAGCTCGGCCCATCTTCAAAAACAGACTAAAAAGCCATCTGTTTAGGGAGTCATGCCCCCTGTAAAGCGCCCTTGTTTTTGGTTATGCTATGCTTACGGCGCTATATAAATAGTCCAGTATACAATACAATATACAATGTATAGACCAGGAAATCCTGGTCAATATAATGTCAGCATTACTGCGTACATTGAAAATCACCTGCTTTGTCATGGCGCTGTCTTCGACATTGTCAACGTAATTGCTACCTGGATCCTTAGGCACACTGGTGTCAACTTCCCTTTCGCTATCTTCTATTATAGATTAATATTATCTCTAGTCTTTGGAAACAAGTAATTAAATTAATGGATATTTTTTATTATTTTTTTAAAGAGACAAATAACCGACTTTAATACCCAGCAATTCCAGAGTCAATACAAAACGCATTGAGAATTCCTCATTAGTGTTTATGTCCCATCCAATCGTTTCCATTTTAAAACTGATCACAATTTTACTTGTAATAAACGCAATGCGATCTTTACCTTTCGAAGACGTTGAAAGTGGATATTTTGGCGAAAGGTCTTCTTGGGTCTGGAACGAAGACTTGTCCACCTGGCGTGCAGCTTTAGATCCAGCTTCCTTCCTAATTGGCACATTAGCGTAGATGGGAGTGTTCTCGATTTTTTCTTTCTGTTTCGATCCTTCTCCGATATTTTCACATTCATTGTAGACCCCATATGGATCATCCTCAGTGTCCAAATTGTCGGCAAGCTGCTCCCCCAGTATCGACCCTGCACCAATTTCCGCATAACCATCTTCTTCTTCTTCTTCATCTTCTTCTTTTCATCTTGATCATTTGGATTAAGCTCTGTATCGTCAGATTGCTTTTTCAGTCTTGACCCTTTTCCAACTTCTTCATATAAATCAGTATCTTCGACCTTGTCTGGATCATCTGCAGTAATTTCTTCGTCCGATTGCTCTTTCGGTTTCAATAATAATTTTCCAATGTCTGGATAATCGTCGTCTTCTTCTTCTTCCGACTCGTATGCTGTGGTTTCGGCGATTTCAGTTTGCCTCTTCAGACCCAATTGTCGCTCGATGGCGTCAAACGAAGCGCCGTAGGAACTCTCAGAAAGGAAACCCACTTCAGAAGTATCTCGCTGTTTTGGACATGACTCGCTAATTTGCTTTCGAGGTCCTCTATCTTCTTTTCGGCGGCCGTTAATCTTGATGCCAGGTCATCGTCGTCACTGAACTGCACCTGGATTCCTGGCTGTGAAACTGGTGTGTCTGGCGTAACGGGTTCCTCCTTCAGATTGTCTTCTCCGGCGGCGTTGTCTTCTTCTGCATGACGTTCATGCTTATCAAAGCGTTTTACCAAGTCGCTAACAGCTCCGCAATCGCCTGGAAAAAAAGACTGTTGCCACTAAATCGCTGATTTCAAGAGTCTCTAAACCCCTCTTGGCCTGGACGCATCCCGAAACCCAAATTGGCATGTTGCCATTAAAATTAGGGATGAATTTTCTTCGTGACAATAATGTACTTTCTCCTTTTCGAGGTTCTCTGAACAATTAAGGTCGTCAGCATATAAACGGAGAGTCCAAGTCTCAACTAAAAGGGCATAATCTGGTTCAACCTTTCGATTAGACATCCACTAGGATCGAATAAAAACAGGGAGTCTGTAAAACGCGTAGCATTCACTGTTTTTTTTGAATGCAGAATCCAACGACTTATAAAAATATGCAATTTCAAAGGCTGATCCGAGATAGACGGGGTGCCAGCCACCACCTCCTTAGCAGAAGACGTTATGAAAGACTCTAGAAGCACAGGTTAATTGAAAGCTCCCGTCTTACAAACTCTGGCGAAGCCAATAAATAAATTTAAGAAACAAATCACTAGTAAAATGAATCAAATATATTTAATACGGCTCAGTATAGGCTATAAGGTATATTGCACTCCGGATGTTGATGGAAACAGTGGCGGTTCCACGTGGGGGGATGAGTGGGATGCATCCCCCACTGGACTTCTCTGAACAATGAAGGTCGTCAGTGGATTACTGGATTACTTGCTAGCATTATTTTTTCATTGCTTGTTGCTGAGACATTTGCAAAAAAAAATTTGAAAAAGAAGAGGAAAATTAACAATAGAAAGAATAAAAAAAGTACTTAAATTACTTTTGATAATGATAAACACTGGATTACTTTTTTTGCTTGTGAAACCTATTTTGGGTAAAATTCTAGCAAAACTACGGGGAAAAACTGCGGAAAAACTGCGGATGAACTTTTTTATGCTTTTTAACCTATTTTTCGCAGAAAAAGTGTAAAATTAGGGATAAAATTCTCTTTTGTCAGCCTTTCTGGGTAAAGTTTATTGATTTTTCCAACTATTTTCATCCACACTCCAACGCCCTATGAATTCATTTCATCCTCCCACCAAGAAATCCTGGAACCGTCACTGAATGGAAACAGTAAACTCAGTGGCGTTATTTCACACTTTTCTTGGGGGGCCGAGAAAATTTTTTTGCAAATTTTTGACAAATTTTGGCCAATTTTAGGCATTTTTTTGCAATTTTTGCAAACTTTTTGCAAATTTTGAGCAATTTTGGCAAATTTTAGGGCCAATGTTGGGAAATTTGCAATTTTTTGATATTTTTTGTCAATTATTGCAATTTTTGCACATTAATACATTATAAATTAATATTTTCATTTCCTTGGGGCCACGGCCCCCAGCCCCCCCCCAGCCCCCAAATGACGCCTCTGAATAAACTGATGAGTAGCCTATGCTTACGTTTTGTTGTGCAGTTTGTAGCGTCGACGTCAAGGCGTTTAGCGATCCAATGGTAGTTCTTTCTTAGAGCCTCTCTGAAGACGATGAACGCATCGTCGTTACTGCATCTCAACAGCCAATCGAGAAGCGCTCTGCAGCAATCCTGCGTCGTCCTTCCGTTCATCAACTCTTCCTTCAGTTCGATGCTGACAACCTCCTTCTGAATCAGAAGATCGAAGACATTTTTCGGATCTACTTCAGAGACGACAAAAGAGTAGATGCGTAGCAAACGCGCTCTTAGCGTCTCGTCATTAGGATTGCCTTCAACAACAAAACTGGCGAAATATAGCAAGTCCAATTAAATAATTAATTAATGGCCATATAGGCCTACAGGGTGGGCCAATTAAACCGGTACGACTCTGTTTCATGAACTTTGGCTTAGGCATTGGGAAAATATTTACAATGAAATTATTGGGTGGTAGCGGTTTTATTGACCCCCTGCAGCAAGGTGATTTCTAGGATTATCAATTTTGGGGTGTCGGTCTCAAATGGGGGGGTGTTGGAGGGTGTTAGGGGTGCATCTCAGGCTCGGATTAGAGAAAAAATTTTTGGGGGGGTGTCGGTCTCAAATTGGGGAGGGCTGTTGGGGGTGTTAGGGGTGTAAAAATATCCCTGCCCTACAGAATCTTAATTAAGGACCGCTCATAATAATGATGATGATGATAATAATAATAATAATAATAATAATAATAATAATAATAATAATAATAATAATAATAATAATAATGATAATAATAATAATAATGATAATAATAATAATAATAATAATAATAATAATAATAATAATGTGATTTTAAGTGGTTTAGGAGGCTAAGTAAGCCTGTGTGAAAACCACTGAAACATAAAGCACGTCGCGCTATTTTTTGCAATTATTGACCCCCACCCTGTCACAAACTTGCAAATCTCGAACCTCCTTAAGTAATCGTCCATAAATTACGTTAGGCAGGTTGTCTATTTACTATATTCGAGTTTCTCGATCAAATGTTCAGCTTCAAGACAGATATCCCACTATAGACAATGATAACAAATGTAATCGAGACCTAACAATTTTACATATCTCGGGCAAAAAGTGTTAATGAGCAACTGAAGACGTCTTTTGCCATCCCTATTATCGGGTATATTTAAGGGTTTATTTATACTGAAAGTGTGTCGTCATGCTAGTCCTAACCCCTCTCCTGGTCACAAATTGTCGCACTTTCTTAGACCCCTCCCACTCGAGCGACACGTACTTTATGGACGATCCCTTACGCCTGGAAAGATTACTTAGTAAATCAATGGAAACAGCTTCTCTCACTTATCTACTGATATCCTAGTCTGCTAAACTTCGACATTTTCCACACAATTGCATCGCCATATATGTTATGTCCACATCTGTAAATATTGCTACTATACGGGATTTTACTTGCGTAATTAGCCAACTGTACAATACTACAAAATTACGAGTGTAATAGAAGCTGCCGGCTTTTTACAAAAACAAAAGACTTTCGCATTCGGCTTTTCGGCTTCTTTTGGAGACCCGGCTTACCGTAGGCCAGGGGTGCACAACCTTTTAAGGACGAAGGGCCACAGTTTTCGGTCCCAAGACTCCGCGGGTCACATGCGCTTTTTCTAATGCAGAAGTGGTACGTTGACAGTAAACGTTGATAGCAGTATTTAATATGGTTATGGATAAAATTTATTTCGATAGGACTAATGGAATTAATAGAATTTCTGATGAATACAATCAATCCAGTAGGAACAAATGAAATTGAAATGATTAATACTGTAATTTTAATGTAGAATTGAAGGTTAAGGCCTTGTTAATAAAAAAATACTATGACCATGTTCAATTATTAATTCATAAAATGTAAAACCCAAAGGTCAATCGCCTTTTTATAGCCAATGGAGTTGTTGAGACTGAACGTCTTTAACAATCTTATTCATATTTTATGGCAGTCCATTTGTTGCAACTTTCAAAACCGAGCACTCAACCGGAACCTAAGAACATGTTTGTTCAATTTCATTACAGAATATGTTTGTCCACACAAGTATGTGCTTCCAAATAGTCGCGAAGGTTTTAAAGTGGCCCGACGGCTTTCTTGCTTTCATATTAGCGCTACAGAAGAAGTCATTCGTTCTAAGGATCTAACTCGCCATCAATTCAAGTTATTTATAGAATAGACTTTAGCCTCTTACCATGACATACCATATTATACAGATGTGAGAAAGCAGAGGACGAATTTTAGAATGCTTTGTTGAACTGATAGCAGAAATTCGTGAATTTATTAACATCAAGGGCACAATAATAATTAATAAATGATAACAAGGCTTAAACGCCTTAAAGTGTAGCG
>CM030868.1:8164244-8184244 GCA_018105865.1 Metaphire vulgaris | reverse complement strand
ATTATTGTTATTATTATTATTATTATTATTATTATTATTATTATTATTATTATTAAAGACAATGGAACAGGCGATCAGAGAAACAAGTGACAGAAAGCAGTGGAGGAACCTCATTTATGAGGCATTCTATCCTCGCATAGAGAGACTTGACTATATGAGTTATCAGACAAGGACGAGGGTTCATTTTTAAAACCCAACTCAACGCATCATGATTCAGATCCAATCCAACTCAACCCAGACCACGAATGCAGTAGGGTTACTTTACCCAACCCAACTCAACCCAAGGTAATACATTACGTTTTCTTAAACCAGTTATTGCCAGTCGAAAATTGATAAATGAAATAGGTTCTGTGGTATAGTGTCAAAGTTAATGTTCTCTGTGTAGTGGATACGAGCAACTACATGTACTGTAGCTAGTAGTTAGTTAAGAAGTGAGGCATGACTTCCCCAGCGAACTAGCTCGAAAACATGCCTTATTTTTAGGCAAACCAACCCAACCCAACCCACCACAACATGGAGATTTTTGACCACACGCAACCCAAACCATGGATACGCCCAACCATGGACTACTAGAAGCCTGGACAATCAACAGAGGCTGACAGAATTTGACCGTTTTACCTCAGAGGGCCTATGTGTAGAAGGCGCGGCATTGTCGGGATCATTAATGGTGATATCATTGGTAGAAAGTAGGCAGTTGGCTATGTGAGGTGCATTAGCGAAGAGCAATTGTGTTACGGCCTATATTTATTTTACGTGGTGGCGCAGCTTGCTTCATTCCTTAGTCTGACTGATTCAGTACATTGACTGG
The DNA here is from genome assembly GCA_018105865.1 of Metaphire vulgaris. Taxonomy (NCBI): domain Eukaryota; kingdom Metazoa; phylum Annelida; class Clitellata; order Crassiclitellata; family Megascolecidae; genus Metaphire; species Metaphire vulgaris. The sequence goes on along the minus strand of CM030868.1, from coordinate 8,183,436 downwards.
GGGAACGCTGTCTCTACTAAGTTTGTTTGAATAACCCGTTGACCATCCTCGCAAGAGCAGTAAATAATAGCCTACTGCCCGATTTCAATGGGCCATAGCGAACAAGGAAGCCACAGCAGCGCATATGTAATATGTAGGAATTCCTGGCTTTATAGTTCAAGCACCGTAAATATTTTAAATTGGGTTAGATGACGACAATGGCCATCTATCGATCAACTTTTAATTTAACGTTTGACTGTCTCTGTTGCACATAGAATAGTTTCTCAAGTTAGAGTTGAACTGTATAGCTTGAATTTTGCGGATATATAGAAACGCAGATCCCTACAGCATTTTGTTTCAACTTATCTGCTAGTACAGAAGAACTGTAAAGAAAATTTTGAAGTGTGGTGCACTTGAAACAAAAATGTCAGGTAATCGATTTTCGGCAGATTTTCGCATTAGGGTCGGTTTAAGTCATATAGGCAAGGTAGGCACTTGCCTAGGGTCCCGCGATATATGAGTGAGGGGTCCCTGGCGGGGGGGGGCGGTGTAAAAATAGCTTGCATTGTTTTTGCTTGATTTTCTTGATATTCTTATGCTCGTAAAGCCTGACGGGCAAAAAAATGGAATCGCAACTTTTTGGTGCTACTTTCTAAAAATGCCAAGGCCTCAGGCTTCTTAAAACGGCACTGTCATTGATTGATGTTTTGTCATTGATTGATGTTTAAAATTTTTTAAAAGATTTCTCAGACACTGTATATACATGTATATATAACGAGAGAATGACAACGGCATGGATAAGAATCAAGTTGAAAAGCAGTCATCATGTTTATTATCATGATTGCTTTGCTACACAGTAATACTAATTGTACAAATCTTTTGAAAGTTTAGCATACCTTATATACTGTTTGTGCTGTATATAGTAATATATATGTATGTACAAATCTATTATATATATATATATATATATATATATATATATATATATATATATATATATATATATATATATATATAGGGCCTATACATACATATATACATGGAACGATCTTTCGATATCCGTGAGATCATCATGTTCTCTGTCATCTTTGAAGAAAAATCTGAAGACATAGGTCCTCCGAAAATCATATTTTTGCTGCCTTAGATCGCAATTCATTCATTTACTGTACGTTCTTATTGGATTAATTTTATTTTATTTATTTGCTAGCTGTTAACCCGTCAAGAATGACGGGGGAGAGTGGCTATCTCCTTCCCCGATGTTTTTGCAAAAGTTCGTATTATTACATATAACAAAGTTTTAAATCTGAAAATGTAATGTGAATGTGTAGATTATTCCTATGTGCTCACTGGGTGGTCTTGCACCCTCCGCACCACGGGGGCAGGTCTGCACACCACAACGCCCTACGATTCCATTGGGATTTGGTCTCCCATGGGGATGCGCCCTCCGGTGTTACCTACGGCCCCTTTGGGGCATACGGCTCCTTTTGGGCATACGGCTTCTTTTGGGCTTTCGGACCCAAAGGGGCTTTATCTACCACGGAGGGGTGGGATTTTTTCTCCCCGAGGGGCTGTGCCTCCAGTGTAGGATAAAGCCTCCACGAGGGATTGGGGCTAGGTCTTCCACGGGAGGGTGCGCCTCCAGTAAGGTCTACGGCCTCACATGGGAGCTGCGCCCCAGTAGGACCTGCTGCTCCCCAGTAGAGCCTACGGTCCCCACGTCGGTTGGTGCTTTGTTTAGGACGGGAGGTTGCGCCCCCTTCCAGTAGAGTCTACCAGCTACGGCCCAACACGGGGGACTGCGTCCCCAGTAGGGCCTACGGCGCCACACTGGGTACTGCGCCACAGTGGTGTCGTACAACGTGCGTTCAATCAGGACGATTCGTTAAGCCGCATTGAAGACGCTTCGTCAAACGCTCAGTCGATTTATTAAACAATTTGGTTGTCAATGGTAACGTCGTCTTCCAACATCTGCCGTTAATCGTGACAGACAAAGTTACAAACTTAATAAACTTACATAAAGAATTATTATTAGTATAAGATTTATAACTGGACTCAGTAGTGTGTCCTTGCTTCTGGCAAGTGGTAATATGACGCAAAAAAAACTGCCAGTGTAATCTATATATATAATTCTCGATGTCCGGTCCGGCGAATCTGTCTGTCGGTCACGATACACGGCAGATTTTGCAAGACGCTGTTGCCATAACAACGAAATTGTTTAATCAAAACTGTCTAAAAAACGCAGCGTTTAACGAAGCGTCTTAATTGCAGCTTAAACCCCCGCTCCCCTTCCCTCTCCCCATTCCTCTCCCAATCGCCCCGGCCCCAACCCATACCCGCCCCGCCCTACCCCATAGGTCCCAAACTCACGCCCCTTCCCTCTCCCCATCCCTATCCCAACTCCCTTCCATCACCCCATCCTCTCCCAATCGCCCTGACCCCAACACATCCCCGCCCAGGCCCCAACCCATACCTGCCCCTGCCCTACCCCACAGGCCCCAAACCCTGTTCCCCTTTCCTCTCCCCATCCCTCTCCAGATCCCTATTCCCTCTCCCCATCTCTCTCTCCCAATCGCCCCAGGCCCCAACCCATACCCGCCCTGCCATACCCAACAGGCCCCAAACCGCCGTTCCCCTTCCTCTCCTCATCCCTCTCCCAACCTCATTCCCTCTCACCATCCCTTTCCCAATCGCCTCGGCCCCAACCCATCACTGCTCTCCGCCCTACTCCACCGGCCCCAAACCCCGTTCCCAAACCTACGGCCACAAACTCCGTTCCCAAACCTACAAAACGCTGCTCCGAAAACCTGTACAACCCACTTTCCTCCTTCCAAAACTCCCTTCCCTTTCCCAATGCCCTGCCCCGTTATTAGATATATATATTTATTCCTTCCTAGCCTCAATACCTATTTTTTTAAATTTAACCCCTCAAGTGGGGATTAAATTTTCAGACGCCGTCACCGTACTGGGGATTTAATGTTTGAAAAGCGCGCATCAGAAATTATTGCTGTAACGTTTTAAATTTGCTATATATCAGGCTATATAGGGGCTAAAAAGATGAGGTTTGCACCATTGTTTAGATTTGTAATTCCTTTTTCTAACCATCCGTGCAAAACAAAAACATTTGGAGTAGAGTCCACTTTACGGCCTAAAATATCACCTTCTCCCCCAAAAATTTTTTTAAAGCCCCCTAGCAAAATATTTTCAGCGGTAACCCCACTTTGGTCAGCGGCAAAGTTGTAAAGGGATGTCAGAGGAACAAAATAAACAAAAAATTTTGAAAATCGGTTGACATTTGGTAAAGATCTATCAATTCTAACTCGATGACCCCAATGTTTGAACATAAGTATTATCGGTGAATTTCGTGAAAGTTTTGAATTCTGAGAAAGTTTCCATTTTTTTTTGAATTTGCTATATCTCAGGCTATATAAGAGCTAAGAAGATGAGGTTTGCACCATTGTTTAGCTTTTTTATTCGTCTTTCTAACCATCCGTGCAAAACAAAATAGTCCAGCGTTCACCAGCTTTCCGACAATCAAGTGAGAATGAGGAGCAGGCTGTTGCTTGGCATGCAAAAGCAGCACAGCAAACAGGAGAATCAAGCACTGCATGTCGTTCGACACTGCCAAATCAGTACACTTACCTTGACTATCAAGTTTCAGAAAATTCATGCGAATGGGCGTTAACTCGGTTGAAGGAAAAGACGACGAGTTAAGGACAATTAATTGCGCAAAATGCTATTGCATTTGCGCAAAATCGGGTGGTAAAACAGCCAATCTCCCCCGTCATTTTTGACGGGTAAACACCTAGTGATAATAATAATTTTTTTAAAAACTTGTGAAAGTTTTTCTAGAGTGTAGGCCTACGACAGGGGTGCACAACCTTTTAGAGAGCAAGGGCCATATTTTTCGGTTCCGAGACTCCGCGGGCCACAAGCGCTTTTTCTAATGCAGAAGTGATACGTTGACAGTAACCGTTAATAACAATATTTAATATGGTTATGGATAAAATTTAATTCGACAGGACTAATGGAATTAATAGCATTTCTGATGAATACAATCAATCCAGTAGGAAAAAATGGAATTGAAATGATTAGTACTGTAATTTAAATGTAGAATTAAAGGTTAAGGCCTTGTTAATAAAAAAATACTATAACAATGTTCAATTATTAATTCATAAAATTAAAAAACCAAAGGTCAATCGCCTTTTTTATACCCAATGGAGTTGTTAAGACTGAACGTCTTTAACACTCTTATTCATATTTTGTGTTAGTTCAGTGAGTTCACTTGTTGCAACTTTCAAAATCGAGCACTCAACCTGAACCATAAAACATTTTTGTTAAATTTCATTACAGAAAATGTTTGTTCACACAAGTAAGTGCTTCCAAATAGTCGCAAATAGTCAATGAAGGCTTTAAAGTGGCCCGAAGGCTTTCTTGCTTTCATATTAGCGCTGCAGAAGAAGTCATTCGTTCCAAGGGTCTACAGTGTGTCGCCATCAATTCAAGTTATTTATAGAAGAGAATGGTGCCTCTCACCATGACATACCATATTCACAGATGTGAGAGAGAGAGCAGATGACGAATTTAGAATGTTTTGTTGAACTGATAGCAGAAATTCGTGAATTTCAGCAAAGGTCATAATAATAATAAATAATAATAACAAGGTTAAAAGTGTATCGCTAATATGAAAGCAAGAACCTTCGGGGCCACTTTAAAGCCTTTGGGGCCACTTTCCATTGAAATCCTGGAAACGTCCGCGGGCCACAAAAATTCGCCGGCGGGCCACCAGTGGCCCGCGGGCCACGGGTTGTGCACCCCTGGCCTACGAGTATTTATGCGCTGTGGGAATGACAGATCAAAAAACGAAGAAACCAAAATGAAAATATCAGCAAACAGAAATGTTTCTACGAAAGCAGTATGTCCATTGTCATTGATGCGTTCGATGAATCATAAAGTGTGTTGGTATTTCCATTTCGAGAAACCCATAGCGAGCGAATGAGAGCGAGTGTGTGAGAGTAAGAGAGAGAGAGAGAGAGAGAGAGAGAGAGAGAGAGAGAGAGAGAGAGAGAGAGAGAGAGAAACAGACAGTCAGACAGAGACAGAGACAGAGAGACAGAGACAGATCGTGTAACTTGCAAATATGCAAATGATCAGATAACAGTTCCCATGACTACAAAAGCTGTTAGCATTCGTATACTTAGTACAGTCTAGGCACAGGAGCTTCAGTGTAGATGTAGGCTATTGACTAGTTTATTCGCCTATGATAGACCTAAACGCAGTTCAAACGATTCAAGTTTCATTGCGCATACACAAACGTGGCTAGCAGTCTATCTGTTTCCACTGAAGTGTTGTTTAAAAGTCTCATTATCAACAGTTTGACGTAATTCAAAAGACATTTCTAGTATGGAAATTTAGCTAAGGTATAGATTAATTTTAAATACTTAAAGAAAGCAATTGAGCCACAAGAGGCCTGTTACAAAAAGCATTTACTAATATTGCATGGAATACCCAGATGGCTGAATAATCTACGCGAACAGGGACTACGCTCTTGCTATACATCTCAGCGTAGATGAGTTTTAATAATAATAAAAATTAATTAATTATTAGTTTAACCGTTGTGAACAAGGCTTGTCCGTTGTAAAAAATACCTGTGCAAACACGTTGGGCGTTTGAAAGGCGTTGGGCGACCGATTGCTCTGAATGTCGGGTAATATGTCAGGTAAGAAAAGCATCAAAGTATACACGTATGCAAAATATTTCATCGATGGACATAGATTACATAATGGTTTTGCTGAATGAGAGAGGGCGGAGGATGGCAGAGTGGGTTACGTGCTGGAGCGTCAGGCTGACGGAGCGGGTTCAAGCCCCGTTAGTGCCCCTAGTGGCTTTCACACAGGCATTAATGCCTCCTAAGCCACTTTAAATCATGCTAAGTAAGTAATCCCGAGGTCCGTGGTTCAACTCCCGGCCGCAGCAGAAACTGTTCGGTTGTTTCTGCCCCAAGCACCCCCAGTCGACTCAGCTGTGAATGAGTACATCGGGTGTTAATTCGGTGGAAGGAAAGGCGGCGAGGGAAAGGCTGGCAATCCGCCCTCATTCAGCCGTTGCCGTATATACCTGAAGGCGCTAACCCTTCGGTTCCCGACGGGTCCGCGATGGCCTATGGGTTGTACCTTTACCTTTACCTGAATTAGTACGCTTTGGTATTGACCATTTTGATTTCTTCAGTTTCCGATCTGTCATTTATAAGGTTAATTTGCATGTGTTATCATTTTAAAAAGTTTTTTAATAAAAATCATATTAGGCCACGCAAGCAACAGTGTCGCATGTGGGGTCACAAATCGTATTTTCCATTAATATTTATATCTGATCAATCAGGCCTATTCCAAAAACTTGGTGCATAAATGAATATTATTATGTTTCAGATTGTGGGTTCGACAATTCTATTTTTACAAAAAATCTATTAGCATTTGGCACAATCAATAGCATAATTACCTATATGCCTGGCTCTATTAAATGGTCCACATTAACCAGACAAAAAGTTAACGCTAAACTGCTAAGCTAACATTAAACTGCTCATTTTGCAAACAGTTGTAGGTACACGCAGTCAAGTTTGACAATGCAACAATACGCAACAGAGTCGTCAGCATGTACAAGGATTTTGTGTCGGAGGTTGACCCGAAACACATTCTTGACCTTTTGATTCAAGAGAGGATAATCTCTTTTGAATCAAAGGAAGAGGTGCTTAGCAAGGGAACAAAGTCGGATCGATGCAGAGCTCTACTCGACCAACTCTTCTACTGTTCCCACGACAAGGCGTTCATCGTTCTCAGAGAAGCTCTCAGGGAAAACTACATTTGGATTTTGCAACGCATTGACACCGGCGAAAATACCAATGAGGACAAAATCAATCCAAACGCCGGTAATGTTACTTCAATACAGTTATAATAATTATTCAACCGACGAAGAGGATCTCGCTTAAACAGCTGTACGAAAGCATAATGTATGATATTGATAAGCGATAATAATGACTTGATTTTAGTAGCGTCTTCTCTCCGGCGTTGAAGATCAGGGTCCCTCCATTCCAACTTCTGTTATCCACTGCAGCTGTGATCCTTCATTCTACAAAACAACACAGGCAATTTGCAGTATTTCAAATGAGAAAATAAGATTCACCAAGCGACAGATCAAACTCTAAACAGATTCTCACAATTGTCATTTTTGAAAGCTTCGTATGGACCAGGGATGACAATGGGCATGGGTATTGGTCATGGTTCAAATAGGTCATCAATACTTGACGGGTCATATGAGCCATGAGTCAATGGTTCTTGATGCTTCCCCATCAATCTTTAAGACTGCAAGTGCAGTTACGGAGTCCATGAAATTCCAATTTAACCTCTTTTTATGTTTCGATCGATATTCAACATAAATGGCTTAACGGCTTTAACAAATGTAATGGATATTTAGTTGCACTGGGTGGGTTATGAGTCAAGGTTTAGTGGTTCACTTGGGTCATTTTGAGTGACCCATGCCACCTCTGGCATGGGCATTGATGTACCTTTCACTAGTTAAATTTTGACACGAAAAGTTTCTGACAATAATGTTAAAATATAGCATTACAAATAACGCTTAAAGCAAAAGAGCGTACTAACAACGTCCAAACAAACGAACATAAATTCCCTTAAACAAGCGTTTCGATTGTCCAATCACGTCGCGGCTTCAGCGTTCCGGACAGACATCCAAAATTCAAAGTTAAATTTGAGCATTGTGAATAAAACTGTAAATTTGCTCTTGTAATGACATTGCCAGTAGACAAATAATTAATACGTTGAGTGAATATTTAGTCTTTATCTCAAGCAGAGCAGACCCTACTGAACCACTTCAAACCTTGTAATTATTATTATTATTATTATTATTATTATTATTATTATTATTATTATTATTATTATCTGTATTTCAGACAGCACCTCGAACCACGCATACACCTTAATTGAGCAAAAAGAACTTGAACGCATGAGGTCAGCGGTAGAAGAATCCTCTGATTCAACAAAGCTCACTGCACAACAATTGAAAACAAAATTAAAGGAGGCAAAAAAGAGAGTAAAGCAATTAGAGATCGAGGTCAGTCGATACCAGAGATACAACATTGACCTGACTAGACAACTTTCTATTCTGCAAAGCGACTATAACGAAGTAAACGAACCGTTCGACCAGGCGCAGCATCAAATCAGAAAACATAGTAACAATGCCACCAACATAAACCGATCAAGTGAAGATTTGGCTATTTACGAATCTCTGGAGTTCGTGACTGCGGGACCATCGATAAAACCATCCACCGACAAATCTGCGGATGTCGCCTTTGGTAAATAACTAACTAAAAAGCATTCATCCTAAGCATTAAGATTCTCTTATATTCACAGGTCTAAATTACGGAAAGATTCTTATAGTGATCGGAAATTTCGGATGTTGTGCAATTCTCTCGTTCCCAATGACCAGTGGCTATTCTAGCCACCTAGACATTGGGGGGAATTTAATTTTTGTTGGGAGGGACAGACATTAGGGAGGTCATAGGCCTACTACTTGCCAAAATGTCAAAATAATTTGGGGATAAATTCAAACTTTGGGGGGAATTATTATCATTATTAATTTAATTTTATCGTCCTTTCAAACACATAGGTGTTCATCGGGGACGCCTCAGACCACAAACCGCAGTGCTCATCGGCAGAGCAGACTGTAGCTGAGGAGGGTCGGTTCGGTCCAGGTCAAAAACCAAAAATCAGTCAGGGCAATACCAAGACTTAAGGAGGAAATAAATAAGTTTTAAGGTGATGCCTAAAAATATCTAGAGAAGAGGCCATCTGAATATCAAGGGGAAGGGAGTTCCAAACATATGGAGATGCATAACTAAAAGCCCTACACCCAGATTTTAGTGACGAAAGAGAATTTCAAGAAGGCATTTATTTGCAGACCTCGTGGATATATATGGCTGATGATATAATAGCATTTTCGAAGATAAGTGGGATGCTGATTTCTTAGTATCTTAAAAGTGAGGGTAGCAATTTTGAATTCCCCTCAGAGAAGGCCTAGAAGTTTATATGTTTTCTTAACAGAAAGTTTAACGCAGTCTAAATTACAGTGGCGTAACGTGGGGGGGGCGGGGGCACTTTTTTGCGCCCCGGGCCCCTGGCGGGGGGCCCCAAAGAGGGGTCTAAGCTAGGTTAGGTTAGGGTTAACCCTAGGTTAGGTTAGGTTAGCTTAACCCTAACCATAGAAGTGAACGTGCTGGCGACCTTTTTTTTTTTTTTTTTTATCAGGGTAAAAAGGAGGCTGATGACTTTTTTTTTTTTTTTTTTTTTTTTTTTTTTTTTTTTTTTCGTCAGCCTGAAACTTTGGAACTTTGGGGCCCCCATGACAAAGATGCCCCCGAAAAGTCACGCTACGCCACTGCTAAATTACATCGATATTTTTGCGCGTCTCTTTTAGATTCTTCGTGTCTTCCATCGCCACCGCCAACAAGATCAAAAAGCTCATTTGGACTTAATTTCATCGAACAAGGTTTGCATTTGATCCATTTTTTCTATTTAAATACATATGTCATTAGCAATAATATTATTATCCAAAAGCGCTGCTGGCTCACCTTCCGAGCGTTAAAGGACCCGCACTGTCCACAGTACCTGGCTGAGCTAGTCCTAAGATCAACTTCGACCGCACAAAGGTTGGCGCTTCGCTCCGACCATCGTGTCCTACTGCTCGTTCCGCCTCCGTCACAGACTCCGAAGTTCGGAGACAGGTCCTTCTCACGCGGGAACCCATTGCTTTGGAATACCTTGCCGACTGCAGTGACTGAGGCCAACTCTGCTGGACTGTTCATGAGAGAACTAAAGACGCACCTTTTTAGTTTAGGATATGGTTGACTGTGTGTGTGCAGCGCCCTTGTCGTAGGCCTTAGCACGGCGCTAGTGCACGGCCCTAGTGCATGGCGCTATAGAAATTGTCTTGAAATAAATAAATAAATTATTTTACAGTTGACGGTCGACCTATTCCACAGAACATGTTGCACATAGCCTACCTTTTCAAAGTTCCAGTGAATTCGAGCTTTTCTGAGGGAGGAGTATCTTCACCTTGAGTTTCATAAAAACCTCTTATCTTTACCAGAGCATATCTGACCATTATATCATATAGTTTTGGTGCTCCTATAGAAATTAAATTCCATATGTATAAAGCACTTGATATGAACAGAATCTATATTCTGTGCCTATTAAAGGCAATGATAGATAAATCACCTAATAGTCCTAAGTCCTAACTAACACTTTAGGTTAGTTTATGTGTTTTCTTAACAGAAAGTTTAACGCAGTCTAAATTAGATCGATATTTTTGCGCGTCTCTTTTAGATCCCTCGTGTCTTCCATCGCCACCGCCAATAAGATCAAAAAGCTTATTTGGACTTAATTTCATCGAACAAGGTTTGCATTTGGTCCATTTTTGGCAAATATAATTAAGCATATATATAAGCAAGTACAATCTCGCAAATTTCTATAGCGAATTAGAAAGCAGGTACCGTAATATCTGCTTATTCCTAGGCGCTGAATTTGCCGTTGAAATAGCTACAGCCGAAGGTTAATGGTCAGCCGGGCAAGTTCATCTCCAGAGATCAGACAGAGTGGGAGTGCATGGGGAATCAGCAAGGCAGACTATGAAAAATTAAACCGAGATGCGTGATTTAACTCTACAGTCGATAGTAGGCTGCTACTGCATTATTGCGAGACAAAAATCGTCTGAAAACTGTCTTAATATTTCAAAGTGCAGCCAAGGGACATAATACCACTGCATTTTAAGAGAAGTAGATGTTAAAGAAACTCAAGTTGTACTTCGGCACGTGCAGCAACTTACGAGCTCAGCATAAGACGAATAGCGCCAGCCGATGTTAGCGTGGAAAGTTATTATTAATCGTAACAAAGCAGTGTCCTGTAGTAACTATTAAATGAGGCCAACTGCATGTCTACTACTAGCTGTTATCCCTCACTCTATTACCGTTTCAAAGAGTAATTTAATAGTTACTGGCAATTTATTTATTTATTTATTTCAAGACAACTTCTATAGTGCCGTGCACTAGGCTAAGGCCTACGACTAGGGCGCTGCACACACACAAACCATATCCTAAACTAAAAAGGTGCGTCTTTAGTTCTCTCAGAAACAGCCCAGCTGAGTTGGCCCCAGTCACTGCGGTCGGCAAGGCGTTCCAGAGCAATCGGTTCCCGCGTGAGAAGGACCTGTCCCCGAACTTCGGGGTCTGCGACGGAGGCGGGACGAGCAGTAGGACACGATGACCAAGGCGAAGTGCCGTCCTCCGTGCGTTCGACGTTGATCTTAGGACTAGCTCAGCCAAGTACTGTTGACAGTGCGGGTCCTTTAACTGTTCTACCAGTTAACTCATTTCCCAGATAAATGTGGCAAAGCCTGCACTGCAAAAATTGGCTTCATAAGCCACATGCGAACTCAGGGACACTCGTGATCATCAATTCGACGGACTGCTAAACTAAACTGATAAAATGCAACTTGTTATTTTCAGTCGATACGATGGAAACATTTCAACTTAAACGTCCTCAACTTGTGAAAGAAATCGAAGGCTCGGCGGCTTTGCGAGGAATGGCCATGATGGATGACATTCTATACGTCGTACGACTTGGATCAATGTTAGTGGAGATGTATGATGGAAAAGAGAATTTTAGGAGAACCAAAAGGGCAATTTCACTTATTCCAAAAGATAAGAAAAGCAAAATGCGCTTCCTGCCGTCCTTTACCTCAACACAACGCCGGAAGGTCCCCGTGTCGTCTGGGATACAGGACATCGCTTGCTGTCATCGGAGTAAACGACTCTACGCGAGTGACTGGCAAAACAGGCGCGTTCATTGTCTGAGCCCAAGTAAACGGGAGGTTGTCTGTAGTTGGCCAGTAGAGGCCGGAGATCCATGGGGAATATCTGTCACTGCAAACGGTAACATCGTGGTCAGTTGTGGAAGCTCGGGCCAACTGTGCGAATACACCAGTGACGGGAATCTGCTTAGGACCGTCAGTCTAAAGGAGGTCGAAGAAGGACCTTGGCACGCTCTCTTATTCGGCCCAGGTCTTTGGATTTTCTGTCATGGAGGGAGGTACGACGAAGAAGGCTTTGTGAGCGTTTCAGACATGGATGGTGGCTACGTCGATGGCTACAATAAAGTCGTTATGAAGGGCCCCTCTCACCTGGCTCTATTACCAGACAACCGAATATTGGTTGCAGAATGCGAGAGAAACCGTGTTGTGATGCTCGAGCCATCCTTACGCGGTCCAGTGCGTGACATTCTTAACGCAGACCATGGTATCACGATGCCTGTTCGCCTGCATTACTGCAATGCCTCGCGTCAATTAATCGTTGGTCTTCATAATGGCTCTGTTTTTATTTATGCCATATAGTGCACGGAGAGCGTACATTACACTGTATCATAAATTTTAAATTCATTTATTTACGAAGTTGCTTATTTGGCGTAAACGCCTATCACCTTGTCAATTACATATAATATTAAGATCCTTGCTCTGTTTGTCCAGTTTGTCTGTTACCTTCAAGCGTTCTGATTGGTCACCAATCGACGTTGCGAAATCGAATTGCGTAACCTCTGTCCTGGGCTGTGCACGAGGCTGTTGCCATTGACAACCATTGTCTATTGTTTAATCAAAACTGTGTAACAATCGAATTGCGTAACCTCTGTCCTGGCTGTGCACGAGACTGTTGCCATTGACAACCATTGTCTATTAATCAAAACTGTATAATATAATCAACGGAGCGTTCGAAGCGTCTTAATTGCAGCTCAACTACGGAAATCTACCGCAATTTCACGCAAATGTGCAACGTCATGCCCTATAGATTAACAAACCCCCCTCCACTCCTCCACCCTCTTTCCTCCCATCCCTCTCCCAACCCCCCTTCTTTCCCCTCCCAACCCCCAAACCCTCTCCCAACCCTCTTCCTCCACCCCTCTTTCCAACCCCCTTCCCTTCCCAACCCTCTTCCAACCCCTTCCCTCCACCCCTCTCTCATCCCTCTTCTACCCCCTCTCCCCATCCATATCCCAACCAACCATCTCTTTGGTTGAGCTTGGCTGTGTGCCTTCGGAATATACCCCCTTCCCCTCCCGAAATCCACTGCAATTTGACGCAAATGTGCAACGTCATGCCCTATAGATTAACATTATGAGATTTTTGCATAGCTACTGACATTTACCGCATTTTGACGCAAATGTGCAACGTCATGCCCTATAGATTAGCATTATGAGAGTTTTGCATAGCTACGGAAATCTACCGCAATTTGACGCAAATGTGCAACGTCATGCCCTATAGATTAGCATTATGAGTTTCAAATGTTCCGTTTAGTTCTTTAAACTTTAAAGGTCCCTTTTTATAATTCCTTACGTTTCTATCGATTCCTGAAATTTTTATGCCCGGGTTTCTTGCAAAAGAATTAATTATTCATCGATTATTAGTTAAATTAGATGCATTTTTGTGCAACGCCGAATGGTGAATAGGAGCTTCGTATAGCACCTATATCTCAGCGGTTATAAACGTTAGAAAGACGCGGTTACGATTAGTTTAAAGCTAATTTTATAGAGCACATTAATTATTCATCGATTATTACGGTAGTTAAGTTAGAGGCATTTTTGTGCAGTGCCGAATGGTGAATAGGAGCTTCTTATAGCGCCTATATATCAGCGGTTATAAACGCTAGAAAGACGCGCTTACGCATCGCTTAAGGCTAATTTTATAGAGCACATTTAGGCCCGATTTTTGTAAGCAGTTGATGTTTAATTTGTTTGTTGGAATATTCGTTGCCTCGAACGAAGCGAGCCTGCACTGCGAGCGAAGAGAAAAGCGAGCGAAGCGAGCGCACCGAGCGCGAGCGAAGCGAGCATTTTTTTAGTATAATATTAAGATCCTTGCTCTGTATGTCTGTTACCTTCAAGTGTTCTGATTGGTTGGCTGGGTGAGCGTTATGATTGGTCGTTCTAGAATCTTAGGCTTCGCGAAGCGAAATGCGACGCGAAGCGAACGGCGACGCGAAGCGAAGCGAACAGTTTCGCGAAGCGAACGGCGACGCGAAGCGAACGGCGACGCGAAGCGTTTGACGAAGCGTACGTTGCAGCGTCATAGTGTGTAGGCCTACAACTCGCGAAGCGAACGGCCACGCGAAGCGAACGGCCACGCGAAGCGTTTGTCGAAGCGTACGTTGCAGCGTCAGAGCTTGGCTACGTGGCGCATGTACATCATTGAAACGTTCTTCAGCAGCATGAATTCAATGATTGGGTATTATCCTGCACTGCGAGCGAAGCGAGCGCGAGCGAAGCGAGCGCGAGCGAAGCGAACATTTTTCTAGTTATGCGATTATTATTTATAATGGAATATACCTGTATATACTTTACATATTTACAGGGTGGCGCAAAAATCGTATTATATCAAATGCAAACCTAGATGTGACTAATCCGGTTATTTACGCCACCCTATATATATATATATTTATATATATAATATTGTTGTATATTTGTATGGTTGGTGACTTTCTTACTAACTTTTTATCTTGATTAAGAGTCTTTGGTTAGAACTTTAGGCTTCCGTCTTGGTTATGGTTGTACTTTGAGCTTTTGCGAGATTTTGTCCACATGTAACACTGAACCACCTGAACAAAATCTCTGCGGCTAAACCTGTTGTTCAAAAAGCTTATAGAATGAATCCTGAAAAATTGAAAATAGTTGAAAGGGAAATTTCGGAACTATTAAAATTGGGAATTATTGAAGAGTCAAGCTCGGAATGGGTTGCACTTATTGTTGTAGTTAAGAAGCCAGATGGTTCTGATTGTTTATGCACTGATTTTCGTCATTTACATAATCTTACTTGTGATGATTCTTTTCCAATGCCTCGTGTTGAAGATTTAATTGATAAAGTGGGTAATGTCAAAGTGTTCATGTCAAAATTCGACCTTTCCCGAGGTTTCTGGAAGGTGGAGCTAAATGCAGAGTTTGTTCCTTTAACTGCTTCCTAATGGACATTATCAATGAGGTATATGAGTTTTGGTTTAAAGGGGGCTCCAGCTACTTTTGCTAAATTGGGTAGAATCTTGGCCAAAGGTATTCAAGATTTTTGTGATGTGTCTTTTGATGGTTTGATTGTTCTCAGTGGGTCTTGGTTGGATCCTGCGAAACATTTAACTGAAATTTTGACTAGAATACAATCTGCTGGGTTGACTTTAAATCCCAAGAAATGTTATTTTGCTAATGATGAGGTGGATTTCCTTGGACATCATCTGGGGTTAAATTTAGTGCAACCTTTGAAAGCAAAAATTGAGGTACTTTTGAATTGCCCTAAGCCCAAGAACAAGAAACAAGTTTTATCGTGGTTAGGTCTTGCGGGGTATTATCGCAGATTTTTGCCACATTATTCTGAGTTAACTTTTGTCTTTTACTGAAATGTTGAAGAAGAATAAGAGTTTTGAATGGTCTGAGAGTGCTGTGCGCCATCGGCTGATGCCCTGGGCATTATGATAGTGGCGCCATAGAAGTTTATTGATTGATTGATTGATTGAGAAATCATTTGTCGAGTTAAAGTCAAGATTGGCTTCTTTACCAATTTTGCGTCCTCTTGATTATGAGAGAAAATTTTATTTAGCAGTGGATGCTTTTTTGTATTGTGTTGGAGGGTGTTTGCTTCAAATTTATGAGAGTCGAGCATCCAGTATGTTATTTTAGTAGAAAGTTGAATAAGCATCAAATTAATTATTCGATTGTGGAAAAAGAAGCATTTTCTTTAATTTTGGCTGTTCGAATGTTTTCAGTGTATTTTGGTTCAAATTCCGTGGTTGTTTACACTGACCACGCTCCTTAACAATTGATTTGTCGTATGTCTAATCTTAATCAACGTTTGTTTAGATGGAGTTTGGAATTGAATCAATATTCTTTCGATAGTAGGCATAGAGCAGAAAAGAAGAATGCATTGCCTGATTTGTTAAGTAGGGTGCCTGAGATGTACAGTAGTTCTGTTTCTTAGGTACTGTGTAATTCGTTCAGTTTAATTGTTGGGTACTGTATATAATGTTGGTATGTGTGGTTAATTTTGAATTTTTAAACTGTATGATTTTTTCTTCCCCTTAAAAAATCTTAGCTGTAAGGGGGATGATATGTTGTATATTTGTATGCTTGGGGACTTTCTTATTTGCTTTTATATTGATTTAGAGTCTTTGGTTAGGACTTTAGGCTTACGTCTTGGTTATGGTTGCACTTTGAGCTTTTGCGAGAATAAACGCCTGAACTCTCCTCATAACTTTTATTTTCAACTTGGACTAAAACGTTTTCGCAGTAGGCTATCTAAAAGGAACTGAAGAATATGTGAACTTAGGAAACAGAGCCTACGGATTCTGTCATAAAACAATTAGCCTAATCGGTAATATCAGTGCTTCATCTGACGATCAAATTGAAGTTATTTTCAATATTGTATTAGGCATTAGCGTAGCCAAGAGAAAGGCATGGGGGAACGGGCCACTATTCGGACAGGGATCAGCCAACCGTGGTATTTGTGCAAACCGGATAAGATTTTTCTTGAGGTGGGTGGGTGTGTGTGGACAAAATCTATATACTTAATTGCATCAATCCTAGACCCTTTGATCACTCAAAAATAAATCACAAATAAAATTATTAAAGTATGCTCCAGAACTTACGATCTAACCAGACCGCGTTGGGAACCAGGAGGAGGGCATATGGTGGTGAGCCCTTATTCGAGCCTAGACCCGTCTTGAAATTTGTTCAAAACCCCTGAATCTAGCCGAGGTATCCAGTGGTGGTTCCAGGAATTTTTGGTTGGGGATGGGGGTTTAAAAATATAGGAAGTTGGTGGTGGGGACGCAAAGTGAAAAAGAAAAAAGAAAAGAAAAGAGAGAAAAATGTCATTGTTTGCCCACTAAATGTTAATAAACCGTGCAAAAAAGTCGACAAGCTAAAAAGATAATTCGCAGTATTTTTCACTAATTTTTTTAAAAAAATCACCGGAAAAATAGGTTGACAAGCAAAAAGGTCATCCGGAACCCCGGTGGGGGGATGCATCCCCAGTCATCAACATGGTGGAGCCGCCACTGGAGGTATATGCAAGTTACAGTGACTGAGCAAATAAGTGAGGGAAATGTGTTTGACTTTGAAATATTGCAATACCAATTCAATACTATGAAATAAACAGTTGCACTATTGGTTTGAATGCAAAGAAACAGTTTAACCGTAATATAGTGTAACGTGTCGCCAAGCCGGGATCACAACGACTCTGATTACTTGACAGTACGAACAGACTTCGACAAAACTTTAGCAAGGGCTGAATACTTTTTGCCGTATTGTCGAACTGGAATATCCACTTCATCATCGATGCTGGACTGCATACTACAGCATTGATGTCCTTGGTCGCCATTTCTGAGCTTTCCCATTCATCTTTCATTATAGTACCTCTCTTAGTAGGCATGATTCTTCTCTCAGAACATGGTTTATCCACTTCTTTTGTCTAGTACGAATAGTGTTTATATTAGGCTTTTCTTCTATGCTGTCCTCTTCCAGATTTCTTCGTTGGTTATTTTTTGAATGTTTTTCTGCCATGCATTAGCATTACACAGCGCCAATTCTGCGCCTTCTATGCTGATGAGTATAATTGGCGACCAATTAAAGTGACCTGCACTCGTATAGCTATATGGAAACAGTGCATTGCTGCAAATCCATTTGATCTGGCCATAAAACAAAAGGTATCCCTGCAGCGGTTTGCTTCGTAACCCAGAAGAAGACATTTTATCAAAGACTTCAAGCACGTTCCGTTGCCGATCACTTCTAGATTACTGAGGGAATTTCTATAGCGCCGTCTGAATAGCGAAGGTAAAAAAAATTACAAAGTATTTACAGTGTATTATCGGGGAAGTAAGTGTTCAAGAGGTGAGTGTTGAGATCCACTTGAATAACGTTTAGGAATTTGCTTTCAACATTTCACGCATACACGGTAGCTAGAGAATTCGATTCTTCAATCTAATCAGCAACAGCACAGTGGGTGTCTAGCCTTTCTGCCGTCTATTCTTTCGAAGAAGAATTTCACTTAATGAACAACATAATAACTTCAGCCCATGACTAGTTTTCGTCTTAAAGTTATTGACGGAGCCACGGGAAACCGGGGCCTCTATACTTGCTGGGTCAGTCGTGCAATTTTCGCAGAACCGTTGAGATTTTTACGGGAGTGGGGTGTGTAGGAAGATCGGAACATACTCAATAGGCCTATACATGGACGTGAATGCGACAAACATCCCTTGACGACGCATTTCCTTCTTGCAGAAGGTTTTCACTGAAAAATGTTGATGTGTCCCCTTATTCCGGAACACTGGCTGAACCACTCCTTAAGGTACCATTAAAACCTCTGCTGCATTCGCAAAAATCCGGGTTAATATCTCTACCGCTATAGAAAATTTAATGTAAAATTGTTCTGAAGACAGATTCATTGCCTTGTCTCAACAGTAAATCAGATAAGCGACATTTATTCACTGAATGAAGAATAACGGTTTCTATTTTCGCTATGGTCCTTTTATGAGTCGACGCTGAATAGAGAAACTTATCGAGCGTGTCGTCGATAGGCCCCTACTTCGATTCCTATTTGCGTTTCGGGAGTTCTACACTCTACAAAATCACTACACTGGCTCTACTTTTCCTTTCGTACATATAGAACGTTTGTGTCATATAGTAGGTAGTGAAGACTTGTAACGGTTAAATTGACAAAAGGTAGTATCACCTGCAGCAGCATCGACTGACGGCAAATTTGTTCTAAATGATGTAGCTAATATATTGGATACATTAAAGGTATGAACATTTTCTCGTTTCATTTTATTTTAAAATGATATAAGTGAGTCTGATTTTGCCATTGGTGCCCTATATACCGTGAGACTTTGGTACTGCACGAATTTTGACCACTAAATAAGATTCGCTTGTTGTTTTTCTGAATATTGCACATACAGGTTTTTCGCCTAAAATATGCGAAAGGTAGATTCCACATGTTGAGGCGACTTGAATTTGATATGAATTTGGTAACAGGCCTATATGATGCAGACATGGCCACGGCCCACGGGTCCATTTTTTAAAAGTCCCAATCTTACCCAACGGTCCCAACCCATTGTGATTCAGACCCAACC
>CM030868.1:8006744-8159244 GCA_018105865.1 Metaphire vulgaris | reverse complement strand
CTACTACTACTACTACTACTACTACTACTACTACTACTACTACTACTACTACTACTACTACTACTACTACTACTACTACTACTACTACTACTACTACTACTACTACTACTACTACTACTACTAATAATAATAATAATAATGTGATTTTAAAGTGGTTAGGAGGCTAAGTAGGCCCTAAGCCTGTGTGAAAACCACTGTAGTAACTCTCCACATTCAAAAATCTAGTTTTCCGAGATAGCCTTCGGATACGTTCACTGTTTCAACTGTATACGGATCAAGTTCAAATTTAAGTTCAAGTAAAATAGAGGTATTTGCGAAAGTAACAATAGGGAATCATTAAAAAAGTGGCGTCATTTCACACTTTTCTTGGGGGGCAAGAAATTTTTTTGCAAATTTTGGCAAATTTTAGGCATTTTTGCATTTTTTTGCAATTTTTTGGCAAATTTTGTGAAAATTTTGAGCAATTTTGGCAAATTTTAGGGCCAATGTTGGAAAATTTGATATTTTTTGGCAATTTTTGCAATTTTTGCACATTAATACATTATAAATTAATATTTTCATTTCCTTGGGTTGGGGGCAAGGCCCCCCAGCCCCCAAATGACGCCTCTGATTAAAAAACGAGAATCTACTGGCCTAAACTGTCGTATGGCGTATACGTTTCAATCATAGGAGAAGCACAATAAATTGATTTATCACTAAAATTATAAAAAGTTGCTTACAAATCTAATTTGCTTACCGTAGGCCTATATGAATAAACAGTAGGCCAACTAGTCAAAATTATTTCACCACCACCAAATATTAACTCCTGAGGCATATATAGAACGACAACATAGAATATTTATTATGTTGCAACATGCAGTATATACATACATATATACATGTATAATCAATAATCACAGAACCATCGCAATGGTGTTGCACGCAAGCATAATTATCCTACTAGAAATTCGAAATAATTCAGAATGCTGTAATCTGAAACCGGAATTGACCATGAGCAAGCCGGGTTGTGAGTACGTAGGGGAACACGATGTGTGAGGTATCCAGCTTGATCTTGATCTCAGACTTTATATGTGAATTACTATTTCTGTGCAATCGTCACTTTCTTTGCCAGGTTCAAGTGCTGATCGCGCCACAAATGCAGCAAAAATTGTCAGGATGATTAATTAGCATACGGTGCTGCATACCTACGCCTACTCATTTTAACAAACATTGATAATATTATAAGTCTTTCGTAATATTTAATCTCGTGGACAATTGCAATTAGCTAACACAAGGTGAGCAGCCACAATATGCATGATAGTTGTATTTACGAATCTACAGTACACGTCTGCGTGCATTTTAAGCTGTGGTGTATGTCACTGTTGCAAAGAAATAGAGTTAATAGACAAGGATGAGCAGCAACAATTCGTTTTTCCAAAAATTAAATCCCCTCTATTTAGCGTCTGAGGGAAATTTAATCCGTGAAAAAGGTTAAAAAAATGTTATGCGAATATCGTAACGGAGGTGGATCCGAACAACGTTCTTGATCTTCTCTTTCGGAAACGAATACTAGACATCGATGCAAAACATCGAGTAACTGGTCACAAGACAAAAGAGGAACGTTGCAGGGCTCTTCTTGACTTTCTTCTTTGTTGTTCAAACGACGATGCGTTCATCGTTCTGAGAGAAGCTCTTGTAGGATGCTATCCTTGGATCGTTAAACAAATCGAAGACTGTGAGGAGAATGATGAAGTTGATTGTGAGTCATATAATTCAAATAGAAAATTAGACGCGTTAATTGGATAGAATCGAGAACAAGACCTAATTAGGTGGACGACATCTCGGGAATTTATATAGCGCTCTATTTTGTAGCTCTGTAGTAGCTGCTTATTATTTGTGCCATCGGTTGATGCTCCTGTGCATTATGAAAGTGGCGCTATAGAAGTTTAAGATTAGATTCGATTTAGATTATATATTTTTAGGCGCATGGTACCTAGTTGTTTCAAACTGTCCAGGTCCCGGAATTTATATAGCGCTCTATTTCCTAGCTCTCTCATGGTACCTAGTTGTTTCAAACTGTCCCTCCTCTCTCTCCTCTCTCTCTCTCTCTCTCTCTCTCTCTCTCTCTCTCTCTCTCTCTCTCTCTCTCTCTCTCTCTCTGAGATGGTAACAAAAGTCTGAATGTTCAATAACCGGTCACAGAGAGGATCGTCGTCCACTGCCCCATCAACAGATGATTTTATTATAATGCAGTCGCCAATAATATATTAGCAAGCATCAGTACAGTCAATCATCTCATACAAGTCCATGATAGACATTAATACCGAATCAGCAATGAGTCTATCTTTGGCTTAAAGATCACGACTTAATGATTAATATACAAAGCACTAACCTTATATAGGAAGGGACGGATGACGACGACGACGACGACGACTACGAGGAGTTTCCAACACCATTGATAACTCTAACTATCATCATCATCAGGTACTAGGTAGGCCTACTATAGAATTATTTGAACATTTTAAATAAAAAATACTACATCAGTGTTTTTTAGATATACAATATTTAAGATCAATAGGCGTCAATTTGCTAACGTTTTAGCTGAAGTCAAGAGAAAGCAATTAATTGTCCGCAGCCAAAATCCCGACAAGAACGAGTCATTGGTATCGGAACTCAAGCTGAGGCAGATTCTTGACCTTAAAACACCGACACAAATAGTCAGTATCGAACGCGAAACGGAAGCGATGAGCAGAAGAACGAGCCAGGAACAACATCGAGGTATAACATATCAGCCGCTCAAGTGTTCTCTATAACAGGTTTCCATAGAATCTCTTCTCCCCCCCCCCCCACCCACAAAATCCATCGTTAGATTTCTGAAGAAATTGGCTCATATAAGACCAATGAATTCAAAACAAATCACAATGAAATGAACACATTGAGCGGTCATCATCTCATGGGCAGTGGCGGTCTTGTGACGAAAAAGAAATTCCACAGGGGGACCAAGATTTTTGACAATTGCATAAATAAAAAACTCCTATAAAAATTTGATAAAAGTGCCCCTTTTCCAGGGAGGGACATCAGCCTAGAATTGAGTTAATGGCCCCATGTATTCAGTGGCCCCTGTTGGGACCCTATACTTAATACTACATATCTAACAACAAATGGTTGGCCCGTTCATGATTGGTTGGTTGCGTTCTGATTGGTTGCGTTCAACGGCGTTCCCCTTTGCCAAGCGTCCTAGAGCCGCCACTGCTCATGGACGCCCACAGAAATTTTTCCAGGGGTTGCAAAACAGGGTCTTGTGACGAAAGAAATTAAAAATTTTCCAGGAGGTGTAAAACAAGGTTTTTTGACGAAAAAAACAAGTAGGCCTAATTTACTTTTTTCGTAACTCCACAATTCTTCCAGGGGGTGCAATTGCATAAATAAAACGTATATCCTATATAAAAATTTGATAAAAATGTTTAATGGCCTTTGAAATGTGTAAATAAAACGCATGTATTCTAGTTGATATGCTTGTTTGGAGCCTTTATAGGAGGGACATCAGCCTAGAAACAGCTACATAAGAAAATATTCTAGCAAATGTTTAGCCTATACAAATTTATGGTAAATTCTAATGCAGAAGACAGACGAACCGTGAGAGAAATTGCGAATTCCATTCGATGCGGAAGATTGACTAACGAAGTGACAGCGCCAATGGACTTTAAAATAAAATCGAAGGCGACAAACGTCAGAATAAAAGAATTGCAAAATGAAGCCAATAAACAATGGACGATGAATAAGGAGCTGGTAAAACAGAACACTCGTTTGAATGGCTCTAATGATGAGCTAAGAAGGAAGAATAATCTTCCAGTTGGCATCCACTTCCAGAAGGATCAGGACAGCCATACCAGGGGCTCGGATAAAACGACCGGACAGCAATTGCAAGGTTCGGTCACTTACGAAAACACAACAATTCATCAATCTACGGACAAATGCAATATCGAAAAAACTGGCAGAAATCAACAAATCGAAGGAACACCAAAATCTTTGTCTTCAGGTTAAAATGGCTTGCAGTTGATCATTTTGAGATATCACGTCACGTCGAATTAAGTAAATTTATTCATAAGTCTTTTCATTATTTGTTTCCACCAACACCAAATATCACACAAAATTTATGCTTCCCTTTAATTTTTGGTTTTAATCCCGTTGCACTGTGCACTATATTATTCGTTGTTTATTGTTTCAGTATAGACGCTTCCTTTTCACTATTCAAGTAGGCCTAAGTCAGTGGCGTAACCAGGATTTCCGGAAGGGGGCTTTGGTTTTTGGTTTTGACCGTGACCAGCTTTGGAAAAAACTTGACAAGCAAGAAAAAACGTTATCAGCTCTAGCTTTTTCCGACGAGCTAAAAACCTTATCACATCTAGTTTTTTCATGACAAGCCAAAAAAGATCCTCGCCTCTTAAATCGTTACATTTTTAGCCAATGGGGTTTTGACCCCAAAGTCGCGTCAAAAAATTAAAAAAGCAAAGAGACTCATTAAGAATATTTTGTTTTCGGTAGCCAAGGGGTGTGTTTAACCCCCAAAACCTCCATAGACGGACAAAGTCTGGTAGACTGAGCTTTGACTCGAAATACCAAATAGGTGGATGTGCCGTCCTTAACTTGATCATTTCCACTAGGTAAGTATTTAATCTACCGCGTCAGCGGTCCCCAAGGGGAGGGCAAGCCCCACGAAAGATAAGATCGCGGCGCGACGGTAGGAGAGGAGACCGGTAGAACAGGGACTTCTGTATATTAGGAGTGCTTGGGTAGAAGGTCCGGTATATCCCTAGGTAGTACCTGGATAATTGCCTACCGTGAGGTAGTACTCGAGTCGGCCAATAGAACGGGATCCTGAAGTAGCAGAAGTCGAGGTAGTACCCGAGATAAGATATAGCGAGGTAGTACCTGAAATAGAAGAAGTAGAGGTAGTACCTGAGATAGGAGAAGTCGAGGTAGTACCAGAGATAGAAGAAGTAGGCCTGAGTCTTAGCAATACAGAGATTAAGAAATATAAGAGAAGGAATCAGCCATCTAATAGTAGTGATGGGCAACTAAAAACTAAGTCGACCAGCCACAGACCATAATTAAGTTTAATTAAATATAAGTTTAGTTAAAATGATAGTTTAACTAAAAAAATTCAGTTAATAATCCTAAATAGTTTAACTAAAAAATTTTAGTTGTGATCCAAAGGTCCGGTACCTTTTTATCTATTTTTTCTGGGTAAATTAAAAACACAACAAACCAGAGCCTATGTTGCAGATTTTATGTCGAAATGTTTAATAGACTTTATCAATTTACAATATTGATTTAAACTAGATTTCTGAAAAAGAAAACATGTTGCGAAAAGTCAAATTGAAGTTCAGTACATATTTGACATTCTTTTTATTGCAACATTTAAAGCGATGAGACTCTTGACAAATGTTCCTGCATTCAATGCAAATGACAAATGATTAATAATCTATGGTCCATTGACTGACGTGTTGAACATAGCACTTTTAATTGTTTTTAGGAGTTGCAAAAGTTTAACTAATTTTTTTAGTTTAGTTAACTATTTTAGAAAGTTATTGCAACTAAAAGTTTAACTACGTATTTTTAGTTGAAATTTAGTTATAGTTTAACTAATATTTTTTTAGTTAAGTCCACAATTCGAAATTAAAAAACACAACAAACCAGAGCCTATGTTGCAGTTTTATGTCGAAGTTTAATAGACTTATCAATTTACTTGATTTAAACTAGATTTCTAAAGAAAACATGCAAATCTATTGCTTCAGTACATATTTGACATTCTTTTTATTGCAACATTTCTACGACAATGCAAATGGAAATAGATAATCATTAATTGACATAGCACTTTTTAAATGCATTAAGGACTATTGCAAGGCATCACGAAGTCCACAAAACTGTTCGCTCAGTGTCGGTGGACATTCGACACATAAGGCAATTACTGTTCCCTAGCATCGAACTCAGGTTCTCCACTCATCAGAACTTATCGAATGAGCTACCGAGGCACTCAACAATTCAAAATTTTTTTATATTGAATTTGCTCTTTCAAAAGAGTAAATCTCAGACTATACCGATGTCCTTAGTTATGTATAATTCTGTTTATCCAGTAGTTGATACTTTATTATATAAAATTCCTACTTTGTAATGTAATTTCTCTTACCCTATAAAATATGCCAACTTTTTCTGCTTCATTTGTCTTAATCATTGAATTTGTTATTTTAGACAATCGCCGTAAATGCGGAATGACAGGAAGAGACTCTGAACCGACTTATATGGACATGAAAATCAAACCTTTGTCAAATGGAACCATAAGGCATCAGGAACATAGGAAGCCAGGCTCTGAACATACCTACATTAATAGGCCTGCTATATTTTTGTCTAAAGAAAGCCTTGCAGATAAGGAACCAGAGTCAACGAGAACGTGTTCGGGTTGCTGCCGACTGGAGAAGACTTTGGAATTGTTCACGAAGACAGCTGAAGCGAAGTTTCTCAAAATCGAAGGCGAGTTAAATGAAATTCGAAAGAAACAATCGTGTTCGCCCGGCACTTATGACCAGAAACCGGGCGCCCCTTTGCCGCCAGCTCCTTCTACAGCTCCTCCTTTTCCACTACATCCATCTCCTCTTCCTCTCTGTCCTCCTCCTCATTTTCGTTCTGATTCACCAGGAATGAGCATCCACGAATCAGGTGTGTTTATTAAAACCATTAAGGCTTTGAGAATCAATAATAATTAATTAAATTTCCGAATGTTTTTCATGCTTATATTGTACTCTTCTTGCCATTCTGTAATCGCTATTATGATATGTTGATATTTGCCGATTTGGAAATAATAAAACTTCAATCAATCAATTTAATCAATCAATCAATCAATCGATCAATCAACCAACACCGATCGGTCGGTCGGTCAATGAGTCAATAAATAAATAAATCGATCGATCAATCAATCAATCAATCATTCAATCAATCAATAACATCATTTTATATAAATGCTTGAAGGCATGCGCTTCTTCAAATATTGATAATCATGTATCTCTAAGTCTTTTTAGTTTCCATCTGTTGTGTTCTAAGACGAAGACGAATTATTAGATCTCAGTCGCCCTCAGCTCCTGAATAGAATCGGAAAATCGAAGGGGGAGATCCGTGGATTGGCGATGCTGGACAACATTCTTTACGTCGCCAGACTAGGATCGATGTCAATCGAAATGTACGACGGAAATGATAATTTCAAACGGAGCGAAAGACCCATCTTGATTTTTCCCATAGCTGAAAAAATCAAAGTTGAATCAGTATTGCTGTATGCCGCATCAACTCCTTCTAAGAGATACCCCGAGTCATCTGGAATCCAAGACATCGCTTGCAACGACCGAACGAAACGACTTTTCGTCAGCGATTGGCAGAACAGGTGCATTCATCAGGTGAATCCTATGAGACGTGAGATCCATCAGACCTGGATCGTAGACGCCGGTAAGCCATGGGGAATATCAGTCACTTCAGTTGGTGATGTGCTAGTCTGCTGCCCTGATTCCGGTAGGCTGTGTATATATTCAGACGACGGGGAACTGTTGAGGCATGTGGATCTGAAGTTTGCCGAAGACGGTCCGTGGTACGGACTACTGTTGGATAATGATAACTATGTCGTTTGTTATGGGAAGCAACACGAAAGAGATTACGTTGGCATTGCTGATTCTGGCGGCAACTTCGTTCGTGTTCATAGTAGACCTTCAAATTTGAATCCGTCATATCTTGCTCTTTTCCCAAACAAGAAGATAAACAGAGTTTTAGTGACTGGAAGTGGATATAATGACGTCGTAATGCTTGAGCAATCTCCGAACGGCCTTCAAGTGCGCGATTTACTTCGTGCAGACGATGGATTATCGACACCCGTTCGTTTGCATTACAACGAGCTTTCGGGGATATTATTTGTTGGATTGTCTGATGGAGGTATATTAATTTACCAAATGTTGCACATTGGCGAACAATCTAAGTCTTCACATAGGGGTTCGAGTGTCATGTAGGATTAATTACTATTAGGGTGGTCTGACAATGAATAAGTACTTTCTATCAGATCGTTAAATTTTACTTATCGATTGGTGACTGGGCTAAATAAAAGCGCAATACTCATCTTGACAAGAAAATCCATTTATTAGATCCATGGTAATCCAGGATAAGCCAGTATCAAACTGACAATTTCAGCTCAAAATCTCTCGCAAATATTTTTGAGTCTAGCTAGTCATAATTAATATCTTACATTACGCCTGAATTCCCCTACAAATGTTGGTGATGGCACTGATGTTAGTGAACAGCATGGCGAACGATTTCACCAGGACATCTCCGTAACCGAATGAAGATATCAGGGTCTCTGCAACCCCAATATAGTGGAGTGACTAGCGCTGGTTTCTTCATCGGTTAGCCTAACAGTAGACACTCAAACGCAAAAGCAGGTGCCAACGACACATTCCCACTGTTAAGACATCAGTGAAAATGTCTGATTTCTGTTGGCGTAATGAATTTTTAACGTTTGGTTTAATTTTTTTTAACCAGAATAAATTTTGCATTGTGCTATATAAAAATAGATTTTCACGCTATCTTAGTGTCTTTGTAAAGACCTATGAAAAAATCTTATGCGATAGAAAAATCTACATACGAATTTGGAATCAACATCCCATTTAGTAAATGGTAGGCCTACGTGAAATATGTGAAGTAACGGATAAAAGTACTTTGCTGTATATGAAGCTGAGGCGACAGAACAGAGGGTAGAGGAAGTAAAACTAAAAAGGTCAATCTGCAGCGGTAAATTCTAAGATAATGAATTCCCAGCCTACTTATAAGGGTGACATTTTACTCACTAACATTGCAATTTGCAACCCCCACTTCTTAGACCCACCGGCCGCCACTGGATAGGCTCATAGCGTGATTTGATTTAAAGTGACTGAGGAGGCATTAGTCTATGTGAAAGCCACTAGGAGCGCTAACGGGGCTTGAACTACGTACAGTATATGGCGTGATAGCTTACACCCGTAGGATGCACTGTAGGTGGAAAAACAAAAAAAACGTGTCACTAAAATTCTTATATTTGCACCAATGACTAAAACAGACACAACAATAAATTACAAACATGCTTGAAAAAAACAAACTGCGACGGCAACACTTGAACTGACTAAAATACTCAAAACGGTTGATGACTGTTTTGCGTTACGAAAGCAAGTCTATCTTAATTTAAACAAAAAACAGATCTGCAGCGGTTCAGAAAGCAGACAAAATTAACTGAACCACATTGGCTTTTATTGAACATTAGCGTCTACAACTAGCGGCCGAACACGGTATGCACAGACTGTCTAACGCCAAAAACACTGATGAAAACACTATACAAGAAATTAACGTTTTACTCTTTCTTTTAAAAAGCCGGTTCTAACTCGTAGTTTCGGCAATTTATGCGAAAAACAATTACACATTGAATCGTCATTCATTCAAATGGCTTTATATTGCAAAACGCAAATATAAAACCATTGTGACATACTAAACTGTAACAAAAACTTTTGTCACAAACAAAACCATTCTTCCTGCAATCCCATCTATTCCAAAGTGTTCGTTTATGTTATGTGCAAAATTTTCCAACACAATACACTGTACAATGAACCTTCAATAGATTACTGAAGTGATTTAATAATAATTAATAATAATAATAATAATAATAACAATGACCTGGATTCCGGAATAGGGCACCATAATTTCTACAGGCCAACTTGGTATTAGTGCAAAACACATTAAGATTCAAATGTTTGGCTTTGGAGTATTTTTGCAGACTATGCCTTTATGCCAGCATATTGGTAATCACCCTACTGATAAACAAATATATTTTCTCATCAGTTTTGCATGAATTTAAACCAGTTTTGGCCTGAATTGGGGTCCCGCATTACCACACTAATGATGGAGATAAGGATAACCTCAATAATATTATTTCAATATTATTATGCATATTATATAAAAAAGTAAAGTCCTTCCCGAGCACTCAAGGCTAGTATCAAGGCTCATAGGGCGGCGCTGATCTCCGTTACCAAGGCCCTCAGCCAGGCGACTGGTGCAAGGTTACATGATACGAGGCCAGTGTTCTCATGTAACGCGCCTGTTTACTTCGCGGATTAATCCGCTACTCATTTGCCATCGCCATCTGGCGAAAGAAGGCTGAGTCGACCTTAGGGCTCCCGCGGGAGTTGAACCCGCGACCTTCTGCTCCATTGTCCAACGCTGTTACCACTCTACTAACTTCCCGCCCCATGCATATTATATATATATATATATATATATGCTTATATATTTTTTTATATTGCTGGACTCTGTAATGTGTCCTTGCTCATGACATTTGGTACAATGGCACACAAGAAATTGTCAGTTTAATAAAAAATATAATTTAAAACATAAAATATCTGAAACTGCTTAAATGCACACAAGTTAAGCATAGCAAAAATTCAATTTTTTCTTTGGCAGCTTCATATCAATTGAGCACATTGTCATCACAATTGAAGTGCCTTAATGCCTAATTTAGTTAAAAAAATATTTATATAAATTGCTCTATGAACTTAATTAAGAAACGCATTTGTGAGCTAATACATTAAATATAATTGTGCAATCAGCCATTAAACTTTTAACTTTAACATTAAACATTTAACTTTGCGAAAAGTATCCAAATGAAAAGAAGTACCACCTGAAAATAAGATGAAAAAGCACCTTCAAGTATACAAATGCAGAATCATATACATTCACATAAACTGCTAACTAAAGCATTCACATCATTCAAGCAAATTACCAACACTATAAACACTCATATTAGAAGCACCTAATTAATTGGCTTATCCATGATAGTAAGAAATTATCATGGATGGGACTTAAATCAGATAAGATAAAGGATATTTAATATTCAAAAAATAAATTCATAAAATATTTCAAAAACAAGGTTTCAATATAGAGATTCATCCCTAGAATGATTAAATCATACACAAATGGATCACGACCAATTAAGTAAATCATCACATGTTCACAAATATATTCTAGCAAAAAGTCAACTAATCATACACAGCATACAAATTTCAACGTAATTACTCTCTTGTAATCGTAAACCCAGTTGTACCATTCAAGCAAATCAAAAGCTTGCTATTAACCACTCATGGACTGGTGCTGTCTCAGAGTAGTCGGCTTATAATTTCTTATAACTTCTGATTAAAAAAACATCTATGACTTACAATACAGTTAAACTTGTTAAGATTAGACATTTAGCAATGATAGTGACTGAGATCATGAAAATAACCTAAAAGGAGGGCAGAGACACAAAGTAAGAATAACGGTAGAGTTCCACAACATAGTTTTTAACAATAAACTGGTGTTGTAGTGGAACTTGATTTGTGCAGTAGGCACCACAACCTTGTTTGATCACCATTTAGACTGGTTTAGCAAGCGCTTCTTAATTGGTCCAGCATAATTACTAATTAATTAATTACTCCTTGCTACTTCATTATGCACCAACAGCATTTAAGCTCAAGTTAAATTGTCTCCAGCCAGCCATATACAGATATTCAAACTAAGGGTGGGGCAAAAAAACGGACTATATTAAATGCAAACCTAAATGTGTCTAGTCCGGTTTTTTCTGCACCCCCTGTACATAAAGAAACAGTACTAAGACACATTTCAAAATATGATACTAGAGCTATAATATTCTAATCCATTGACTACCAGTACCCTCAGCGACAAGGTGCTCAGCAGAAAATTTACAAATGCAATAAATCCTCAGATAACACAGTCCTCAGTTAATACAGACCAACGTATTTGGACCAGCTGAGACTCGACAGGGTTCTTGAGACTTGGTAAACATGGACTTCTGTATATAAAACAATTTTCCTGGTCCCTGAGGTTCATGTTGACAGAGTTTCCTGTAACTGGCCATAGCTAAGCAAAGAAATGTAAAATAATTTTAGCTTGAAAATTATAGATAGTAGAATACTGATAGTAGAATTTCTCATAGCAGTGTGCATCAAAAGAAAGTGTTAACGATCCTAATAATGAAAAGAACACAATATTTGTAAGTGTATTAATTTTATGCATTAAGAACTAAAGAAACAAGTGACAATCACAAAACAATCAGCAATGACATATTCACATTGCTGAAAATTTGCAAGTTCAACATTCAGATTTTGTCTGTCACACTCAACTGAAAACAAAGACGTATAAATGCCCAACTTGATATCCACTGTTGATGAAACATCAACTTCATAATGATACCCATCATGGCTGGCTAATGAACAAAAGAAAAATCAATGATTTACTGTCACTAAGAAAAACAGTGATGCAGCTCAGCTCTCTAACAGTCAAAACAGTGGTTGGTTAAAAATCCTATCAAAGCACCTTTACAATAATTAGGAAGTAATAAAATTAACCTACTTTGAAGGAACTTCAAAATATTAATTTTTCTGATATCAATCATGATACTTGTACACATAATTCATTTACAAGATAGAATTAATGAACTGAAATGGCAAAAATAATTACAAGAAATGCAGTAAGAGTTCTTTCAAAATCGAATTTCTTAATTATGATAACCATTTAATTTCAGACTCATTCATCTTTACAAAATGAAACACCCAACACGTTAACATCAATGTTTTCATCAATTTCAATAATTATAAAACTGTAATCGTAATGACAAGATTCCTAAAGTTCTGCAGTAATGGTACTCATGTGTCAACCTTCACAGCTGCAAAGAAAGATCAAACAAGCACAAATAAGACAACGTATGAAGCAACACCATGCAACAGTGGAGTAGGCACACTGCCTGCTACATTGCTAAAGAAAATGCACAATTGCATTTCATAATGTTGTCATGTCAAAAACAACTTGTGAACAGGGCATCAGTTTAGTACAGGTAAGATAGCACAGCAATTTGCAGCATGACACAAGGCAAATCACCACAGCAAATAGAGGAAAGCAAGATATTCATAACACCAAATGGCTTTCAAAGTACATCTAGGGATGCTTATGCAACTACTCTACTATTACACTAACTCAATTGATAACCAAATATTATCTATCAGCTTAATTCAGATATACTGAGGTACCTTAATCTATTCAGTCTTTTTAGTAGTAAAATCAACATGAGCATCAGTACAAGTAGTCCTGAGAGTCAGAAAAAGCAGTATGCCACCCAATATTTGCTATTTACGTATCTAAATGCTCAATTAAAATATCTAATACAACTGCCAACACTCCAATACAGAGTACAACTCCAGATATAATAATGCTGGGCCACAAAATCGCTTCTGTGACTTTCTATATTGTTATCTTATACAAAGCTTTCAGTACCAAACATTGTGAAAACACAAACACACACACATTAAAATTGTAGCCTTTAGGTCTATTCATAAAATCACATTCTAAAATACTGTTGTGAAGTTACAGGAACTGAAGTACTATGTCTAATGGCAAGCAATACATTTTACATTTCTATCAAAAGATAGTCTGAAATATGACCGATATAAACAATAAAATATATAAATAATACATAAACTGACTATTTTCATTTTCATCCACCAACTGCTTTTCATAACACTTGAATTGGCAAAAATCACTAACCAGAGCAGAAAATCACTAACCAGGCTATTCTAGAGAACAATGCAAAAAGCACTGCAATATTAGTCTTCTTAAAGCTTGAGTATATCAGCAGATATAATAAAAGCCAGTTTTTGGCACAAATGAATTTAAGACAGCGTGCATTTGTGTTACGTACATGCATAGAAAATTATTACGTAACAACTGCTTAATAAAAAGTTATTACAATTATGTTTGCCAGACTTTCTGGAACAATGCTAAAGCATCAAAATACAGCATGCTATATACACTGTATTTAGCCATGCACCAATGATTCAACATGACATAAATACACAATTATTTCAGTATCAATTTTAGAAACCAAACCCTAACGTTTCAAATACATTACCATATCCAAGTATGAGCAACGCAAATAAAGTGACTTTATACCGAAGAGCCAACAAGAGTCATTTTGTTCAAGATCATTTTCACCCTTGCAACTTATACTGAGAAGTGACCGATATACTTGAAACTACAGCAGCGGAGAAATAATTCATTATGTGAAACTTTTGGCAGAACATTCTTAATGCAGTCACTGAAATCTTAACATGATATTTATGGCATGGATTTCTCTTCAATTCAAATCATTAGCTCTTGTGGTTTCATGCTGCTTGGTGGTCTGCAGCAAATAAAACATAGAAAGAGCAGAGACGTATTCTGACTGGTCTTGGATTCCTGGTGACCGTCATGAATCCTGAGAGAAAAGTGCAAAGTACAACGGAAACTGAGACATTCTCGGTGTTAGATGTTACTGCTTGGCAGCTTGTTGAACGCATCGCTAGAGGCAGCATCGGGTTTTCGCCTTCGTGGTAATGTTGGATTGTCTGGACAACCGTTGGCTAACAGGATCTCGACGCAGTCATTTGACCCAGCAGAACGAGCATAGTACAGACAATTGTGACCTTCGTGGTCAAACAGCCTCACATTTGCACCATACTACACAATTCAAGCAGAAACAAGCATTACAGCTGAATAGAAATAGCTAAAACATCATTCAATCAAATACAAATCGAATTTGTATATATGAGTTACAATTTAAATAATTTATTACACAAATTTTAAAATACTTTAGGAAATTTTGGTAAACATCAACTTGAATATGTGACTTGCAAACTTTTAAACCCTAGCACAAAAATTGATTAAATCATAAAATTCAGTCAAAATTCAATATAACTCATTATATTGCCCAATAAATATGAATTCTCAGCTCATATCTATTGAATACAAGGGTTAATTACATA
This sequence comes from Metaphire vulgaris, assembly GCA_018105865.1. NCBI lineage: Eukaryota > Metazoa > Annelida > Clitellata > Crassiclitellata > Megascolecidae > Metaphire > Metaphire vulgaris. Next base: position 8,144,362 of record CM030868.1, on the reverse strand, counting down.
AAGCAAATATGTTATATCATCCAAATCAACAAATATACTGTCCTGGTTCAAATGTCTAATATTGTGTTTCACATGGAAAATAGTCAGACACATTGAATAACCATGCAGTGCAACAATTTTTAAGCAATTCCAAACCACTCATAACAGGAATTTGGTAGAATGCAAACTGAAAGATATCTGCATAGCAACATTCATTACATACAGATACAATAAAATCTAAGTTGGAAAAATTTTTCGCTGAAACTATATATACATCATTACAACAAATTAAGTGCTATATAATTACTGTAAAATCTTGAGTAAAGAACACACTTTTAAAACTCAGAATTTTCTATGAAGTTAGGGGTGCATATTATACTCACTTAATACCAAAATTATACAAATTTGTTTTCATTTCCCTCAAAAAAACTAAATTTTATCAGCACTTCCCTTAGCATTTAGCATATCATTTGAATGGCAAAGCAGGTGGCATTAATATGGGAGAGGGAGATGGAGAGAAATGGAGAGGGGTGGAGGGTGAGAGGGAGCGATGACGTGGAAGGTATTAATGCTTTTATTGACAGCCTAGTCTATTGTTGGTACAGTGTCTGTTGTCAGAGGGAGAGAGCTGGAGAGAGACAATTTGCAGGGACGGGGAAGAGAGAGAGAGATGATGATTTGGAACCACAGTGTAGGTGGTATTAACGACTTTATTGCTGGCAGCTAGATCAGTTAAACAAAGCCAGATGTCACTACAGCCTGACTCTGCCTATAATTAATGACAGTCTAACACTGGAATCTCTGTTTAATATGATACCAGGGTAACCATTCTCACATTCATTACAGTAAACACAGGCTCAGAAACTTCTACCAGTGAATATCTTGACCTTTTCAACATTCACAGTTTTGTCAGCAATAATTAAGCATGCCGATGGTCAAGTAAAACATTACCGAGTGTGGATTATTAAGGGTGTGCATTATATTCATGAATATCAATTTTACCTTTTGATCTGCACCCAGAAAGCCATGCACATTATACTCCTGTGCACACTATACTTGAGATTTTATGGTACACATATTCAATGAAACCAATATAAATTCACTACAATCACAGACTGTACCTACCCATATCAAAAGCTGAATGAGAATTGGATTGGCAAGAGCAGAGGCAATATGCAGGGCTGTCCTTGTATCGGTCTTGCTGTAGGGGGAGCTAACGTGCTCAGGGCTGCAATAAGCCAAGACTAGGATCGTTCGTTCAATGAGTTGTCGTGCAACAGCATCAATTAGTTGCTTTAAAAACAAAATACATCCAATCTATAACTTAGATAAGTTCTGTTACTGTCACCAATTTTAATTTTAAAAACTCAGAAATGCTGTCAACGAAAGTTTGTCAACATTTCTGATTCAGAAAATGGATAATTCTAGATTTGTATTAGATATTTTTGAGATAAATTTGGGTCATTCCATGTCAACTCAACCAAAACGGGAATTCGTCCCCACCTTACCATCTCAGAATTGCATAAAATTTTCACCATATGTTTATATATCTATTTGATGGGAAATACCAATTTTTACTGAAATATTCACTGTAGTTTGAAAATTATGCGCCCTTTTGTAATAGGCCCGCAGAACGTCATATCGCGAATCTGACTGCAACGTGATGTTTACATGCTAATAATATTTGAACTATGAGGGCTAGGAGGCTGAAATTTGTTGTGTTTGTACAGTTTTTCATGCTGATTCTCAGCATATAATAATGTCACACATAGTGCATCCAATTTTTTAGTTAGAAAGTGTCAAAGATGGTTTTTCAGATAGAAATTTAGAAAAATCTGCCACTTTGAAGCTTTATAACTCCAAAAGTATTTTGTATTTTGTTTTGATATAAACAATGTTTATTCTACATATTACAGTTATTTCACATACATATTTGTAACTGTCTATTCATTTAAATGCATTGTATACTGACTTCCAAAGATGGTGCAGTTCGACAACGGTCTCCACTTCGGGACCACAGTGTGCAAAAAGTGTTAAATATTTTTCTAATTTTTTGTGATTTTGCATAGATCATATATCAAATAATAACTGATAAAAAATTGTGATGGCCTTTTTGGTTTTAAGAACTTTATTAAGTGTCGAAAATAGTCGTTTTTCCTACTCGCCGTGCACTGACACGAGATATAAGCTCATTAGCTTTTTGACATATCTGCTCATAATGTATTTACTTTATCAAAATCAGTTGGCTTTGACACCGAAAACATATTTAACTAATTATCAAACCATTTATAAGTAGTTTTTCTGAAGAAAACTCTGAAATTGGACCAGAACGTGTTCCATTGCAGACTTGTCAAAATCGTAATGACGAGCACTGCTGCCACATGCTTCAGGTGCAGGCATAATAGTGATAATATGCTGAAATATCATAATTTGTAGGTATTGGCTCTGCTAATATTCCCATCCTCTTTTTCAGTGTATGTGGTTGTTTCACCATATGCCGTGTAGTGTTGAATTGAGTGGCAGTAACGTCAATTGTCCAGCTGTCAGGTACTAACGTTAGAATCTGGATCTTTTGTATTTCTGGTGCTTGTCTGAACTTTGCTTTCATCTCTGCTATCAGCTTGTCAAGATCTTTGCACTTCTCACAACGCTTCTCCAGTTGCTCAGTACAAATGACTAGTACGCAACCTTTGCTAGTTTAGCTGCTCTTTTGGTCAACATTATTGAAGCTTGCTTGACTTTTCACTTCAAATATGGAACTGCATCTCGTCGGCTGACTTTTTGCATCTTTAACGGAGAGCATCCTGCTCCAGTTAGGCTACTGCTCAAAGATTCTTCAAATATGATGTCTGGTTCAGAATCCTCAGAAGAAGAGTGTAGTTTCACAGATCCTGCAGTGTCATCAGGCTGGCTGCTGAACATCATTAAACGGCAAGATGTGCAAAGTTTTTGACCGGGTTTGATACCTATCTGTGTTGCCTGTCCAGAAGAAACTGGACCTGTCTTAACAGTTTTGCTGTGCCATTTTAATGGCTCACAACATTTCATCTGCAACAGTTCGTACTTTGTTAGAAATATTGGCTCATGATGGATACATACAGTCAGATTTTCAATGGTGTCCATCACTGCACCACTTTGCCACAGCAATAGTGCCTGGTTTTCAGATATACATTATACAGTCTCTTATAAACTTCAAACCAGCTAATTTTCCACTATGCACAGTTTTATTGCAGTTTGAGTTATCCATCAAAACTTGTCCAATACTGCAGGTCATTTCTGTAAAATCACGTCAAATTGTTTAAACTGATCATCAGGAACCAACTTTTTACATAGCTCAAATTTAACGAGACACAGGCTGAATAGTCAACCGTAATTAATTAGCGATAATGTACACTTAAAACAAACATTTATTTTTGCTTTGAATTGCACCAATGTTTGCAGAAAACAAAATGACTGAATGTAGTCTGCTACACTGCTAATTATTCGATTGCAAAGAATATGAAAACAAAATTCAATAATATAATTACCAGTATTTAAGGCATCATATTTTAAGTTTTATTTGAGATTTCTACACGATATATTTAATCACTAGCATAAAATTAAGTTTGTTGGTTATTAGTAATGATCTAAATACTTTAAGATTGAACCATTAGCTTCACCAAATGTTTAAAGAATCACTAAATCAGCAACGTTCATCTTGGTCGCTCGACAGATCTCTCGAAACAAATGCAATAATGCATCGGATTTTTCACCCAATTTTTCAAGAGATCTTTCGAGAGAACTTTCGAGAGATCTATCGAACGATCTCTCGAGAGATCTCTCGAGAGATTTCAAAATTTACCTTATGGGCACATGGAGTTAATAAACAAGTTAATAGCTAAAAAAACAAATGTCAAGTAAACCCATTTAAGCTTAATCACCACAAAGAACATGCGATAGAGTGGCTCATACCTAGCAATTGAAGGGCAACAACAGACATGAATCTGAACTCTTTCATCGTCTAGCATTCAAGGACGCCAAATACAAAATGGAAGACCAATTTCAAATGAACCTACTTTAGAGCAGAAAATACGTCACTAGTTCTGTAATTGTTGCCCTATTCATCATAATATATCTGCTGCCACTGACACAGGCATTGTCATCATCATCATCATCATCATCATCATCATCATCATCATCATCATCATCATCATCATCATCATCATCATCATCATCATCATCATCATCATCATCATCAAACACCAACAACTAAAGTCGTTCACCATAACTCTTGAGCATATTAGGTGCCATGCAAATTGTCAATAACATTACTTTACTGTAACCATTGCATTGTGGGTGCATTGGGTCAACCTTCTTGTGGTACACCCCGTGAGTACCCAACTATTGGGGAAACTAACGAGTAACGATCGTCCCTTGATGACTGAACCCACACGGATCCCAGTCGATTTCAAAGCCAGCAACAAGAAGCTTCTGACAGCTTCCAAGCTGTTGGTCCTGCTCTACGAGTCTTCCAACTGAATGTTGAGGGCCTGTTCTCCTCCGGACTTGTACTTATTGGTCAACTGCAAACAAATTGAATACAAATTGGCGATCCTTGCTTATCGGTGTCTTCATGGTCTGGCGCCATTGTATCAGTCGGCTGGTTTCTGCAAGACTTTTGACATCAACTCTCGTCAACGATTGTGATGTGCGCCCAGTCTTACTCTCGTTGTTCCGTCTACACGCCACGTTACCATTGGTTACCTGATCAGCGGCTGCCAAAGTTTGGAATAGCCTGCCACCATCAACAACTATGGCAAAGACACTAGAAGCATTCAAACGAGAACTTAAAACTGCTCTCTTTGTTCGTAGTTATCCAGAACATTGATAGTTGTAGGACATACTGTTTGTTTTTTAGTTGTAAGGTGTCCTAGTAGTACTTAGTAGTACGATAGTACCTAGTAGTACGATATGCCACCATAATCAGTTCATGATTATTATTATTATTATTATTATTATTATTATTATTATTAACTGCCCAACGTCTGACATCTCATCATCCAATCTGGCTTTCCAAGCCCATACTTAACTTCTCTGTACCAGACTCTTAGAAACAGAGTTGACCGTCTGCTCAGGTAAGAACAAGCACCACATCACAGACCCCTGCAGACGCCAACAAGGCTTTGACCTAGTACACTATGATTGGGTCCACCTCAATCGCTATCAAACAGGCGATAGCCAGTGCGCTGCTGTGCTCCACCGTTGGGGAGCCAGAGACGACCCGAATTGCCCATGCGGCATCAGACAGACTATGAACCACATAGTCAATGATTGTCACAGGTCTCACTAGATTCAAAGGAGGACTCGAAACCCTGAATCAGGCTCAACCTGACGTTGTTGAATGGCTGAGAAAGAAAGGCATTTGCTAGAAGAAGAAGACTATAACTACTATTACTATCATGATCAACACTATTCTTCATGTAGTGAAGGAAGCAGCTCAGACTTATTCCAAAGTTTCTAGGTAATTTTCAGTTACCTGTGTAAATGGAACATTGCTAAATGGAAGAGGCGGCAGAAACTCTTTCAGTTTGTATTTACTCTGAACCCATTTTTCTTTTTCCTCTCTGAAAAAAACAAAATCTGTACAAGTCTAATAAACACATTATTTTGAAGAAATAACTTGGTGCAAATGCTCATCTCTAAGAAATTTCATATTATCTTTCTGTTCTGATATATTCTGCAACATCTGCATATCTACACTTAATCCACATTAAAGCAAAAAGTGTAAAAATCAAAAACAGGATGTAATTTATATGTAAACAAAAATTGACACGATAAAAGTAATAGCATTAAAACAAATGGCAGATTAAAATTTGAAACAGAAAATATTTGTAACAAGTTCAGAGCGCTTTTTTGAGTAAATGTGTCAAGCATCCACTTCTCATAAATATAGTCTTAAAACAATTTTATCAAAGTAGTCTTGATTTTCAAGTTTAACATGACTTCAGGAATCGTGAAAGAAATTAATAACCTTAATACTATACACTATACCAAAAGGAAACATGGCAGATCAAAAATATCTTGGCTAGATAACTCCAATATGTGGAGAAATCACTCTGGACACAACTTTGTATGCACAGTTCACTATTGAAAGCAATGAACACTACCAATTTTCATAGTGACAAAGGTGAATTGACATAACAGAATGGCAGTCTCTATCCGACTTAACGAATGAGAATGATAAGTTAAATGAGAAACCTCGATGAAGTAGATCTTGGTTTTAATTGTCCTTTTGTATTTGATTCCCATATGCTGTTGGCCAAATCATTCCCAATTGAAGTCATTATGTTGATTAGGTCTGGTCTGAAACAATTATTCAACAAACAATGTCAAATACAAATATACACAAGATTATGTCCAGATGACAGAAAACATATCATTTTCAGCAATAATCAATCAATCAATCAATCAATCAATCAATCAATCAATGATTAATCAATTAATCACAATAGTGATGCAATCATTCTGCCAGCAGTCACTTACAAGATGCTTTTTAAATAATATTATGCACAAGGTCGATTTTTAATAACATTACATCCTTGCTAATGCCGTTAAGTAATGCACACATTAAAGAATTGTAAACAAGGAGCAAGTCACGGGTGAACAAGTTGCCCAAGGTCAATACGAAGTGGCTGGGGTCAGATTCAAACCAGTTACCAGCAATTCCCCCTCTAATTCTAGAGGTTTGCATGCACATGAAATTTCTCTCGGGCAACAATTTCCTAGTTGACTCACTTTGGGACAATTTTGTTTAGGCTTTAAAACATTAACCCTTTAACAGGGTATTTAACTGTAACTCAATGTACAATGAACGGATATATCTGGGGTCCCCAGTTAAGGGGTTAATGCATAAGAACAACCCAATGATAGTTGTAAACTGGCAACTGTGGTTTGCAGATAAATGGCACAATGGCAAGAATGTATATTAGTCCTAAATTGATCATTATTTCTCAAGCAGAATGTTAAAACATCTTAAGAACAGACATAATTTTTTGATATAAGACTATTTCTACCAACAGCATGACATGATAATTTCAAATCCCTTGCAAACTGAAAATACTAGAGACATAATTCCAATTAAAGAAAGTAAAAAAATCAAACACTAGAAACTAGAAATCAGAGCATTTTGCAAGAAGACATATGTAATACAGAAGAAAAAGGTAAAAGTGCAATGAAAAAATAAAGCATTTGCACTCACGGCCAGTCGTCGAGATCAAGAGATCGAATTCGTGAAAGATGAGTTCCAAGATTTCTGTGGATTCCAGAACATTCGATGCATACCAGGATTCCTAAGTTAAGACTAGCCCAGCTTGGATCTGGTAGATAAACAAGAAATTTGTCTTCATTTAATACCATAAATGCAAGCAGAAATTTTTAAAAACTTCAACTAAGGTAATAATCATATATACTGAACAATACAGCTGATTGCCAATCTCTAACATCATAGAATGTCTTAAGAAAAGTTTAAATCTCCATAACTGTACCCACTTTAAAAAAATGTTTGGGAGCATCAAATATCTTGTATAATAAGCTAAGCATCAACTTAAATATCTTGAGAACTTTTTTGCCTTTTGACTGAACTTTAAAACATTGAATAATATTTCTTCCCTGTAGAATTAGGTGCAAAAGAGCCATCAAGACTTTCAAAAACTACACAACTCTGCTTTTCAACTTCATAGTGTTTCATTTATTTACAACTTAACAATTTGGAAACAAGTGCACAAAATTATGCCTTAGTCATCTCGATTGATATTGGAAAACATACTTCAAAAACATTTTGCAACTGCCATTTCATTGGATTATGCCATCATCATCGACATAATCATTGTCATTGTCAACTGTTGTTTATATTATCATCATTGCCACCACAGAGAGATTTATTTATTTATTTATTTATTTCAAGACAACTCCTATAGTGCCGTGCACTAGGCTAATGCAACGACAAGGGTGCTGCACACACAGTCAACCATATCCTAAACTAAAAAGGCACATCTTTAGTTTTCAGTCTTTAGATATCTGAATGCAAATTAATAACAAAAGTCATTGTTTATCAACACCAAATAAGTATGTGGATTTTATAAAAAGTCACAGGAGAGTTTCATGTAAGTGTACCTGGTGCATTGCAGTCAGCGCACACTGAGTTACCAAGGACTGATCGGATTTCCTGTATCACTGCCCTATCTGCTGCATTGGTCTGCAAATGCAAAGACAGGAAACAGACTATTGAAGAGAATTATAGTGCTTGTATTGTATTGTATACTGGACTATTTATATAGTGCCGTAAGATTGGCATTTAACCAAAGACAAGGGCACTTTATAAAGGACATGACTTCCTAAACAGATGGGCTTTTCAGTCTGCCTTTGAAAGTGAGTCGAGCTTTGTAAGAACTCGCAATTGAATTCAGACACAGCTGCTGATATGGCTCAAGACCATCCATGAATTACAGATACTGCAGGTAATTTAGAATTCTCTTACCTCTGACAGGACACTCTATAGTATAGACTAAAATATGTTGATCATAAAACTATACATGTGCCACATGGTCATTCCACCTAGCCACCCACTCACAGTTTCTTCAGAAATGTAAAAAACGTTTTATTGCAAATGCTTAAAATATGTTCATACTATGAAATTTATTGTGAGAAGCATAAACAGTCAAATGGTTTGTATATTAGTCAGAAATCACATTCTTCCTTGCAGGAATTTGTACCAAAAATCTTCATTGCATTAATTCCTTTTAAGATACTAAACCAAATATCAAAAAATCCTTTAAACGAATGAAGATACTATACTAAAGCATGTTAAGTCAGTCATTTACACAATGAACAATTGTACAGTAAGTGCAGAGCAAGTAAGGGATGAACAACCTTGCCCAAGGTCCCTAGGCAGTCAATGACTGTGGTCAGGGTTGCAAACTCCGCTACGTACCTCATGTCCTGACATGGGTAACTTTTGAGAATATCATGTTCTTATGGCTGTGGGGTCATGGGTGTTTCTTGGCTATGGAATTATACAATTTTGTCACAATCCCAGAATAGCATTCACATTATAGTAAGATTTGAGTATGTAATTAATTAATCATTTCATGTTATAACCTATATGACCATTATTACTATACGTATGTTATATTATTGTTGATAGTTGATAGTTATTGTAGGCAGTGATGCAGACTAGCACTGGGAGTCCTAGTCTGTGTCACTACCTACAACTAGTCTTGGAGCTTTGAAACTTTTATCAGTTTAATTTGTTTTAAATTTGCGAATTTTCTATATTGTTCTTGCAACAAGTTAGCCTTCTTGCAAAATGTCGTTTTTCTGAGGTTCATGTTGGTATATTTTTCTTTTATTATTTGGAATACCGATTATCTGCGTGGCCTATCATCATTCATCTATGACTATAACCTAGTTGTAACTTGTAATATAGTTGGCCTGGAAAAATGTCTTTTCAAACTTCAAATTCAAGCTCTTTGATTTTATGTAGCTATAACCGACAGTCTCTCAACTTAATATTGTCATAAATTATTAGCTGATTTACTTGTTTTACTCAATTAATTAATTTAATGGATACGAAATGTAATATAATACTAATAGTAGGGTCATTTGAAAGCCATTTCAATGGGATCCGTGACCATTTTGTTCCTACCTTTTTTTTATTGCTGATTCATGTACCTTGGACTATTAGAAGAAGATTTAGCTCCTATGTCCCTCTCAAATTTGGCGGCTAACTGTGCAAGAGTCCAAAATCCAAGATGGCCGCCAATGGACATATACCCAAAGATTAAAAACTAAATAACTGTTAAAATTTTTGACCAATCTTGATCAAATTTGCATGGTGGTTAGCAATAACACTTGCTATAAGATGGTTATGCAAAATTTCTGCTAATTACATTTCAAAAAGCACAGACCCCTTAAGTGAAGGACTGGTGGCACGCGTCCTGGGAATGAACTTGGGTTCATTGAATTTTTGACACCGCAGCATCTATTACATGTCATAACTTAAGTTGGTACAGCTACAGCTTTAAAATATGGCAATCTAACTCAGAATTGAATTTCCTACAAATATCAAGCAACCGGAAGTTGATGACGTCATTACTTATTTAATGAGCAAATTAACAAATTAATGTGTGTCAATTGCACTGCTAATACAATAGCATCTATTACATGCTGCAACTGGAGTTTGCACAATGATACAGCTATGACAGCCATGAAACCTGGTAGTCACACTCAGAAAAGAACTCTCTACCCATCACAGGTAACCGGAAGTTGATGACGTCATTACTTATTTAATTAACTAATTAACGTGTATCCATTGGGTTGTTAACACCATAGCTCCTATTATATGATGCAAATGGAGTTTTCACAATGATGCAACTATGACAGCCATGAAACCTGGTAGTCACACTCAGAAATGAACTCTCAACCCATCCCAGGTAACCGGAAGTTGATGACGTCATGAGTTATTTAATTAAGAAAAATAACAAATTAACGTGTAAACATTGAGTTGTTAATGCAATAGCATCTATTACACGTTGGAACTGGAGTTTGCAGCTATGAAACTTGGTAAACACACTCAGAAATGAATTCTCTACCCATCACAGGTAACCGGAAGTTGATGACGTCATTACTTATTTAATTAACAAATTAACTAATTAACGTGTATCCATTGAGTTGTTAACACCATAGTCAAGTCAAGTCAATGCGCCGCCGTTGGCGACGGTTTACAAGAATGGGTCAGTGTTCTCCATCGCGATCTGTCTTGTGCTGTGCGTAGTAGACAGTCTTCATAAAGGCCAGTCCATGTTGTATAATGTTGCCAATCCAGCATATCCTTGGTCGCCTCGTCTTCTCTTTCCTTCAACAAGTCCTGTGATCATGCTGCTCTCTATGGTGTCTTGTGGTTGTCATATCACATGCCCAAAGTAACTCAGTTTCTTTGTTTTTACGTGATTCAGTAGCTCTTTTTCTCTGTTGGCCATGTTGTAGATTTCCTCGTTAGTTAGTAGTTTTGTCCATGGTATGCATAGCAGTTTTCTTATGCACTTGTTCTCAAAAAGGCCTCGTTTTTCTTCTTCTTTTCTCTTAATGTCCAGAATTCGCATCCATATGTCGCCACTGGCCATACTAAGGTTTTCATCAATCGAAGTTTTGTGTTAGTGTTTATTGAATTGCATTTCCATAGTTTGGTTAGCTTGATCATTACTGTTGATCCCATGGCTAGTCTCTTTCAATTCCATTTTGCATTCTGCATTGTTTGGTATTTGACATCCCAGGTATATGAAGCATTCTACCTGTTCTAGTGTTATGCCTTCCACCTTGATTTCTGTGATGTTATTGGTGTTGGTCATTATTTTTGTTCTTGCAATATTTACAGACATGTTGTATTCTTCTGTTGTTGCCTGTACACGGTCCACCAATTCCTGCAGTTCTTCGGAGATGTAGCAAGTAGTACGATGTCTATTATATGATGCAAATGGAGTTTGCACAGTGATACAGCTAATAATAAATGTCATGGTGTTAACAACTCAATTGATACACGTTAATTAGTTATTTTTAATTAAATAAGTAATGACGTCATCGACTTCGGTTATCTAGTATGGGCTGAGAGTTCATTTCTGAGTGTGTTTACCAAGTTTCATAGCTGCAAACTCCAGTCCCAACGTGTAATAGATGCTATTGCATTAGCAACTCAATAGATACACGTTAATTTGTTATTTTGTTAATTAAATAAGTAATGACGTCATCAACTTCCGGTTACCTGGGATGGGTTGAGAGTTCATTTCTGAGTGTGATTACTAAATTTAATAGCTGTATCATTGTGAAAACTCCATTTGCATCATATAATAGGAGCTATGGTGTTAACAACCCAATGGATACACGTTAATTAGTTAATGAAATAAGTAATGACGTCATCAACTTCCGGTTACCTGTGATGGGTAGAGAGTTCTTTTCTGAGTGTGACTACCAGGTTTCATGGCTGTCATAGCTGTATCATTGTGCAAACTCCAGTTGCAGCATGTAATAGATGCTATTGTATTAGCAGCGCAATTGACACACATTAATTTGTTAATTTGCTCATTAAATAAGTAATGACGTCATCAACTTCCGGTTGCTTGATATTTGTAGGAAATTCAATTCTGAGTTAGATTGCCATATTTTAAAGCTGTAGCTGTACCCGAACTTAAGTTATGACATGTAATAGATGCTGCGGTGTCAAAAATTCAATGAACCCAAGTTCATATTCGCCACCAGTCCTTCACTTAAGGGGTCTGTGCTTTTTGAAATGTAATTAGCAGAAATTTTGCATAACCATCTTATAGCAAGTGTTATTGCTAACCACCATGCAAATTTGATCAAGATTGGTCAAAAATTTTAACAGTTATTTAGTTTTTAATCTTTAGGTATGTGTCCATTGGCGGCCATCTTGGATTTTGGACTCTTGCACAGTTAGCCGCCAAATTTGAGAGGGACATAGGAGCTAAATCTTCTTCTAATAGTCCAAGGTACATGAATCAGCAATAAAAAAAAGGTAGGAACAAAATGGTCACGGATCCTCTTCAAATGACCCTACTATAATATTAATATTTATTTTTAGATTTTTAGTATAGGCCTAAATAAAATCAATTAGATACTGTAATTTGCATTATTACGTTTTGGACTATCCTGTCCCTATGCACTTCTTGCTGAGGCACCCGGTCACTGAGCAATTAGGAGATGACCAACTTTCTGGTCAGGTTTGCACCCTTGGCTGTGGTCAGATTTAAACCCACTAACCACCGGTTGCATGGTAAGAATCATACCAATATTCCACTGTGCCTCAGAATGTAAGAAAAATTTCTGTTTAAACCTTTGGCTTGTCACTAGAGTTTTGTTGGAGGCTTGTCATGATCTGTTGCTGAATGGCTTCAACCCATTCGTCTCTTTCCTTCAAAATCAAATAAAAAAATTGAACAGCCATACATATATGCTCTGTCAAAATGCACGTATATTGACATGCATTGAAACCTGTTTCTTACGGCTGAAACAACATAAAATATACCACTTTATGCATGGAAGGATCAATTGATTTAGCACTTGTAAAAGGATTATACAGAGAAATGCTCAACGCCTTGATTCATCAACATCTATGATTTCAAGCAACAGTTAATCACAAGGTAACATCAAATGCTGGAACATACCTCAAGAGTCTGAGAATCGAAATGCCAAATGATGTTGTCCAAAGACACAACCATGAATTCAAATGACTCACCATCTGAAATATTAGAAGAAAAATCAAAATCTAAGTGGTTGTTCCAAAAAATTCAACTGTGCCTATAAAAAAACCTAAATAACAGCCATTTAATGCAACTTTACAAGAATATGGCTGCCATATTCTTGTAAAGTTGCATTCAATGGATTTTTCAAATTGTGTAATGCTACGAAGCACTCATATCATCAAATGTTGAATGGTAAATGCAAATTTAATAAATGCAAAAGTGATTCTAATTGAATTGCAACTATTGAACTCTTCTATGACCAAGACAGAAAATTAAACACATGAATTTTATTTTATTTATCTCTTATTTGAGATAAATAACATCCAAGAGTGCTATTTTGTAGTTTAATTGCAAGCATATATTGGAATGTTTTGTGAAATCCTAATATATTAAATGCATAAGAGATGCCTCACCACCACGCCTTGTGCGTCTTTTAAAATTAGGTAAATCAGATTTAGAATTGTTTCCAGTGGCTGACAAGCCATTCGTTGACGAAGAAGCAGAAGTATCTGAAATGTTCAAAAAGGTGATTTCAACCAAGTTCTGCTTGTCTTGACGAGATAGGACATAAATAATTTATTTAAGTTGTCATATTTTTCACATGAATGATAGTTTTTGGTCTTCATTGCATTACCTATTGAAACATTTTGATATGTAGGTTGTCAGGAATTGGTCTTGAAAGTTGTCAACGTCTAATGACAGGCAAATGAAAAATTGGACGCAACATATCGTAACAAAGATAGAGGTTAAGCAAATAAATTTTGGAGTTGTCTTCTACAATTAACAAGTCTGCACATGTCCCCATTTTTGGAAATGCACATACCTGTAAATATTACATCATTTGAGGGACACTTCCAAGATTCTTCTAATTAGTAAAACGGTAAAGGTTCACCCCCATTTGAATCCGAGTGTTGGGCCTGTCACTGATTTCCGGTTTCTGAGGCAAGCAGTGACACAGGTGGCCTACATCATTAATGCGGAGTAGTTTGCCATTGCTTTCTCCAGACCCATGTCCTAAGTCGCACTTCAGTTACTACCGACCTCTAGCAAAGTGAAGGGTTCCTAAGGGACTCGATCCTGTTCAGCTCTAGTGTGTTGCCAATCAGTCATCTTCTCACACTATTTGATACCAATCAATTGCAATTTATTTACAGTATTTTTGAAGATTTTCTCCAATCTACTCTTTCAAAACCTCCCCAACTATATACTATAGATAAAGGTACACTCCATGGACTCAGTGCCCGTACGGAGAACCAAAGGGTTATAGCCTTCAGCTTTACAAGGCAACAGCTGAATTAGGGTGGTTGCCAGCCTTTCCCTCGCAGCCTTTCCTTCCACCGAGTTAACACCTGATTTACTCATTCACAGTTGAGTCGACTGGGGGCGCTCGGGACAGAAACAACTGAAAAGTTTCTGCCACAGCCGGGGGTTGAACTACGGACCTCAAGATTGGCAGACCAGTGCGCTAACCACTGCTCCACCATGCACCGCTCAACTTCACATGCAGTTTTAAAAGCTCATTACGAATATAACTCCTAAAGAAGTGGAAGTCAGTTCTGCTGCCAATGCAAAGAAGCGATGCTAGATTCTGATTATAGACAAATGCTGTACCTAAACCCAATGAAGAGTTTGCTATCACAGAAGAATCTGGCGGAGTTCCAGTCTTAACCAGTTCAGTACCTAAGACAAACACACACACACACATATAGACAGCTGATTCCCAGTGGCGGCTCCACCGGAGGGCCAGAGGGGCCCGTGCCCCCCTATTGAGTGTCTGGCCTCCCAGTGGCCCCCCAGTTTGGACCCTATACTTAATGCTACATACATTAAACAACAAATGGTTGGCCCCCCATGATTAGAAGTTGCCAACCCAACGGCCCCCCACTTGCCAAATCCTAGAGTCGCCACTGCTGATTCCACAGTCCACCGAAAAATACAATTCATCACAAACCACAGAAATTGTGTTGGAAGATGAGTAATTGGCTATTATAAAATGTTCTGGATCAACAGATGAACAGAAATGCGATAAATAAATACCATAGTTCTTCTGACTAGAAAGAACAATCTTTATAAGATCTTTGAAACACCAGAACAACATTCTTGCAGGAACAAACTGTAACCATCACATCAATAAGCAGTTGTCAATTTGCCTGGGACTTGGGGACTTGACACCCATTGGTCGAAGATAACCCCCCGGCTGGAAGTCAAAAATTTTTATTTCATAGTAGCCTTAAGATGCCACAATTTGGATTAAAAATCAAATATTGTATAAAGATACATCTTTTTCAATCCGTGAAACAATGTACCGGTAAAGCATGTTGAAAAATAAAAGCATGTTGAAAAATAACTGCATCAAATTCGTGGGAAAATTCAAACACAGAATGACGCTGATGAGCATAAGAAAATGAAATCATCTTACTTACCTCCACCAAAAATTGATCCAGGCTTTCCATTGAACTGAGGATTGGTCTTTGGGATTTCCGAGCCTCTTGGTCCTCTCCCTGGAACCTTCACAGTGGTCCGTAATAAATTAATCTCCTTGCCTTTTACATTTCCCATGTAATCCTATCACAACAAAAACAACAACAACGTAAAAGTCTCTGCTACAATCAAGCAAAACTTTCGTGCAACATTGTATTTAACTTCAGTAAAACAAGAAGCTCTCACAATAATTTTACTATAAAGTATATGTGTCTGCTTGAAAAAACCATATTGCCATCAATAATAAGAAGCAAAAAAGGGATGGAATATTAGTTGACCCCAAGTGTCTAATATCAATTCTGGAAAGGAAGCAAGAACGCAGATGTTGAAAATGTGAACTGGAAAATTGTTCAACAGGAGAGTACATTGAGTGGACATTAAGGTTCTCCTAACCAAGACATAGTGCCTGAGATGACGATCTGTTTGGCTCGTCAAGACATTTGGGCCGTAAAATGCGAGCGCCCTATTCTGCAATTCTGGCTATATCAGCGCATTCTTGTGCCACAACTGGATTCTGAAGTCTGTGTGTACACACGTGACAGTGCCTCTTAATTTTTGGATCCTGGCTATTCCCCTGCGCTCAATACCAGCTGGCTGGGAGAATAAAATGAGGATCAGTTCCAAACAACCATTTAACCATACCATTGGTGTAGCCACAGGGGGCCGGGCTCCCTATTCTGGCAGGGACCCTGGCCGTGTGATTTGGGCAAGACTGTTGAGAAATTTAGGGGAGGGGTAGGTAGCAGGATCGAAGACAGTACATGAATTTGTGAATAACTTCTTGACGAGACTTGCTTACCCAAAATTCTACATATTCCCCCTTATTTTGGAACCCTGGCTATGCCACTGAAATATTATTATTATTATTATTATTATTATTATTATTATTATTATTATTATTATTATCTCAACAATTTCTATAGCGCTATATAGATATAACTATATTCCTGGTAATAATATTGCGATCCTACTCAATGCATATAAAGCCAAATTCTTGCCTACTACATTCCAATGCTAATTAATATATATTCAGCCTGGATCAGCAGCATCCAATATATGCAAATACATTGATTTTAAGATGATATATATACATCACGTTAAAATCAATGCATTTCGCAGTGTAATGACGTCATCAACTTCTGGTTACTTGAATTACGTAGAGTTCAATTCTGAGTGTGACTATCAAATTTCATAGCTGTGTCACTGTGCAAACTCCAGTTGCATCATTTAATAGATGCCATGTGTTAAAAAAGTCAATGGGTGTTAACAAGTCAATGGACCCAAGTTCGCGGACCCGAGCATGGCTGACGTCAGTCCTTATTTTAAGACATCTATGATTCAAATCAAGCATCCATTCAAACAGAACAAGTGAAGATATCAACCTTGTATCACTTTCAGAGTGACTCTAATAATAATAATAATAATAATAATAGTAATAATAATAATAATCTGTCACCTTTAAAGCATTTCAATGCTGCTTACCATACATGCATTCATCTACCAATAAACATTATAAAACCACAAGACTTAAGTAAATAAATCAGATATGTAAAGGTTATAAATGTGAGTGTGCAATACAAAAGAAAATACAGTAGGCATATAACATTTTTTTTGATCAGACTACCAACTGTAAGTGCATTTATATTCATACTGTTCAATATGAATTTCTAACTATAAAAGCTGTATTTCCAACAGACAGAACAAATTAGATTTACATTTAAGCTTGGATGGTAGGTTAATCGTCCGTCGTCCAGCAATGTTACGTATTTCTTTTTCCAATCTCTGTTCAGTGGCTTGCTGCTCTTCTTGTATAGAAAACCCTAAACAAGACAAAACCAGAGAAAGACATCACTCATTGAGACTAACAATGCAGTGAACACACTTTAAATATTCATAACATAAAATACTTTATTATTAAGTATTTTGGCCATGGCTGGTGCGCTGCTGTGCTCCACCGGTGGGGATCCAGAGATGACCCGAACTGCCCCTGCGGCATCAGACAGAAGAACCACCTAGTCAATGACTGCCACCTCACCAGACTCGAAGGAGGACTCGAGACCCTGCATCAGGCTCAACCTGATGCTGTTGAATGGCTCCGAAAGAAAGGCATTCGCTAGAAGAAGAAGAATTAAGTATTTCATGAATAATCAACCAGCCATGGGTCATTACTGAAGAACTTAATCAGATCATTTTACCTGCTTCAAAGGAATGACCCGACCAACTCCAAGTTCCAAACCAACATCTCCATTCTTTGATTTGAGATTCTTTTCATCATCGACTTTCTGTAATGAAATAAACATTAAATTACTGAAGTAATGCATTAATGTTTTATGGCAAGCACTAAATATGAATAATTAAAAATTAGGCATTAACATCTTCATTCATAAAAGAATTGCTGTCTTCTCAATCAAATGAAACATTTTCATGTACATTTTACAAGACAAAGTACATGAAAATAAGCACAGTTCCTTCATTTGGTTAAAAAAATATATAGCAATATCATTCTGGCAATTAGTATTGAAGGTTTCGTTATTACAAGATCAGCTAAATCAGAAGAAATGTGCTATGTGTAGTAGGCCTCTAAGCATGATGCCAAGCTGAAAAAATTTAGTCGTAGCCACAAAACTACAGAAAATATTGTGGCTAGTCTGTGTCTTTTCTGTGCTCCTTTACTTTACGGAGAAGAGAACTGAACATGGAAAAGAGGACGACTATAGGTGACTCCTCGCTTTCAAAATGTGATGCTATCGACGGCTTCTAAAGATATGGTGGGGAATGAAAATCACTAATGAAGAAGTAAAGTGCAGAATCAGGACTGACAGCGATGTGATTACCACGATCAAACAAAGGAAGCTCCAGATGTTTGGTCACAACAGTCACAAGGAAGAGCAGAGAATTCTGAATGTTGCAATGGAGGGAACACGCCCTCCGGGAAGGCCCAGAAGACGATGGTTTGAAGACATCAGAGAGTGGACAGGATTAAATCTTGGGAAGGCGATTCATGCAGCAAAAGACTGGGAAAATTGGAAAAGGATTGTTCAATAAGCTGCTGGTCTCAACAGTTCCTGAGTGGACTTTGAGCTGACGATGATGCTGAGCATAATTAAATATGCAGGTGCAACGGAGCAGCGTACTTAACTCCGGGCAGGAAAATAATTAATGCTGGTCGGAGATAAACCAATAATGGCAATGGCAGACGTTTCTCATAGAAATTAATACTCACATTATTACGTTCTATGGCCGTTCCTCCTTAAAGAAATGAACAGCGATATAACAGTGTTGTCATACCAGTAGAACCAATGTTCTCTGCCACAGGTTTCGTTTGCAATAACAAACGATTCATGATAGGAAAAGAGACAACTTCATTGTGTCACTTACTGGTATTCACAATAACTTCAAATTGCTTATGTGACAGTCACATTGAGGCTTAAATCTTAATCTCCAGACAGTCAAGTTTTTTCATCATTTTGAGTTTTGACGAGCAGTTAGTTTAGTGACATTTTGTACTTTTGCTGTGTTACATTGATAGTATGTAGTATTGCAACAGTGCAATAAATTTGTTTGTTAGGCTGTTAAATATTTTGCTGCAATTTTTATTTTTTACTGTGTGGTGTATGTGACTGACATTTCTGCTGCTTCATAATTGTCATATAAATGATACACACACATACAGACTACTCTTCAGTACGCTATGCAGAAATAAACTTTAGAAATATTGTTTAAGCAACCGAAAAATTGTAAAAATAAGCCGAAAAACTATAAGAATGAAGCTGAAAAATTAGTTTTTAAAATTAAATTAAATTTAAAATTAATTTCTAACATTGTGTAAATTTTTAGCTGAAAATGCCAATTTATTTGTTTTTTGGCTTACCCAAAAATCAGCCGTAAATTCTATTAAGCCAGCCGATTGCCTTCAAAAAATTCGGCTTAGGCATCTAGCAATGTGCAACAGCATTGACATCAAAATTCTGAAATGTCATAAAAGTAACGGCCTCTGTGTCTCTCTTTGGTTGCTTGTAATCTGCATGGGACAGTGGCTGGTTCAATTGCTGAAACTATGCCATTTTTAGATCACTAAGGCATATACTCCTGCACATTTAAATTTATGGGTCTTTTTTAAAGATTTTGAAAGTCAGAATAAAATAATTAAAATGACCAAGTGAACATCCACTATTATTCCAAAGTTAAAGAACTGTATAGTGTCAAGGAATACGTGCCTTCATCCAATCCAGACAATCAATCATATTACATAATTCACCTTTCAAATGAGCTGTACTGGTAATACATTTTCAAAATGATTTTTATCAGTTCTGCATAGTTATATATCCATGTTTAAATATATCAATAATTATCAAAATTTTAATTTTAATGATGCCTCAATTAATACTGCAGCCATCTGGTGATAGATCTTCACAGTCTGCCTAAAATCTATAACTATTCACTAATGTCACACATATATATAATATGGAGGCACGTGAACAAAATAAATTTCAAGGAACATCAGTTACGTCAGGGAGTGCTTCTTTGATGGCCATTGCAGACTCAAAACTTACACTGAATGAGCTTGATTTCCGGAGAACTCTAACAACTTCATCAGAGGATGTCATCGAGAATTTTCGAGACAGCAGAGGGGTCGAAGCGAGAAGCGGGCCAGAATTGAAAGGGTCAACCATCTTGCAAATATCAACACATCTCTAGGTACACAGATAACCTTAAAATAACAGTCTGGCCATGCATAACACAAACCAATCTAAACATCTCAAAAGCCATACAATAATAATAATAATAATTTCACCATTTATTCAATCAAGGCAAAAGAAAACAGGTTGCAATTCATACAGAAAAAATAACGACTACATTAATTTAAAATGTTATTATTGCTTTGAAAACAATGCTCACAATTCCAAATTTAATGAAAACACGTATTATATTTTAACTTTTAACCCATTTACTGACCATTTATTTGTAACATAATGTAAAATGGACACACAGGGTTGTAAAATTTAACTTAAATCAAGTCTTCTGTGCAGAAATGTTATCCAAATAACAGAATTACACTTTTAGAAATTAAATTCGTCTTCCACTTCAGCTAAAGGAAACACGGAAATAAAACATACATTGTGTTAATTCACAGGAAGTCAAAAAGTTTCATGAATTTTGGCAAAAATTGCAGAAATTTCTGCAGGCTATTGCTATATATATATATTTACATATGAGATCACTCATTTCAAAGCAATATGCTACTTAACTAAAATTATTCAATAAATATAAAAACAGCAGACTCTATCTGACATACATGACTTCAAAAAGACTTTTTAAATCATGAAATCTAGTGTGAATATAACTACTAATAAGTCTTCACAGCCATAATTATAATGCAATAAATTCAGTCAGAAGCATTACTGCCTTAACTGTTAAGAAAGTACAAAATAGCAAATGAATCGTCAGTTAACATACATTGTTCTTGCATGAAAAATGCTATTTCATAAGCATGCACTGTCTTGGCATAACATAAGTTAAATCCATAAGTAATAAAATGCAAGCATTAATTCAACACTAAACCTGTATTTCTCAAAACAAAGCACGACACTGAAGAGAGCAGAACTGAATCAACATAAGCGATATAAAAGTCCCTAAGAACTGAAGTATGAAGTATGAACTGAAGTATGCATGAATGCAATGACAAAACAAAGCCTTTAAAAAAGTTACAACAGTCACAAGAAAGAAATATTAGAACACATCAAATAATGCAGAGACAGAGACAGAAACAGAGAGAGAGAGAGAGAGAGAGAGAGAGAGAGAGAGAGAGAGAGATATGACGACGACATGCAGGATGCAATACCCTGGCTGTACAAGAACGGTTCTTCAGATTACCTGATTGTCTGGCTGCGATGACATCACTTGTGCTGACGGAGAGTCATTTATGGAGCGCATTGGTCGACGCGGGGAGGCTCAGGTGGAATGACGTTTGCTGGAGATTGTCGGAAACTACGCTGTCTTCCAGTCTCATCAATCATCATCATCACCTACAATGAAAAACCGGATATAAATTCCTTTAAGAAATGTTTTAATTATAAAATTACTGAATTATTAAAATTCTAATGTAAGATCATCAATTCCAGTTTAAATCAAGTAGAATACAGTTGACAATAAACCTCAAGCATTAATCAAATATTGCAATAATTACTGCACAAAACCTAGCAATTTGGCAACACATTGCTGGCAAAATGTGAGCTACTCTCACTGCCTAACTTGAAGACTAAATTTGATTAAAATTTCTTGAACAAACAGATATGCTAGGATCATAGGATTCTACACGATGATATCATACATCATGCCCTTAATAATTCCAGAAAAACAGCTCATAGATCCCAATGAACATGTATAAGCAATACACACTTACACAAATCAGCATATGTTATGGTCCATATTAAAGCCTGATATCAATGCAGGGCATCGGCAGAATTTTTCCAGAGGGCACAACATTTATTTACCTGAAGGCAATACCAAGATCTAATGGAATGAGTATTAATTATTTGGTGCAATACAGATGTTTACCGAAATCTTTGACAAATTAATTTAGTAATTTAGCATTATATCCTTATTAAGATTAAATAATTTATTAATAATAATTGTTTTAAAATAAATTTATAATTTCTACGGGGGCAGTTGCACCACCTTGCACCCCCTCCCGATACCCATGAATGCAGTTGCTAAAGAAGTATCTGGATTTTTAGGATATTCTAGACTACCAAAAACATTCTCATTCAACAAGATTCACTAATTCATTGTTAAATATACCTAGAACCAACAGTGAAATTGGTAAGAGAACCTTCTCTATTTCTGGCCCAAAAGCACGGAACTCGCTTCCCTCAGCTGTCAGATCTTCCAAAGAATCGAGTATTTTCTGATCTAGACTAGATCTAGATCTGCCTCGCTTTCTCACTGACTGATTCCTGGAATGACCCGAGTCTTGCTGATGGATTTGAAGTACCATCGATTGATACCTCAAGAGCCTAGAGTATTAGAAATGGTGCTATAAAAGTGCATTATTATTATTATTATTATTATTATTATTATTATTATTATGGGGACTCCTTCACGTTAGAAAGTTCTAACTTTCCCAGTGCATAGTCAAAGAGAAATTTCTCGCTAAACAGCACAAGGGCAATATTTAATTGCCCGTCATTAAATAAAAAAATTCAATCACAAGATCAGATTTCAAAATGGCTAACCCGGGCTAGATTGATCCTTACATATTAGTATAGACTACTGCTTAATAGACATTGACACATTTTGAATCAAAATGAAACACCAGAAGCAGAATAATCAGACAAGAAGCCGAAAAACAGACATCATCAGCTGAAGCAAAGCAGTGGCAGAGAAACTACTTACTAAAAGCACAATATAACCATTTAAATCAACCAAAATAAACCTGTAATATTCATAGCCTCCTATAATGCATCAAATAATACAGCTGACCAGACAACTCAAACGTTTTCTTCCAACTACAGCAGAACTTTGTAATAATGGACTCTGTTATAACGCATCCACAATTATAATGTACCGCAATGCATGGTCCTGTGTGATGTGCTACCATATTGGATGGCATTAGATATAACATACCTCACAGTGGCGTAGCCAAGGGGGGTTTTTGAGGGTTAAAACCCCTTGGCTGGCCGACCAACAAAATTTTTATTGGGTTTTATCATAAATTTGGCTTTAGGTAGCAAAAAAAGAAGCAAAAATACCAATATGGATGTATAGCGGTCGCTCATATAACTACATAACAACTAAGTGACAAACTTTATTTTCTTGTCGGTATTTTGTGAAGAAGTCATAATCCCCACCCTTTGGGAAATCCTGGCTACGCCACTGGTACCTCGGATATAGCATACTCAATTTTATGGACTTGCTAAGTACTCCATAACAGAGTTCTACTGCATAACATATTTAGGGAAAAGCTGTGTATCAAGAAGAATGGCAAATAGCTCTGTATCTTTTTCATTCTAAACATGTTTACTGTGGTGTCCTTGGGCTGGAAATGGGCTTCTCAAAGCAATGCTTTAGCAAACTGATTTCCACCAAATCCTTTAGTGCATAGAAGTAATAAATGATTTTTAATGTTTTTTTATTTTCCCCATGTTTGTTACGTTTTTTTTATTTTTGTCATTATTTATTTTTAAAAAAACGTTGGCAAAATAAAAACACAGATTGTAGCATGTCAACTGTGTCCAGAGGACCTGTGCAGTTCTTGGTTTTATAACTGTTAAGCCTACCTTATAAATTCTAAGAGAAAGCAAGGCCATATAAGAAGTGAACCTGTTTTCAAACTTATGCCAGTATTATTGCTGTTTATTTCATTCACAGTCGTTTTGCATAATGTGGCTTGATTGTTGATTTCCTGTGGGTAGGTAAGGGCCAAAGACACATTCATTAATCTCGCTCAGAAAAACGTCGGTAACGTTTTTTTATTCGTTTTTTCAACTTTTCTATTTCTGTGGCGTTTTTACGCTTTAAAAAATTATTTTTCCAACTTTTTTTACATCTATGCTTTAGTGCAAGAGCCAAAAGTTATCCACACCTATAGCAGCATTGCTACCGCTCATTAGACCAAACATAACATAATATCATTATCAACGCTACAGTTTCAAATCTATCTCAATTCTTTTCATGCAAAAGTTCAGTAAAATGTTATCCATTTTCAGCAAACATTGACTACCAGGGGTGGTGTTGGCTATCACCAAAACAGACTTGTGTTAAAACTATTCATGTAAAATTCTAAAATGTCATCCATTTTCAGATTGACTCATGTAGTCATGGTCAACATCATCCTACTGGGGTAGTTTTGATATTCACCATTCATTGTCGTGATTATCTTTGGAAGTTTTAGAATTTTGATGATTCGGTGGAGCCGTGCAGTGCACAGTCTTTCATTCATATCTACATTCTATGGCATATCTGCTTGGTTTTTATAGCAATTCTATGTTTGATGTTGTTACGGTAACATTCAGCAGTCTGCTACATTACTTTTTTATTTGTATTTTCCTTTTCTGGGGCCAATTATTGAACCCCACACCACCCACCTACCCTGCCAAATTCTATTTCCCCCTGGGTCCAATGGGTCTAGATGAAACACTGGACATTGACACCCCCCTGCAATTATGGGACACCAACGAACGTAAATTCCTGGAAAAATGCCTGCCTCCGAACAAGAGTTTCCCAGCACAGAAATGATACCATACCCCCTCCCACAGCTGAGCATCTGGATTCAAAGTATAAAATAGTGCTAAGAGCTAAGATCCTTTACCATTGAAGGATCAAATTCTAAATCTCTTGGTTCCCTCAGGTCCCACTGATCTCTAGGGTCCCTGTGTTCCCTCGACGACCGCGCCTCCCTCGGTTCTTTGAATCGCCTGTCATGACGCTCCTGTCGAGAATCCCATGATTCTCTGTCTCGAACGGCAGACGCTTCTTGGAATGGAGGAGACAAACCCTGGAAAGGAACAACGAAGGAACAACTGACAACCATCCTATCTCTATGTTGATTTGTCAACCGAACAATATTTCTGATGTATTAATATTACTATCCCATTCCTTACTCGTAATAAAACATGACATTTTTGCAAAAATCAGTTGATTTCAGGAATATAAAAAATATTTTTTGAAAAGAAGTTAGGTAACTAAAGCATGGGTCATCAAAAATTTAATAATATTACAATATTATTAAAATTTCTGGAAAAAGAGCACCTAGAAAACAAAGTGGACCAAATTCAAAGACATTATTTAAGCTACCTTAACTAACTTGATTACAGGCATGCAAAGCAGTATGGCTACCTTATGAGACAAATTTAAACATCCTTTGAAACAAACAGTACATCTTTTTCATTAAACATTTAACTTTAACAGCATTTCAATTATCCCATTCAACCAAATGAAAGCAAAATCAAACTGGTATAAAATTTAAACGGTTTACCAATTCTAGAAATCAATTTATCATTGTTCACAGACAAATCTGCACACCGCTGATCTTACATTACAAGAAAATAAAAGCAGCTATGTGGACATAGGTTCAAACAGAAATCTGAAAGTAATCAAAGAACGTCCTGAACCCCACATTGTTTCATACTTTGACGTCAAAGTGTATATTATCTAACTAGAATGTTTAACCTGTCGTCTTATCAAACATTTCACTATCTGAGGCTATCAAAGCTAACTCGGTGATGATGAAGTCCTCCCGATTGAGTCGGTGTCAAAGACGGTCCACCGCCAGATCCAGAACTCGCCTGACTCTGCGTATCGTATGGCTTCATGGCAACGGGCGGGGCAGGAGGCTGAGGTGGATAGTATGGTCTCATTGAAATCATGTTGTTTGGAGTGCTCGATCGAATTCCAACCGGAGCATTAACAGCCATTCGCGACTGCAGGATTTTCACACAAGCTAAAAACAGAAAAGCGGCTGGTACATGTAAAATTTTACCTAAGGCCCTATTTAACCTGATCATACCAATACGAGATACGTTCCCTTGAATCCAAACCCTCCTCAAGTCCTAGAAAAAGCAGCATGATATGGTTAGGAGTTGGATGCATGGTGGCCCAAACCACAATGCTCATTCCAAGTACCGGCAATTTGTCCCAAGGAATAGAAGTCAATGAAGAATACGAAAAATGATATCACAATCAAATCAATCAAGTTTATTTTCAATCAATGCTAGATAAGTGATAACCTTGTCATTTACTACATGAACATCTATGGTCAAATTGACAAAAGACCAATTTCAAATACAAGACACAATACTAAATAGTTCACTGATGAAAATTGCCATACGATATAACATAGTCATTGAATTTATTATTCTTTACAGCTTTATGCTTTGCTCAGGTCTTGGAAAGTTCTGAACAACACTTTTCTGACTACCTGACTTTTTGGCACTAAAGCCAATATTCTCAAAAATCAACACCATAAGGTCAAGCCTTAGAGAACTCAAGCTCACTTTCAGACTTACAGGCAAAAGATTGAAATCGAGGTTTCAAAAATGTCCTTAAATTCTGACCTTTTACTGAGGAGGAATACATATAGTTTACAAAGAGTTAACAGGCATAACAAAGTTTACATAAAAATTTCATACTTCCTTCTAAAACATGAGCATCAATCACTTCTTAAAACGTTCATGGTTTCAAATCGGCCTACTTCGCATTGTTCGACCAGTTCCTGTCGGAACACTAAGTTAAGCAATGTTGAGCAAGGTTCATGCTTGGATGGGTGACCATCTCAGAATTGAGCTGTGGTGCCTGCAGCCATCCAAGCCATTCAGCACTTAGACATCGATAAAATGGGCAAAAATGAATGCCATATATTATGACAATACATTTAAAAGAACATAATTCTATGAGCCATTAACAACAAACCGTCTTGAAAGACTCGTTCGACATTCAGTCCATAGGTGGCACACGTTTCGTAATAGGCACATCGTCGTAGGTCGTTGGCCAACTTGCGTGCACGTGAATCCTCAATGAGTCGAGGATTGCTCTCGCTGATCGCGTCCTGCGTTCCAACAAGGATGATCGGAATGTCCTGTAGATTTGTGTGATAGTGCGCCATCTTGGCGTAATAACTGTAGATGGCAGCAAAGCTCCGCTCGTTCTCAAGACTGAAGACGAAGATGACGGCATCTACCCACTGAGTGAACTAACAACACAGACAGAGTCAAACGAGATGTTATCTGCGTGTCACAATGGGAGGCATGGTAGAGTAGGGGTAGGATTCTTGACGTGCAACCACAGGGTAGCGAGTTTGAATCTTACCCTAGCTTCCGTGCAGCAACCTGGGTCAAGGGTGCTAGGACAAAATGTCCGCAGACAAAATGTCACGGACAAAGTGTATCCCTAACTCTAACCCTAAATCGTGACATTTTGTCCGCTGACATTTTTTGTCCCAAGTTGTTCGCCTCTGATTTGTTTGTACTTAATATGGAGTCAGTTGCTGGTGTGGCATGCTGAGACAGCTCTCAGTCAGGTGTGGTGGTATTGCCCACGATGAACCTGGAGCAGACATTTGATATCTCTTTGCATGAGAGGACGATCCTAGGTGGACTGCTTGATGGGGGAGCTGGACGTGGGGCTCGGCAGCTGACTCATAGAAGACCACTGAATTGAAGCTCATGGGAGTCAGTACTTAGGCAGACTTTCTCAAGCATGGAAAACTGGAGGAGTTGAGGGCCTGCAGCTGCAGCTGAAGCTAAGAAGACAGAAGGTGCAAGCCTGGGCATCTGACAAATCCCCAGACTGCCATCCTGCTAATGGGGAGCATCGTCTAATGCCACTGGATGTCAGAAAGTTGGATGCTGAATTTGTTATTCAAACTATGGTGCCTGGTGGCGTTGCAGCGTTATAGGAATGGATGGCCTGTGCAAGGGGTGCATCACAGCTAGTAAAGGAGCTCAGAGTGGCTCAGGGAGCTCTGAAGCAGAAAGACTGGTATCTTGACTTGTGTGTGTGTATATATATATATATATATGTGTGTGTGTGTGTGTGTGTGTGTGTATATATATATATAAATTAAAATTTTTAAAAATAATTTCAGATTTTCAAAATTGTCATAATAAAAAATAGAACATATTGCAATTCAGTATAACACCAAAGTAACTAAATGTAACCTGGAGTTCTGGCAGTCCAGCTTCATCACGTATCAAAAGAAGATAACTCTGACTATCAATGACAACTTCCTTCTTGAAGCGTCCTCCTAAAATGAAAAAGGTCTTTGAAAAGCAACATTTCCATCCATCAAATATTCCTTCACAATTTAAACTGTAGTGACAGTGCAGTGACAAGTGATAAGTTCCAGGGAACAGAAGAAGGATCATCACAGACAGGGAAAGTGTCCAGGGATTGGTTCAGAAAGGTAAAAGTGACACAAGGTATGGAAAAGGTTTTAAAATCACTCAAATTAACTTAATTTAATAATCAATTAATAATAGTAAATAATTATTAATAAATTAATTAATTAAATTAACTAGCTGCAGCTAAAAAGTTAGAAGACAATTTCAACCATTGTTCACAATAACCATCTGAATATCAATTCCAGAATTCCAAATAAGTCAATTATGCCAATTGTTACTTAGTATTTGCTAGTTTCTAGATCATCAGAAAATCATACCTAAAGAAAAACAACACTACAACTGCCATTCAAAGGCCAAAGAAAGTGTCAACAAAATAGCTGGATTTTCAATGGCTACAATTAATATAGCATTTGTATAGCACCTCATATTTCTACACAGCCATCAATTACAGTCACACATGTAAGTCTGTAGAAACAAATATAAACTTTACACGAGGAAGACGTTTTTACTTGGAGAGGAATTCTACCTTCGGGAGATTCCTCTTGGACGTAAGCTCCTGTCAAGTACCGATGCACCAATGCTGACTTTCCACTGTTTATGGCTCCAAGGACTCCCTGATCAAGAACAACGTTATGCATGCACTTCAAGTCTGTTCAATTCTACTCTGTACTAGAAAATTAGAAGAGTCAGTCTGATAAAAGTTTCAATGATATATGACCAGTGCTTATTCTAGCCACCTTGACATGGGAGGGGGGATTTTGAAATGTTTGGGGGGAGCAAGGTCTGAGTCTCCACACTTTTGGTGGGGAAATTTCCAACCCTCCAGCCAATATATGAATTTTTTTGGGGGGAGGGAATTTTAAAACTTTGGGAGGGAAATTCCCCCCAGAGAAGGCCTAGAATAAACACTGACATATGACATAATACTCAAGTGGTAAATACCAATACCAACCAAGAACACAATGAAAACACCTTAGCATGTCAGCACTGATGTAAAAACACCATTTCATTCATAGTTACAAGAAGATCAGGTGACATTTTGAAAATATTCAGATCTATGGTCCTCAATGCAATTAAACCAAAGCATTTTCATTCAATTTCTCAGTGCCTCTAGGCCAGAGGTGGACAAACATTTTTCGTTAAAGGGCTGCAAGAAACCTAATATTACATTAGGCAGGACCACACATACAAAAGGCTCATATGTTTATAATTTCAAGAGAGAATAAAGAAGAACTTTAAGTACAAATCTTGTTAATTTCTATCAAAAGCGATGTCAAAAGAATCAGGTGGGGTCGTTCATGTCGGGTCATTTAATCAAAAGCATACTTTTTAAAAGTTTTAATTAACTAAATTTTCTTTAATCGATTAATTTTTAGATTTAATAATTTTTAAACTTATTTATTTTGAATACTAACAAACCAAACAATCATGATTTAGTTTATAAAACTATGGAGAAGGCCAGCAACAGGAAGCAGTCTATTTCGTTCAGAATTTCCTACCCAGGCAATGGTGAACACAAAAACTTAGGTCAAAATCATAAATTCTTTTTTTGCATATTAACCAAAATTTAAAATTGGGAACAATCCATACAATTTGCAAATACTGTACAGCAGGACTTTGTTAAAAGCACTTTTGTTTTGTTTTTAAGCAGCAAATCGCACAGAACTAACTGCAGACGGCAAAGTAGACACTGTAGCTACATATATGCAAGAGCTGCAATGCTACTTTAAAAATGATATCTGAGAGATCAGCTGTCAGCTAAGCATTAATAATATAACCAATTATTTTAATTTTTGATCCCAATTAGATGTCATGTGCTATTTTAAAACAACCAAACAGATAGCATAGTATCAATGTACAAAATGCTAGTTCAATGCAAGAAACAAATGTATAGAGTCATTGCAAATAGGGCTGCGGATATTAATGATTAATTAATCAATTAATTAATCGTTAAAAGTTTTAATCAATTAAATTTTCTTTAATCGATTAATTTTTTAGATTTAATAATTTTTCTTATTTACTTGAATTTATACAAAACCAAATTTCTATTTCGTTCAGACAAAAACACTGGAAAAAGCCATTTAAGACGTTTTTATGTTTTTAACTCAGACAAAGGGCATCCCAATGTCTAGTCACTAATGCTAATATATAATTATTTTATCTAAATAATCGATTAATATGTTAAAAAATTTCCGATTAATAGAAAATTTTCACTTACCAGTTTGAGGTCTACGACAAGATTTAAATCTCGAGATTTCAAAACCGACCCACATTTTTGGCTGTTGAATAAATGAATCTGCAAAAACAAAGAAAACCATAAGACGTTTTTATACATTAACTCACAGGGCATAATGAGAGAGTCACATATAAACTACCGTTAACATTGCACTTAAATGGGCAGCCATTTGTAACTCAATGTCAACGTCCAAAAAGGACAAATGAATCTGCAAATAGAAGTACCCAGTTAAGGGGTTAACGACTCAGCAACTATAAGGACAAAATTTGTTTAGCATCCAATTCTGCAAAATTCACTGGAAGCAAACTTGCTGAAACTGTTGCTAGCAACTATGGAACAGAGTTTTCTGCAGCAAATTTTCACAAATTCCACGGGCCAGTCTGCCTTGGATCACCCCTGTAAATTTGTCCAATTCAGAGGTTCACTGTGGCCTCCAATTTATCAAGAAAATTTAGAACTTGCAAGATTTGCAAGCAAGTCTTCTTCTGCTGCGGATGCCACTGTCTGACTCAAAATTTCTCAGTAATTGTTAAGTAAACAATAAGTGGCTGATAGTATCACCAATCACCAGTAATAATAATAATAATAATAATAATAATAATAAATAATAATAATAATAAATAATAATAATAATAATAATAATAATAATAATAATAATAATCATGAACTGATTATGGCGGCATTTCGTACAAGTACTACTAGGACACCTTACAACTAAACAGTGGCGTCGCTAGGGTTGGTGTCACCCAGTGCGGTAAAATCGTGGTGTCACCCATTTAGACTTGGGACCTCTTCTAAATCTTCCTTATTTTTCCTTCTCAAATACCATGACAAGCAAAAAAAAGGTCATCCTTGTTTGGTGTCACCCCCCTAGATGGTGTCACCCGGTGCGGTCCGCACCCCCCGCACCCTCCTATCGACACCACTGCAACTAAAAAACACAGTATATCCTGCAACGATCAATGTTCTGGATAACTACGGACAAAAGAGCAGTTTTAAGTACCATCTAACCACACAGTCAGTATCCAATTCTGCAAAATATCACAAAAATTTCAGTGGAAATGGGCAAATTCTGCGGCTCTGCTCCAAATTCCACAGCCCACAGAAAACTGCAGCCGCTACTAATAACAGCGAATGCAGGAAACTGAATTTCGCCATAAAACAAAAAAAATTGTCAAGTACAGTTTTACGAAAAATAACGTCCCTTTTAAAAATTATGAGTACCAGTCGAGTGACTAACTAAAGAGACAAATACAAGATTAAATCAATATTCATTCATCAAAATCGTTAGCATTCATAGACCATATCAATGTTCACCTTGCAAGTTAAACTGTAATGTCATGATGTTCTACAGTATGCAAGCAGAATGAGATAGAAACACATCAGAACATTCTGACCACAAGAAGCATATAATAGTTAAAAGATTCTAATCAAAAGAATTTTTAACAAATAAACGTTGTCCAACAAATGTGCATTGCTTTCCAACAAATTAAGTGACGACAACTTCTACAGGTAGTCAAATTTGCTTCACCTGGAAGCAATTGGTCAAAGCAAGCACCAAGTGGAACAAGGTACATATCAACCCCCATTCAATGTGGGGAACTTCCCACCAATTTAAAAAAGTCAACGAACTTCTATTGAACCCAATTTTAAATACATGAGAGATCTCCCAGCCTTACCATTAGTAAATGACTGGTACAATAGTCTATTATGGCACTTATAAATCCTGAATTTCTACATAATACTTGCACAATATTGTAGACTGGGGTACTATGGCCTAGAGGCGCGTCCCCTGGGTGGCGGATGGAGGAAGTCCTGAGCAGGGCAACCTCTTAGGATTCCACTGAATAATAACAGAACAAGGTGGTACCGTGGACCACCTGTACCAGAAGTCAACAGTGGAATCAAACACAGCGAAAGATCTTTGGGTGCAGGAGAGGCTCCTGAGAATGGATATCCAATTTAATGGGGTATTGCAGTCACTTTGATATACCATGAAATCCTGACATGAAACAAGGATGTAAATGGAGAAGTTTCATGTCTAGATATTGCTGCTACTGAGCTGGTAGAAAGCAGCTACTATGATGATGATGATGATGATGATGATGATGATGATGATGATGATGATGATGATGATGATGATGATGAAACAACACATACTTTAATTAACAAATATATTCATAAAAGTAGAAGCTAAATTCCAATGCTTATAAATTTTGCAATTTCAGCTACTATGATGATGATGATGATGATGATGATGATGATGATGATGATGATGATGGTGATGAATTGCACAACACATATGGTACTTTAATTAACAAATATATTCATAAAAGTAGAAGCTAAATTCCAATGCTTACAAATTTTGCAATTTCAACAAATTAAGTTAATTAAATTAATTTCAACAAATTAAGAAAATTTAAAAGTACATTTTCTTAATTAAACAAGTTAGAACATGATTTTAAGCGAGAACTGAAAATGATCGCAAAGGATTTGCGAATAAGCTAAAACTTTAATGAAAAAGTCTTCACAACATTTCTGCAACGTAATGCAACTGTTGTCTACAACACAATGACACATCACTAATCCAGAACACAGCATCTTAGGACAACAGTCCACAAACTACTTAAACGAGGGACCAATATTTTCAACAGTGTCTTGTAAGTTACATTAGCATACCAGAACATAAGAAGAACCCATAACATAAGCACCCACATAAGAGACTATGTCTCCAGAACAAGAAACAAACCAATTTCAATGCTTTCCAAACTCAGCAAAGAGTTCAAGAGGACAATCTCTGTTTCTATGAGAGATGATATGTCAATTGAACAACTATCACTGTCCAATCTTTGAACAGGATACATATACCTATACACTGGAAAGAGGAAATGTGAGATTTCATCCCCACCCCATCAATGGCTAACATTCCATGGCTTACATTTACACAACAGATCACCATGAACACAACCCCCTAGGGCCCCTACACTACACATACCCCTATATGCATATATTGAATGCCAGTGGTTATGCACATGAACAGTAAGTGAAGAAATAGTCTATACAGACTAGTGCAAGTATGCAGCTTTACAAACTGGTGCACTAAATATGGAATGCACACAAGAGGCAGAATCATCACTATCTATCTAAACAATTTCTATAAGCAGAGAAATGGACAACTTGAAACCCCAAAGGGGGAACAAATCTGTCTCACAGCCCAGGGTTTGCTAACCACTGCTTGGGACATTGGGTCTGTCAGCTGGACTTTCCTGCAGTTCAACATCACTGCACAGCTGACACCTTCAAAAAGAAATTGTAGACAGTTACAAGACCCTAGCACAGTGGTTCTTAATCAGAGGGGGGACTCTTACCCCTTAGGGGTACTTGAAGAACGTTTTGGGGGTACTGAATAATCCAGAAATAAAGTCTGTTTAAAGACTTTTTCTACAAGTTACCCTGTATATTATACGAATGCTGTAGAAATTTATGCGCTAAATTAGAAATTGTACAGAAAAAGCCCACTTTCTGGCAATTTGTAACAGACGTTTGCTGCAGTTTATAATTATTTTCAGTTTATAATTATTTTCAATATATTGCAAACTTTTGTCCTGGGATAAAGTATGCTGATAAGGGGTACTTTGTTCTCTTATGCTTGTTTCAGGGGTACGTAATAATAATCGTAAAAAGGTTAAGAACTACTGCCCTATGCCCTACCACAACAGCAGTTAGAACACAAAAGTATTTGTAGAAATAGATAACATTTACTGCTTAACCACACTTTAAGAATGTATGTTTGTATCACTTATACATGTACAGTTGTACACACTGTTAGGTTACTTCAGGTCAGAAATAATTAAAAAGGCTAAAGTTACAAAGTATCAACTTGAAACTGTTACCTTTAGCATTTGCCAAATAAGATAAACAATTACATTGTATTAAAAACCATACCATAACCATAACCAAAACCAAAAACCATAACCATAACCATAAAAACCTTTCAAAATATCAAACAGACTTATAACAGTTAATTAAACAACTGCAGTTAAAACCTCAAAATGCAATCATTTGCAACTCCTACTCTCCATCAATCATTCAATTCCAGTCAATTGCAGTTGTATTGCAATCTTTGAATGTGACTCCCATGACTCCCAGTGGCTTCCGGTAGCGCCATTTTGGCTGCTTGCACGTGTCTGTCCGTGCTTCAGAATGTCGCTGTTCTTGGCGGATTTACCGACGTCTTGCGCTTATTTCTTTGCGCTAATCGCGCGGATCGTCGCTTAGCCGTCGTTTTCAAAGCGGTCGGCGATGGTCTTTGCGTCTTCTCTGCGCTGAACGCTCGGATTCACGTCGCCCGTGTCGGCGTGGTTGGACCGCCATTTTGAGCCACCAGTCACTCGACGGAGCCTACAGGCCATAAAGGGCAAAGACTGTTCCGGTTTCGTGCGCGGAATTCCATCTTCAGTCGGTTCCCGTCAAGTTCGGCGATGGATTACTGTCTCGCAGATTACCGCCCTCAAGGATTCGCCGCCTGATTTTCGCCACACGGAGAATTTTTCCCAGCATCCATGCGGTCCTTCAACATCCTTTCTGCGTTTTCGCTGACTCTTCGACGGAACGTCTTCTTGCGGAAGACCGCCTTCTGAAGGGTTCTTTGCCCGATTTCAACACGGCAGCGAACTCTTTTGTGCCATCTGAGCGGAGTTTCCCTCAAGACAAACAATCTTCCGTTCCATGTCGATTTGTCAGCATTGTTGACAGCGCCTTTGACTTTGGCCTTCGCCATGCTACGGCGCTATAGAAGTTGTCCAGAACCATAACCATAACCATAAAAACCTTTCAAAATATCAAACAGACTTATAACAGTTAATTAAACAACTGCAGTTAAAACCTCAAAATGCAATCATTTGCAACTCCTACTCTCCATCAATCATTCAATTCCAGTCAATTGCAGTTGTATTGCAATCTTTGAATGTGACTCCCATTTTGACATTAAGAGGCATATTGAACATAGTGGACCAATAATAATAATAATAATAATAATAATAATAATAATAATAATAAGCATGAACTGATTAAGGTGGCATATTGTAGGAAGTACTCCTAGGACACCTAACAAGTTAAAATAACATAAATAAAAAGTGCTTCTTTTGTTGTTTCTTTGGCAGGGCAGCAGACATCTGGCTGGCTCTCTGTCCTCTGGCAATGACTGAATTGTTTGTAATGCTTTTGAATGATTAGGTCAGCAAAAGTAACATAAAACAAAGAGACACAACCAAGAGAAAATTCATTTTAGATTTCTTTACAAATCAGATACAGTGTATCAAAATTTTGTAACCATGCTGCAACCACATTAATAACCATTAATGAAAACACTCATCAACAAGGGAATGCCTGTATTGTACAAATCCAAGCACCAACCCATTAATAAAAAACAACTGTAACTGTTAAACTGTATTATGACCTTGGAATTCCCAGCATCTAAAATATGGAACCATGTCTGGGAGGGGACTTCAAATATGCATCATACTTATACACCCAACTTCTAATGGATTTCACAGGTCTGCAAATAAGCTTTAGTTACAAACATAAAAGTTTCAGCAGTTGGTCTAAACAGAGCAATGATACTGCTTCATGGTAAGACTACAAAGGAAGTCTGGTATGTCTGTATACCACCCAAGGAAACATACCTTATTTTCCATCCTTGGTATGATACAAAGTCAACACTCTTATGCAAAGGATAATAATTAAAATGGCAAACTATCATAATGTTTTGATTACAGCATCTATCTGCAATAATGTGAGAAAGACCATCTAATAACCAACCACCTGTTAGGAAAATAATTACAGTTTATGCATCTGTCAGATATCTAAGGCAATGTTCCTCTAAGGTGGGCGCGTGGGCACATGCCCAAAAACGAAAGACATGCGCCCACAAAAAAATTTTGTATTGTCCAAAGAATTTGCATGTTTTATTTTTTTATGAATTTTTTTAAATTTAAAAAGATGCGCCCACAAAAAAATTTTTATTTGCCAAGAAATTTGCAGAAGGTTTTATTTTTTTATGAATTTTTTTTTAAATTTAAAAAGGTAATCACCACCATTTGACCTGTATATTATTTTTAATGTCGTCTCTGTAAAATGATGCCTGATATGCAAAATGGTCATCACCACTTTTTTAAAACTTGACACGGTCACGATCTTTGTACGAAGCAAAATATTTTGCCCAAAAGTTAGTCAAGTGGGTTGCCCAAGATAAATTTCATGCGCACACGGACCCTCAAGAATTAGAGGGAACATTGATCTAAGGTATATACAACTTCACTGCTGAACACTTTCATTTCAAAAAATTAACAGACAGTTAAATTCTTCACTTGGGAGAATTGTAGACTATTTCAAGGACACAGAGTAACAAGAACAGAAACATTAGAGCAGACTATAGGCTTTATGAAGTGCAGCAGCAAGACGGAGCTCATCTGGTTTAGCACTCCAAGGAGGAAGCATTGATCGATCGTTCGAGCTTTCTCTGGACGAGGCTAACATCCAGCCATAAGAGGTGCGCTTACGGAGTGATCTTCGACGAAACGCTGACGTTTGCTGGTCAAGTTGCCAATGAACACTTTCGAATGATTTTTATAAAAATTAACAGACAGTTAAATCCTGTTTGGTCTTCAGCTCGCCGCCTGCAGTGATCATTTATTTCGGATTCTGACCACGTGATTCTTCGGGGACACTGGTTACGCATCCCGGAGCGAATTCAAGCGTTGCTGGCTGACGTTCGGGCACATCCTCTTGTCCGAAGACTTGATTATCTACGAACGACCGACGGCTCCATCTGCGCTCCAGCAGGACCTGTACGTTCCACAGACACTCAACTTCGGGCGAAGTAACAAGAACAGAAACATTAGAGCAGTAAAGACTCAAACGTTCCCATGTTTTTCTGACTTTGGCCTCGCATGTGCTATAAATTGCAATAATAATAGCAGCACCAGAGATGGGCCACTGGTGGTTCAACCCACAAAATGCCTCCTCAACCCCTCAATTAATGATGGGGAAGAATCCAATTTATTTGTCATCAGAATGAATAAAAAATGCCTTCCATGGCCAGATGGGTTTCAGCCCCCAATGCCAGCCACCAAGAGAAATTTTTGGCCCCTGTGCAGAGTACCCCCGGGCCCCCTAGAAAATTTAAAATCTGGTGATGACCTTTTTTTGTGCTTGTCGGCATCAGCAAGCAATGCTTTCGACAGGTCCCCATCTAACCCTAACCCAAGACCAAACCCTAACCTAACCTGCCCGGGTCCCCTACAGATTGCCGGGCCCCTGTGCATTTGCCCTCTTGCCACCCCCTCTCAGAGGGCCTGCCCAACACCAAATATCTGAAGCCACCACTAGACCTAATGATCTCTCCATTACACAGGAACTGTCATCACATACAACGGGTTAAAAATACTCACAAGACCTGTATAACCATGAAACAACTCACTGATTAAAATAGGAAAACATCGTAAATGACCAACTGATTAATTGTTTGGTAGCAATTAATTCAAAGCCAACATACAGGATTCATGTAACACTTACGAGGTCTGCAACGTGAGGAAGTTTCTTTCCCAATTCTTTGTTGATACCTAAGCGAACATCGCTTGTTGGCGTCAACACTGACTTCTTTTGGGAGCTGCTTGGAGGAAGAGACCTTCCTCATTGTGACCTTAACAGTCGTCATCCTCATCAGAGGAGATTTTGGATCGGCTGCGATCATCTGCTCACTGCAACCACGATGAACGAGATGAACGCCCCGGTTAATCTGGCCCAAGAGTCTATCAAGAGCTGACTTTGTGAGTGACTTCGTGACAGGAGCACTGTCACGTCCAATCATTACTCTGCCACTCATCAAAATCTACACGGTTTTGTAATTTTCTTGTAATTTTGTAATCAAAATGATTACAATCCTGATTGAAAGGCAGAACTTATCCAATGTCACAAACTCCACTCAACAGTAATATCTTCACACTGCACAACATGCTATGGCTAAAAAAAATCATTTTCAAAACATGGCACACCACAGGCAAAACAATATCCTTTCAGGGTCAGTCCACAGTTTCAAACGTCCCTTTCAGACTCAGACCCCAGTTCTGTTGACAAGAAATTGGTTCCTTGAAAACAAAATTCCAGTGCGCTGGTCCCTTTCTTTAAACACATTGATTTTTTCGTCAACAAGAATTCCTGTTTTGTTAGCAAACAAATGCAAACCTTGATTGCTGTATTTACAGAAATCCACATAAGGAGAGGAAGAAAGAAATGCACCGTGCTGTTAAACTTCATACAAGTTCGACCGATCTCAGAATAAAAATCTTTTAACTGAGAATAAATTCCTTGTGTCTAAAATTGTAGAAGACATTTCATAATATTCCAATGGCCTGCCAGAGTCAGATGGAAAAACCAGTAGCTGTCTTAATCCACCAAACACAACAGCAGCAGCAGCAGCAGCAGACAGAACCATGCAAACACCAGCACAAGATAAAACTCCTGATCTTAGACACTGCAGTCTTAATGACAATTGTCACAGAACCAAGTCTATCTAAAAAAATGTCATAGCCCACATACTGTACATACCACAAGATACTGAACTATGATTTTAAAAATGCTCTACATTAGAAGATCAGCATGACAGAAAAAAAAACTTCATGTTTGTATCATTATTAACTGATGCAGAGGTGTCAAAACCTTGGCCCACTGGCCAAATTTGGCCCACGGCCTGATTGTAGTTGGCCCAAGAAAACGTTCATATTTTAAAATCTTCAAAAGATTTCTATGAGCAACTTCCAAAGGAAGCATTTCTCCAACTAAGAAAACAAGCAGAAATCATGTTATCTCTCAGCACTTAACCTGTGCAAGCAAAGCTTTTCCAAAATGACACTACTAAAGATAAAGCTGACAGCACGTCTGTCCAAAGGAAATTTATGGGCAAATTAAAACCTTTGCTTCAGATTTAAAACCAGATGTTGCTAAACTAGTGAAAAATAAACAATGCTGCATGCATCTCCTCAGCTCCCTCATCTAGACTGTCATCTAACTTTATTTGCTTTTAATTTGATCTTCACCATTGAAAGATTTTGAAATTTAACTGTTTCTGTTAGACTAGACTAGAATCTGGTTTGTCCTAGTTATCACAGTAGGTTGCGATCAATGTAACGATTGAATGGTCTTTCAGGTTTTTGTAATTTTGCTTCAGATTTTTATTAAGTTTTAAATTTTAGAATCATATTGCCAAGCAGTTTTGCATTTGGCCCGTGAGGACATGGGAGACATGTAAATTGGCCCTCCATCCAAAAAGTCTTGACCCTCTGAACTAATGTCTGCCAAATTAAATATTAGGCTTATTAATATTACCTTACAGGAGGATTTAGAGACAAATTTAATTTTAGGACAGGAATGCATGATTTTTTACACCTAAGATCTATCTAGTACTAAACTCAATGATAAATGAATGATGGAAGCCAATCTTAGATTGGATGACAAACTCCCAAAAAAGTTTAATGTCCAAGCACAGTGTCTTCTTTCCTGTCTCAATATCCAGCCTTTCAACCAACAAAAAAATAGCCCAGAGCACCTATCATATGAACAGATGCATTTTGGCCTCATATCACTATCTCTCTCTCCTACTCTGCCTCTGTATCTGTATCTGACTGTCTGTCTGTCTGTCTGTCTGTCTGTCTCTCTCTCTCTCTCTCTCTCTCTCTCTCTCTCTCTCTCTTTCACTCTGCCTCTCATCTTCCCCCCCACACACATTCATATTGTCCTATATATAAACTCTTATGAAGTTTTGTGGGACACCTCGTTTGAGTCTGCACAATGGAATTTTCACTCATGAATTTGTAACAGTATCCAAGAGAGAAACTTAATTCCCAATATTGTCAAAATAGAAGCAGTAGAAATCAACTGAACCGTCAGCAGAGTCAATGCCAGACACTGCTGATGGTTATGGTTTCTGACAATGTTTTCAATTAACAACAAACTCCGGCCTGACGTTGACCAACATTGACAGTCAGGTCAACATTGTCCCTGCCATTGCATAATGTTCTCTATTTGTCATTCAAAGCCCTCAAACTCTATACCCTATCCTTCAAGTGGACAATTGGCATCTCTGGTCAAGGTTAAAAAGCATGGCTTGCAAAATTCCAGGCCTCATCAGTGTTTGAAACAGACTTATTCATCAGAATAAATCTATAATGAATGAATAAATGCCCAACATCCTGTATTCTATGTCATCCTGTACTAAAAATACACTCTTTGATGGTAACCTCTTTAAACGAATTTCCCATTACCGGTATATGACTAATTCACAACTTAATACTAACTTAACTTTGAAACTATTTCTTGCCAGAATTTAAAAATCTGGAATCTTGCCTAAAGTAAGTTTAGTAACATTCCTAATCAAATTTTATATTCATTCCTCATTCTTAATGCTCATTCTAATTAATATGACAAATACAGTAGACTACCTAGCGCAGTGATGGGCACAAATTTTTATCCGAGGGCCGCAAAAGTGTCTGCGATGAAAGCTGAGGGCCGCACACATTTTTTGGCATTTAGAATTAAATTTTTAAGTAGTTTCCAAAACGATTTTAACATAATGCAATATTTACTGTGGAGTGTAAGTAAATGTTAATAAGCCAAGATTGTCAAGTCGAAGAAAAGTAAGTAAATATTAAAAGCATCATTTCTAGTTAACAATCAAGTGCCAAAGTGTAAATCCAATTTGAATGCTGAATTTTCCATTAATTAAGGTGTTGTCAAATATTTCATATGTTTTAGAGGGCCGCACATTAGTATAATTTCTCTCGATGTTGGGGGCCGCACAAAAGGGCTTCAAGGGCCACATTTGGCCCGCGGGCCGCACTTTGCCCACCCCTGACCTAGCGATACCTAAAGATATCCTCATTTCTATCTATGATGCTATGCTATGATTTCATCTGCACTATACC
Source organism: Metaphire vulgaris (assembly GCA_018105865.1). Classification (NCBI taxonomy): domain Eukaryota; kingdom Metazoa; phylum Annelida; class Clitellata; order Crassiclitellata; family Megascolecidae; genus Metaphire; species Metaphire vulgaris. The sequence goes on along the minus strand of CM030868.1, from coordinate 8,102,556 downwards.
ATATTGAACTTGAAGCAAATATGTCCAAGGTTTTGCTATAACAGAGCTCCCTATAAATGAATTCTACTGTAAATAACATTCATCTAAGTTCTCAGTCAAGGGAAAACACAGCCATGTGTAGCAGTTACCAGTAATTAACACTTTCATTAACATTCCAAGTAAGGCTATATTTCATCAACTACTCAGCTACTCCCCCCAACATGTCACTCTGTGGGTAGCTGAGATGACAAGATGGCTGAAGTCAAATGGGTTACAGCTCAACACTGCCAAGACTGAATTTCTCCCCTCCACAGTGGCGGCTCCAGGATTTGGCAAGTGGGGGGCCCGTTGAGGTGGCAACTTCTAATCATGGGGGGCCAACCATTTGTTGTTTAATGTATGTAGCATTAAGTATAGGGTCCCAACAGGGGGGCCACTGGTGGAGCCGCCACTGCCCCCACACACAATGGAAGAATTGATGGAAGAGTATGGTTAGTCATGGATATCTAGAGATGTCCATGGGTTAGTGCACTTGGCCAAAGACTTGCACAGACGGTCAAAGAGATCATATTTCTCAGAAGGCAATGATATTCAGAAACTGGGATGGAGTGATGAAAGGTTACCTACCCACCACCTACATTATTACCCAGGCAATGGAAATGGGGAAAATTAGTTTTTCCAGTTTTTCAGTTCACCAAGTTTTTCATTCAGTTCTGCCATCTAAGATTTGGTGAGAAGTTCCAAGATGTCAATGAGGAATTGAACTTCAGATTTTATATTATTTCATATTAAACCAATAAAAATCATTATTAATCTTATTTTGTAACTGTTTCGCATATGAAATGATCAAAACATGTGTTCTAGTCAGTGGCAGTTCCAGGAATTCTTGGTGGGGGGATGAAAAAATTGATAGGAAGTTGGTGGGGGATGCAAAGTTAAAAAGATAAATGAGAGAAAAAAGGTAAGTCTTCTTAGTGTTTTTGCCCAGTAAATATTAATAAACTTTGCAGGAAAAGGCTGACAAGCAAAAAAATGTCATCCACAGTATTTTTCAGATTTTTTCCTAAATTTACCACAAAAATAGTAAATGTGAAAATTATGAAAGCTTACGAAAAATATGTGGACAAGCAAAAAACCTCCAGTGGGGGATGCATACCCAGTCATCAACATGGTGGAACCTCCACTGGTTCTAGTCAAATTAGTATTTATAGGGATATTCAAAATTAACATAGTTATCATCTTGATAAGGAATCATCTCTAATTAAACATATTAAATGAAATCCAAATTCATTTCAAAATACAAGAGTCACAAATAGTCACAAAATTTACAATAGCACATTGTAAAAGGAATTTTAAATTTATTTCATACATCTCCTACACAACATTAATGCATGCCAATGCTACTTAGTTCAAAGAATGAATTCTTTAACATCCTTAACATCTTTAAAGTTCAAAGAATGTTCTTGTTCAAAGAATGAATTCTAGTTCAAAGAATGAATTCTTAAAATCTTTAACATCTTTAACAGGTCTATTGCCAAACTGAACTATAAAGAAACTCAGCAGATGCTTTAACAAAAAGCCATGTGTGCAATAATAATTATTATAAACCAAACCTTGTTGATTCACACAATTAGAAACTTATTCTAAATATAAACAGAACTCTAAGCAGTTTGTCAAATAAAATGATGTGTTTAAACTTCAGAATACAGCCTCAACTGGAAGCTCTAATGGTCTAAAGCCCTAAACCTTACCCTACAAACAGCCAAGCAAGCTAACCACTGTCAAACGGCAGAACTACCGGTACATAGGATACGGCAGTAAGGCATGAACCAATGACATTCAAAGAATAAGCGTTAGACAAGTGGAGGGGTGATAAGTATTACACCAAAGGCTACATTTCCTTACTTCCTATAGGCAGAGAGCTGAGAGAAATCTCAGAGGATGATTCCTCCTTCTCCCTTTCAGGCAAGGCCACTAGAGTGACCAATTATATCTTGCCAAAACTAGACAAGCCTTCCGGACAGGAGACAGCAGGGCACCAGTCAATGACAACACCATCTGGCTATGAATGGATCCATGGTCTCATTAGGATTTTAATCAGCCTAATTACTATATGGCGGTCAAGGTTACTATACTATAGGGCGGGAAGATAGATGAGTGGTAATATCACTGGGCAGGCACGCCGACGACACGGGTTCAATCCCGTAGGAGCCCCTAAGGTCGACTCAGCCTTAATCGCTAGAGGGCGATAGTAACATCAAATGAGTAGCAATGGCAACATTGCGATAGTAACCATAGGTTCGGCGGAAGAGACTGGCCACCGTCCGCCGATGTATGGCTTAGCCACCTATGGGCTGTTGGCTTTACGGGATCAGCACCGGATTGAGCCTACGGGTGAAAACCTTTACTTTTACTTTAATTACTATATAGCTCACCGCTGTGAGTTTAATTCCTAGGTATCAACTTTTTCTCATCCTCGATCCCCCTCTGTCCTGTCCTGTGTTACTGTGAACCAACTGGTCGGTGTATGTGTTTTGCGGCTGCCTTGACCAGATATTTGTTATAGCGGCCCTACTTTCACACAGGCTTACTTAGCCTCCTAAACCACTTAAAATCACATTATTATTATTACTTTACTTTACAGCTACTACTGTACAGCTTCACTGTCTATGAGACTATGGCCGCTAACATAATCAGAGCAGGGTTTCCCAGACATTATAGAACCGCGGCCCACTTTAGCGGTTCTGTAACGTGCCACGACCCTAATATAGCATGTAACGTAAAAAAAACATGCATTAGGCCATCTGGTGAACGTTAGTTGAAACGAATCTTCTGAGTTTTGAATAAATGGCAAAACAAAAGCTGTGATTCAATTCGAGTGGAAAATGTGACAAATATATTAGACAGAATTATTCATATTTTTGCCAAAAATAAGACTAAAGGAGAGAATTCGATATTGAAATTTTTTGAGCATTATTCTTTTAAATTAGTTTTTTAAAATTTTACCAAGAGCATACCTTTCTTACGGGTCTGAAAAATCTTATAAGTAGGGCAAAATCACAACCCCTAAATAAGACTGTTTCTGGCTTGAGCGATTCCCCATTGTTAGTGGAGTTTCAGAGCAAAATGGTTAGAATTATGCTTTCCTTGCATTATTGCCAAATAAGATTAATAAAATTTTACAAGTACTATATAGGTCAAGTTTTCCAGTATTTTTTAGACTGCAAACACTTCAGCGGCTTTGTAACATGCTGTGACCCTGCAAACTTATTGTCAAATAAAATTGGATAAAACAGTAATCATTTGAATAATAGCCGTGTATGGAGGATTGCCACATGGACCTATCCCATTGGTCATCCACCTGACCGATCTTGGAAGCGCTGTCCTGGTCGTCCCAGGAGAAGATGGATAGACCACAACCATACCCAAACCAGTGAGACTCCATCAACTCTCTGGAGACGTGCCATCCGGCAGAGTCATGGTCAAAGGGGTGACGTAACAGCCCCAGCTGGCCACGCACTTATGATGATGATGATGATGATGATGATGATGATGATGATGATGATGATGATGATGGAGGATTGCAGGCATATAAATTTCTTAAAGCCCAAGCCTACTTGCAACTCTCAAGTCTTGTGACATTGTCAGTGCCGTATTAACCATGGTGCAACTGGTGCACTTGGGCCAGGCCCACTGGTTCAATTATTTTTTTTAATTAAATAAATTATATTAAATCACAAACAATGAATTTTAATAAAAACACAGTACTGATTGTATTTAATCTCTAATAAATATACTTAAGAAAGTTTTCTATATATTTTAAAATTAATTTTCATACTTTTTGGCAGAGGTTTGAAACTTCGAAACTTGGAGTGTTGAGGGCCTTGTAAAGTTTTGTTGCGTTGTTTTTGCCAGGCCTCCAAAAAGTTAATCCGACACTGGACATTGTGGTATTGGTTTGACAATGACACTTTTGAATCTGTGACCCATTAGACTGAGCCCTGCGGCCCACTTTTGGGCCGTGACCCACAGTTTGGGAAACACTGTATCAGAGCACAGCATACCCAGATACATTCAACACACCATTTTAATTTCCACTCCAGGCAGGCAGACACATGACTGTCCCAGAAAAAAATCTCTCATTGCTCAGGAATTAAATCTAGGCCAATAGAACATCTCCCAGTTTCAGAGCTGACACTCAAGGAGAGAACCACTGAGGCACACAACCTGTTACTAATAATCATGACTACCCTAACAGAGGTTTTGTGAAGTAAATGCGCTCAACAAAAACCAATTAAAGAATTGAAAAAAGCAATATTGACATGGTTACTAAATAGAAATCCTCAGAAATCCTCATTCAAATAACTTTAAACGGTGGCAGATAAACACAAGGCATCACCAAACAAGGAGAATTTTAAAACTCCAGTCATCCAACCACATACAGGCACATGATGCATGGCTGTAGCATTTCCAACTCAAGAACCTCTTATTTCCATGACCTAAGGTCACTTCTCACTTTGAAATACCCAATTACAGAAATTACAAACAAATTTTTGGAATCAGTAACTTCTGGATCCCTCAGGCAACCAGACATTCAACCACAGCAAACACAGTCTCAAGATCAAAAGTTCAGCAAATCGAAAACAGAACCGAAGTGTGACTCTTCTGTATTTTTCAAATTAAAACAGATAACTGTCAATCAGTTACAGTGCCGAGAGTCGAGTGGTTAGAAAAGGAACAAAGAGAATTAAGGACTGTCACTCATCTCAGAGACTTACACTGACCAGTGATTGGAGTGAAATGAATTAAGATTTGACATATTGGCACTCCTGCCAATGTCTGTCCCAAATTATTTTGATAGCTTTTCACTAACTAGCTACTTATTACTTGAGAAAATAAAGCATACAAATTGTGACTGGTACACAGCGGCTTCTATCCCCCCCCCCTTGAAGCCGGGCTCAAAAAAAAAAAATCCCCCAAATTACAAATTCCTCTTGCTAATTTGCTCACTTGTGGACTTAGTATTATTTTCAGCCTTTTATCCTTTGTATTAGGCATAGCTATCATGTACCATTGATTACGTCCAGTAGCGTCATTTCACGCTTCTCTTTATAGATAATTTTTGCAAATTTTTGCAAATTTTAGCAATTTCTTGCAAATCTTACGATTTGTGCAAACATTTTTGCAAAATTTTGCAAATTTTGGTCAAATTTGGCAAATTTTTCAATGTTGCAAATTTGCAATTTTTATATTTTTGGCAATTGTTTGCAAAGATTAATACATTATAAATGAATTTTTTTCATTTTTGGGAATGCTCCTGCCTCCAAATGACGCCACTGATTACGTCACGATTGGTGTTATTTTGAATCAATATCAGTGTCGGTTCTGTTCAGATAAGTAGCATCATTTAGCTTATTAATAGTTTATATAATGGTGTTGAAAGCAAAATATTTTCCCCCCCATTTTTTTTCCGGGCGCACACTGCGCCCACCTTAAATAGGGATAGAAGCCCCTGCTGGTACATGGTGAGGTTATAATAGGCAGTAATGCCTCCTAAGTAATGGCTAATAACATTGGCCACCCAAAAAATGGCATCCACAGCAGTGGTTCTTGAACTTTTTTGAAGCAGGTACCATTTGTAAATGTTTGAAGCTGTTCACGTACAACCAGAAATGCACACTTTATGGAAATATCCTTCGAATTAATGTCGTGACTATTTCAATAAACTTTCTTAGCTCGGGACTAAAAATAAAAACAGCACCAGCATTTTTTAAACGAAAATTGTCATCTATCCATATAATATTTTATTCTGTATTTTGAGACTTAGAGACCAGCATTTTCATGATTTAGCATTAATAAAGCCACCTTAAAAACCCTCGGATTTAATTTTATTTCAAATTTTAAATTTTTTTCTGCCTACCATCAATCAGTGCTTCGCACACTACCATTAGTACACCGTACCACACTTCAAGAACCAGAACCACTGATCTACAGTATAACCATGTGCTTATTGTTCATCTAAGAGAAATTGACACATTGACATCATTGAAACTATTGAAGGTTTATAGATGCAAATCAAGTGCAAAATAACTTTATCAGGGCGGTACTGGCAATAGACTGCTATTTTGTCAGCGTTTCAATGGCACAACTGTCACAAACAACATGTTTTTGACAATTACTTGGAACTGTTATGCAGGCCTAATAACTACAACATTTTGTATTCAACTGTACTTTTGCAAATTTCTAGCGAGTGTGTAATTAAAACGAGTTTTGATTAGGATCAGCAACGTTAGAAAACTATTTCTGAGTCATTATTCTTCTTATAATTACCAGGCTTCCTAAGCTGAAAACACATAGAAATAATATAGAAATAATTTGGGAGTGACATTTGAAGGAGTGCCAACATATTTGATAAAGTTCAAAAATTTTTCTAATTTAGAATTTGGCTTAAGATACAGATGTGTGCCGGTTCACTTTAAGCAAAAACTGAGACTACCATAAGTAGACATTTTTAGTACAAGATCTACTTCTATGATGGAAATTCAACTTGCTGATAACTAATCACACAACACATATATCATTGCAATAGCAAGTCAATATGTCAGAAAAAGAAAACTGTTCAAGACACTTGAACTATTTCCTTCAAGAATGCTTTCCAAATAATGATCATTCAATTACCAGCAATCTTAGAATAGTCCACAAAATCTCTAACATGAAAATGTTCCTAAGCTGTTGTGCAATAAAATACATTAGGGTACCAAAGTGAACAACCGTTAACTTTATGTCAATTGAAAAAAAAGATTGGCAATTTATTTACTTAAGGCAAAGTAAGTGACTGTAACTGCTGATAAAATTCTATAATGCTATCTTTACAGAACTTACTATTGGCCAAAGCAAAAAAGCAAACTATAAAAAGGCTCCATAAAGTCTCAAAACAGCCGAAAACAAATAAAACAACTACTGTCACCAGGGTCCATGGAAAAGACTCGGTCTTGAGAGCTGTCAAGAGGATCTATCAGCATAAGTATCTGCTTACATGTACATGGCAAATGTTCACTGCCTCTGTTTAAATGAATTAATAAATAGGGCTGAGGGCTCAACCAATGTCTCCAGATGATAATTATAATATTTCTGATGCACAGTAACTCACTACTCCAGTGCTTCCGAACCTTTGTGCTGTGGCACACAAGTGTGCTGTAGCAACTTTAGAAGTGTGCCACGGCAAAATGTTGGAAAAGTATTTTTTCTTAGACCTAGAATGTAATCTAACAGCTAACATAACTAACGTAAATAAGTTGACAACCTTCTTTCTTTGCCTGTCAGTTTGGGAAAAGGAAGAGATCACGATCACAGATGAGGTTTTTTTACTTGTCGGCTGCAGTGTGCCATTGACTGTATACGTTTCTTGGATAGTGTGCCATGACTGGAAAAAGTTTGGGAAGCACTGCACTACTCAGATGTAAAATGTAACAAACACATTTGCTTGTTTACCAGCAACTGTTACACACACTATGTGTAACAGTTCAATTGTAACCAACATATCGCCAGTAGAAAAAAGAGCTGATAGCATACCTGTATATAGGCTGATGACAGGAATAAGGTATCATAGGGTACCACAAGTGCAGGTGACTAAACACTATACAGTGGGGCTACTCGAAATAGACAAAACTTTTTAATACCTTTAAGTTATCAAGTATCGGAGAACTAATTCCCACAGCAAGCTCTAATTTCATGGTATGCAATCTTCAGTAAGTTGCATAGTTTTACTTAAGATTTGGGCTTGTAAAGAGAAATGTACAGTGGCTAAATCATACACCAAAGCAAACTATACTGCTCAAAATAACTCTTTATTTGAAATAAAGCTTCAGAATGTTCAAATTGTGCAGGAAGAAACAACTAAATCTCCAGAGGCAAAATGTATACTTCAATTAATAAACATGCCACGCTTAACTATTACAATTATTGCATATTGCCTATAAGAGGTGAAACCTCACGTTCCGAGCCCTGCACGATCCAGCTTTCCGGAACTACCCTGCGGCTTTGGTCCTGAGGCCCCCATCTACTGAGAGGCGCCTGCAACTAAGGTCCAGTCGAGATGTCAAACTGGTCATCCCTCCTCCAACTCCGACTGCAAAATTCGGTGAGAGGTCGTTCAAGTGTGGAAATCCCATTCTTTGGAAAGCATTACCTGGCCATATGACTAGAGTCCAATCTAATTCACAAAAAAAAAACTTAAAACTTGTTTCTATGAAACCTCATATAAGTGTAAAGTGCTCTAGCCTTTGGCCCTTCATCCGTGTTTCTGCGCTATATAAATTGACTTTTTAGTCTAACCTAACCTAACAACAGTGGTTTTCACACAGGGCAGTCCCTACTGAACCACTTTAAACCTTGTTATATTATATTATATTAACCTACAAGAGAATTATTGTGGTGGGAAAAGTCAATTAAATACAGCAATCTATTTGCCTCTGTCAATGCTCACAACAAGGTAAATAATAGTTACAGGAGAACAAGAGACATTTTTACATTTTTATATTTTTATGAATAGGTGTTTAATTTATTTTTATATATATACTGGTGTGTATATATTATATATATATATATATACACACAATATATATATATATAATAAAACTACATATAGAACTAAGTACTGAGGGTATATATATATATATATATATTCACACTATACATATATATATATACATTATATATATATATATATGAATATATATATATGGATATATATATATATATACTCCATATATAATATATGGGATATATTATATATATATATATATATATATATACTCCATAGGGCAGTGTGGGACTGTTGGAGAACCAAAGTCAATAAGTCCTCGCCCTTACAATACTTGCAGCCCATTGTTACTCACAAAGAAATTTTCACAACTGACTACAGGCAGAATGACAGTCCTACTAAAAACATCCAAAACAAGGAGTGTTTAAACATATTCACAGATCAGATCCTCTATACCTTCAGCAAATATCAAAAACCAATTGTGTGCTTCAACCTCTACCAGTGACTTGTGATACAGTTAGTCAGTGGCATAGCCAGGATTTCCGGAAAAGGGGGTTTTGGTTTTTGGTTTTCAGCGTGACCAACTTTGGAAAAATCTTGACAAGCAAAAACCGTTACCATCTCCATTTTTCTCCTGACAAACAAAAAAGGTCCTCACCTCTTAAACCATTATACTCTATAGCCAAGGGGGGTTTGACCCCCAAAATCACGTAAAAAAATTTAAAATGCATAGAACTCATTAAAATATTTTGTTTTCGGCAGCCAAGGGAGGGTTAACCCCCAAACGCCCCCTTGGCAATGCCACTGCAGTTAGTCACAGCAGTAACCCCAACTGCAAGGACACCCAATATCCTACGAATTTGTGGGCAGAGGCATCTCATATAATAGATGTAGAATTGGTAGTAAATTACTGCTCAGTGATAAAATTTATATTGACAACTTGTGCAGTAAGCCTTTGCTCAGAAGGTACAATTTTCACAAAACTAACGGATACTTTTGTTCCAGAAAACTTTTGTTCATCCATGAGCCAAATAAATATCGAACATATTTCTATAGTTCTAAGCTTTTAGAATTTTACAATGAATTCAGGTACAAATGGAAGGTCATAAATAATTCTCCAACTGAATCTGACTCTAAACTGCCTTTAAAATTCTACGAGTATACTGCATCGTGATATAATTTCACATAATATGTAACAGGGACTGTTTTAAGAAAATTTTATCACTGCACTAAACTCAGAAAATTTGTGGACATCCGCGCAAAGAACAAGCAAAAAAGGTCATCCGGAAAATTTATCACTGCACAAAGGCAAAGCACAGAAAATTGCATTTTACCGCTGCACATGTTCATTTCATCACTGCACATTTTGTGTGTCACTGCACGTTAAAAAATGCCCTGATAGTCTTGCTCTTTCCCTCTGACTGATACCCTTAGGTATTAGAACTGGTGCTATAGAAGTGCATAATTATCATTATTATTATTTGATATGTAATACACACATATTGGTATATAGGTAATTTAGCAATTGCTGATTCTATGGCCACCCATTTATCAATATGCAGTAATCACAGTGTGAGCACTTACTTTGTGATTCATCAGAAGAGGTGCTATACAAATATCATGTTACAATACATGTTACATTACATCATTTCACTGGGGTTGCATTTCCAAGATATGATAAAACTTACTTTCCCCCCCAGAGAGATAGATCCTTATCTAATAGATTCTTCCTGTTTGAAATTATACATCAAACTTCAAGATGCCATAATTATCAAAAAAACTAGTAACAAGATGATGATGTGTGATTAGTTTTTTTACAAATACATACAAATATGACAATAAAAGTAACAAATAAGAACCAGAAGTATCCTGTTTAAAAATTTTGAACACACAAAGATCCAATCTCAGAAATTAATGACCAGTCAAAGGGTTGGGTCAGAGCTGATAAAGGGTCTCCACTCTCCAGTGACCAAATTCAAGAACCCAGAGCATCATATACATTCAACAAAGCACTGGCGGTCATTGAGTGCTTACAGCTGCATTTGCATAATTACTGGGCCAGATCAAAGATCACTTCCAATACATAGGAAATGGAATTCACTTAGATGAAAGCTATCAACAAAAATCAATCTAAAAAAATACTCTCAAAGCAAGGACACTGATCAACAAACATGACTGACAATTGCACAGGCTATTAACACACGCTAGGATTTTGACATTTTCTGCACATTCTATGCAACTATTTTAAAACTCGAATCATTTAAATATACTGGGATCAAAATTATAATGGGAAAATAATTTTTATAAGCTGTGTTGTTACAGTCCAATCTGTGCCACGGGTCTGAACAGATATGTTGAGACGCAATTGAGAATAGCATGCTAAATCTCTGACTGCTACATGTGCACAGAGTGGTGCACAATCAATCAACATCAGGCACGCTCATGAGAAATTTTAAAATACATAAATCTGCAAGTGACACCAGAAGATGAAGCCTGCTTCATCTGTTACCTCTGCTGCAATATTTATTCCTGTAATCACTTGGAACTCACCAGTTAAATAATAACTAATAACTAAAATAAATAAGAAAATTTAATCGACAACTTAGTGGGTCCTTAATCTTTTAGAAAGTTCATTGTACAAATATAAGTCATATTGTATACAGATTCCACAGGCAGTCAGAAAGCACAGCCCATGAACACTGATCAGTAAACAATGCTACCACCTAGGGAAAGAGTCATAAACTAAGTGAAAATGTTGACCAAATCCCAAAGTGCTAAAGCACACAAGCAGCACAAAAGCAGTGGCGTAACATGCCAATGGTTTACATGGGTTCTACCAGGGTGGCATAGGCCTACAGGAGGGGCCGGAAAATTGTAACAAATATTTAATAAATAAGGATGCAATAATGTTTTTTTGTTGTTTGTCTGGGGAATGTGATGACATTGTATTTGCTTGTCAATGCTTTTTTGGAACAGTTGGTTGGATGGAGGCACAATTTTCCTGTTTGCCCTTGGGCGATGACAACCCCCACCACACCGCTGCACCAAAGTAAATACTGCTCTTAGGCTGGGTCCATTGAAAGACCAATACTTCCGCTGTCACAGTCATGCAGTCATGCACCAACCTATATTGCATGAATACCGGGTAATCTCATTAGAACAACTTAATTGTCTCGTGAATGCATTGGAACAGGCAAAATTGTTCAAAGAGTACCAGAGGAGAATGGTAATTAGGTCACAATAATAAGGACCACAAGGTAATTTGTAGCCAATTGGAAAAAGATTAGACCAGGCCACCACATGTATTGGTTTTCATTATGTGTCACTGGATTTCATTTTTCAAGAATCAATTAAACATGTAAAATAAATTGATCTCCCAAAAAAACTGTCAGCAAGCAAATAAATATTTGCTTATATATTTATATATATATATATATATATATATAAATTATATAATATATATTTGCTTATTTGCTAATATATAAAGATTCTTTTGCAGAGGTTGGTCTTTAGCGTGACAAAGAGATTTTAAAAAAAACGGCTGAAAAACTATTTAAACCATTCAAAGCTGCAAAACTGATTTATGGAATACACTGGTGAAAAACCATTCAAACATCATTGTTGTAAATTGTGCAAGTTTCATCCCAAATATACTGAATTATTTTGCACCCACATATTAAAACACACATTGAGCTCTGAGTCCATCATTAAATAAAAATCCTAAAACCTATGCACAATATGCACCCAAAAATCCTAAAAATTATGCACAATATGCACCCAACATTTCACCCGATAATATATAACTTTTGCACCATATCAAAGAACTTAACTTCATTAAAGCTCAAATATTTCAAATAAACTAATAATGCTAAAAAAGACATCTCATCATAGGTGTAGCCATCGGGGGCCAACCCCATATTCTGATCGGGAGAGATATTCGTCCAAAATTGGCAAGTAGTTGGGAGAGAGGGTAGTATTAAATCGAGGAAAACACCCCAGACAGCAGACTTTAAAACATTTGAGATGACGACTGTTTTTTCAAGACCATTGGACTGAAAAATGCCCCCTATTGTGAAATCCTGACCACGCCATGCACTGCAACTCATGCACAGCAATCTATGTCAATTGCTCATTCATCTAAGGATATGGATGGCATTTTGGCTAGCAGAAGAATTTTAAATGGTCTTTCTCATAACTACAGAGGTCTCTAAACCAGCACTAAATGGGTCCATATTCACAGCTGAGATCAGGAGAACTTCACAAAAGCAAAGCAAGCCACTGCAACAAAGGCTGGCAATTATCTCTGAAATATAGTAAATCAGTTGTGCTAATTGGGGTAACTGATACAACTGGCTGAAACCCAATCCTGGAGCATTTTCATTCCTGCTCAGACCTGTAGAAAATGGGGGTGCGAGGGTGCAGGGACCCTGGAAAATAAAATGTGTAGGCCATATACTTGGGAACGTGTCTGATGTAATTGCCAAATTTCATGCTTCATGATATCTTTAGTATTTGCTGAAATATGGCCAAAAAACTGAGGAGACGCAAATTTTAAAATTGACAACGGAATATAACGCCATTATAAAGTGATGAAAATTATTTTGCTTATTTTTTGGCCCTGAAAATGGCCGTTTCAAATGGGTTTTCAGATGATTTGTTGCGGGAGCAGGTGCTCAAAATGCCCACCGTTAGCCTTAACACATGCTGACAAGCGCTTCTTCACTGACAGTATTGACTTCTTGATCTGGTCCTCAGGCAAACTCTCCCAGATATTCTTCAGCACAGTCTTCAACTCCGTGATGCTCTGCGGCTTTGGCTGATACTTTTGATATCTGTCGAGCATGATTCCCCAGACGTGGAGGTCAAGTGGATTGATATATTGGGAGTATGTGGCCAGTCATCTTTCTTGATGAAATCTGGATAATTTTGCTCCAGAAAATCCTGGGTCCTGAGAGCAGAGTGGGCAGGTGTTCCGTCTTGTTAGAATATAAAATCTTCTCCTAACAAATCATTACAGTCCTGTAGGAGATCTGGTAGCAGGTGAGTTACGTAGCACTCAGCATTCACTTTAATTGGATTTGTCTGGTATGAAATGCAGGCGACCCTTGCCCTGATGGCACACCCCAGCAGACACCATGATATGTCTGGAAAACTTGGCCCATGGTTCTGATGGCAAATCTCCTTTCCTTCCCACACCCCACACTCTCTTGCCTTGACTGTTGACTGGCAGATCAAGGTAGAAGGCCTTTTCGTCAGTGAAAAAGACCTTCTTAAGTTTGGTTACAGTCAAGCATCACATCAAACATCTGCAGCATTGTCAATTTTAAAATTTGTGTCTCTTTAGTATTTTTGCCATATTTTAGCAAACTCTAAAGATATCAGCATGAAAGTTGGCAATTACATCAGACACATTCCCAGGTATATGGCCTAAAAATTTTATTGAAAACACAAACACGTGGCCGAGATATTACCGGTAAATGCCAAGCATTGGTCAACTTTTTACTTTTACACACTGTATGTAGATTTACAGGGGATCAGAGCCCTTTTGCATGACCTTTTTTCTCGTCAGCCTTTCTTTAACAGAAAAACACAGAAATTTCCAAAAATATGCGAGGTGAAATAAGTACATAAATAGAAAATTTAGGCACATAAACGGGATATTTCCTCATTTTACCCACATATTTAGGACCTCTGAGACTCTGAGTCCCACATATTTCCCAAAAATCACTGGCATTAAACGCACAGCACTAACTGTTGTAAGACAAGCAATGCTGGGATGCACAGTACATGTATACAGCAAAGCATAATGGTAAGGCAGCAGGTAGGTGCCACGTATGAGAGATAAAAAGCTCTAGACATTATCAGTGGCAACACCTGGATTGAAACAGCATTCCCAATCTCAGCCGGCAAAGCACTGTTCAATGACATAGAACCCTTGTAATCCAGGGAGTGGCGCCTGTAGCCAGGGAAGAAGTCCCGTTGGAACTTTGGTCAAAGAAATTTGGTCAGAATGAATTTCGAAGAGTGCTGTGAATGGAGCCATATCTCAAGTACAGACCGACCAGTTCCTCAAACAAGACCGATGGAGTGCAGGGGTGAAAAGAGCGGAGGAGAAGCAGAAGCAGACACAGATACAAGCAGCAGCTGCAGCAGGTATAGCTGAAAGGGCAAGAAGAGATCCGTCTTACTCATCCAGCAACTCAGCTGCTCAGAAGCAGAAACTGTGACTTGAGAACATCCGGCCACAGCAGCCCCAGACTGCTGCTGCTGCTGCTGCTCTAAAACAAAGACAGGATCATTAAAAAATTTATCGGATAAATCTTTCAATAAAAACAGCTTAAAGAGCCTGAGTCAGAAATCAAAACCACATCTAAGCAGTTCTCCAGTATCACCATTAAGCAAAATAAAATACCAAAAAATTCCAAAGCATTTAAGTTACTACTACTACTACTACTACTACTACTACTACTACTACTACTACTACTACTACTACTACTACTACTACTACTACTACTACTACTGCCACTACTACAGTGGATCCACTTAATCACATACTGCTTAATTGCATAACCCGCATAATCACTAACACCATAAAAACCCAAACCAGTGTTTTGTGCGTACAATTAATTAATTATCAGACGTCCTGGCATAGCCCAGTTAATCGCATAAGCAAGGCTTGCACGGCACCTATGCAATTAAGCGGGTTTCAATGTACCACTATTACTAATAATAAAAATAATATAAAATATTATTATACTGACAATTTGTATAGCATTTATCTGAAAAAGTATCATTGTCAATGACGATGGTGATGATGATGACTTAAAAATTAGACTTACAATCAATTCAAAAATAATATGAAAATACCATCCAGAACAAAATTATGATAAATGACTGCAGTAACAGATCGTATTGTCGCCTTAATTTCAAAGCAGAATGACAACTGTTGCTGTTTAATTGTCTCAGACGTCAAAATCCAGTCAGCATCCAAAGACATGGTTTCAATGAAGACAAATCCTGGTAATAATATCTGAATACATTATTCATGATTCGCTACTCAAACATAGAAACCATACAGACAACGACTATACACAATGATACGTTCTTCAGCTCCCAACACACAAACAGAAGAAGTGCAAAGCAAGTGGCATTCAATAACCGACAGGTTTATTCTGAGTGACAATGAATGAGGTTTTCTTCTGTAATGTTTCTTAGAATTCAACACAGAATCATCTCACTCGGCATTTTCAAATATTTTCAAACGATTGATCCTTCAGCTCATCATTCCAGATCAGCAATAATCCACAACGTATACTACACCATAACATTACCGAAATTATTAAGACTTCACCTCCACTTAATTTATAATTAATGATAGCTGTAAGCAGCACTGCAAAACATTCTGGAGCTATAACAAATGTAAATGAGCTTCAAAATTTTACTTCTTTATTTTCTTCCCAATCTTTGCCCACGATAAATCAAAAGCTTCACTCTAAACTGAACTGAATGTCTTCTCCTTTAATCTGTCCATCCTATAATCATCTTTGCCAACCATAATCTGAACAAATAACAGGAAATGTTTTCCCCAGAAACAATCAGAAAACTACCATTATTATTATTATTATTATTAGTAGTAGTAGTAGTAGTAGTAGTAGTAGTAGTAGTAGTGGCAGCAGCAGCAGTAGCAGTGGTGGTGGTGGTGGTGGTGGTGCAGGTGGTGGTGCAGTGGTGGTGGTGGTGGTGGTGGTGGTGGTGGTGGTGGTGGTGGTGGTGGTGGTGGTGGTGGTGGTGGTGGTGGTGGTGGTGGTGGTGGTGGTGGTGGTGGTGGTGGTGGTGGTGGTGGCAGCAGCAGTGGTGGTGGTGGTGGTGGTAGTAGTAGTAGCAGCAGCAGCAGTGCAGTGGCAGTGGTGGTGGTGGTGGTGGCAGCAGTGCAGTGGTGGTGGTGGTGGTGGTGGTGGTGGTGGCAGCAGTGGTGGTGGTGGTGGTGGTGGCAGTGGTGGTGGCAGCAGCAGCAGCAGCAGCAGCAGCAGCAGCAGCAGCAGCAGCAGCAGCAGCAGCAGTGGTGGCAGCAGTAGCAGCAGCAGCAGCAGCAGCAGCAGCAGCAGCAGCAGCAGCAGCAGTAGCAGCAGCAGCAGTAGCAGCAGCAGCAGCAGCATCAAGACGATTTATGGAGTGCAATAAGCATAGTAGAAGGCTAAAGTCAAGAGAGCAGCAGCAGTAGCAGTATCAAGCGATTTATGGAGTAACAAGGGACACTGTCAAGAGGTGTTAAACATGTGCATCTTAAGGCACTTGATAAACAGTTCAGGGGAGGTCACAATTGTCACATTCTTCAGTAGAGTTCCACAGGCTTGAATTGCCCCTCCAGAAGTACCTGTCACCAAAGACAGTCATAGCATGGAAAACAGATCTTTGCTGAACAAACAGGCATTCATCTTACTACTGTTTTCAAATATATCTTGTTATTTCAAAGTAATTAATCAAATACTCTTAATAAATAAAATAAAAATAATTTGGAGAAACATCGTTCACGCAAGGAAATACTATTCTTTGGAATGCGTTACCTAGTGATGTAACAAGAGAGTCGAACCTGGACTTATTCGCAAAGAAACTCAAAACTCACCTTTATCAGACGTCGTATACGAACTGTAAAGCGCTCCTGACTTTGGCCTTCTTCCATGTTTTTGCGCTATAAGAAATTGACTTGTTAACTAACTAACTAACTAACTAACTAAATCAGTAAAATTTAAAAATTGCTTATCAAATATCATCCCAAATTCATGAAGCAATAACAAAAGTGAAATGATTAGAGGCAATCAGTTTGTTTGCCAACTATTATTACTTCGCTGATCAACTCACTTTCACAATCTAAATTACACATGTCAATGTGGACATAACATAGTGTTACAAATCATAACTATCACCTGCATTGCTGTATACCATAATATGATAACATCACTATATCTCAAAGCATACAGCTTTAAATATCGTAATCAACAAACAAACATATTACAACAACAATACGGCTCAGAATTCCTCAAAACTAAGCTTGGGCAGTTCTGATGTACAGATCAGAAACATGGACATTAACAAAAACAGAAAGGAAGCTGGAAGCTGCAGAGATGTTGTTTCTCAGACATATGCAAACAATTTCAAGGACAGACATAATAACCAATGAGGAAGTACTAAAAGCCTTTGGTATAAAAAGAAAATTGCTACAAACCACAAGAAAGCAACGGCTTGAATTTTTTCAGACATCTAATAAGAAAAGACAGATTGAAAATCTAGTTATAACTGGAGGAAAGAGCAAGAGCAAAACAAAGAATATAGCATGCAGACTGTCTAAGAGAAGCAACAAGAACTAAAGACAACATCAAACTGATAAGGAAAGCGAGAAACAGAGAAGAGTGGAAATCCATGGTTGCCAACGTAGCAATACATGGCACATGAAGAAGAAGAAGAAGAAGAAGAAGAAAAAAGAAGAAGAAGAAGAAGAAGAAGAAGAAGAAGAAGAAGAATCAACAGCTAATGGTATGATATTATTATTATTATTGATATTATTCATTGGCTGAGAAAATATTAACTTCTTATAGAACTTTGAAAAGAAAATGATCACTGAAGATCAAAGGATGACAGAAAGTCATTCCTGTCAGCTATCAGACATTACACCCTGACACATCATCCAAACTAAAACCTCAAAACTGTATAAATACAGGTACCTAAGACAGAGATACACTGGAATACAGTGTATCTGTGGTACTGCAGTTAATGGAACATAGTTGTACAACTTGTACTGCATAAGGCTCATTATTTTACAAACACAGTAAATACAGCAGACAATACAGTAAAGACAGCAGACAATAGTACCGTATATACTTGCAATTAAGTCGAGAAATTTATGCTCTAAAATTTGCTTAAAACACAGTTGACTTATCTGCGAGTATATACGGTAGCAATCAAGATCATTATTTGATTCTTTCAGATTGCCTGATATCTTCACATGACACGAGTGTTTTGTCAATGTTCTAGAATAATAAGCTGGTTTTTGGTATTAAAGAAACCATATTTGCTCTTTTTGGAAAAAGGAAAACAAATTTTTCTATTAAAATGAGCAACACAATGTCAGTGCTTTCGACGCCAATCCTTGCTGCCATTGGGTGGAATTGCTTGCCGTGAGAAACAGAAAGAACCAGACAACATTCTCTAAATTTTAAATGCTAAAAATTTCAAAAATATCTGCTATTTATCAACTGCATTTGCTACTAAGAGAAGTACTGGAGGGGAAGATGGCAGGGAACATGCGAAAAGGATGACCAAAGACTAAATAGCACTAGAGTGGATGTCCAATCCTACAGCAAAGAACAAGTATGAGACCCTGAAAAAAAAGCTCAAGATAGAAAGAAGTGGTGGTGGTGGCGATGATGATGATGATGATGATGATGATGATGATTTCGGATCTGTCAATATATTCAATACTAACCAAAGTAAACTATAGACTAACACAGGAAACTAACTAATCAATCTGTAGAAATTGTTTCTGATTAATGTTGTGCAGGAATGAGAAAATAAGGTGACAATGGAATTGTGGTAAACTGCTATAAAATTTAAAACTTTCATAATATATAGAAATTGTTAACTTATTTTAAAAGCCATTATCACCAAATTCGTACAAAATGCTGTGATTTTGATATTTAGCAATTCAAATTCAATTTGAATAATTTGAATGCAATGATTAGTGACTTGACATTTTGTGCTTCTATTTCAGAATTTAAAATATTTACAAACATTGAGAATATTTGAATCAAAACCTGTTCAAATATTTATCCACTGCTGCCCAATATAATGTCAACTTTTGTCATCCTAACCCAAAGACTTGCCTTAGTTGTCTCCCACCAAAAAAACATAAAACATCGTTGCTATTCTGTCAATTGGCTTAATTGTCTTAAATAGCTACTAATTAAATGACCCATGTTCTCTATGACAAATGACAATTACAGTCAGTTGTGTGATGAGGTATCGGTACAAAGAGGACAAAATACACTATACAGATCCATTCAGTCTGACTCGGGTGAGGTGGGTGGCGGCTGCGGGGAAGTGTTGTGTTTTGCACAAAATTAATATCAGAACTAAGGTTGTTAAGACCGTTGGCTTTGAAGAACCGGTTAACCGTTCAAAAAAAGGCCGGTTAACCGCTCGTTAGCGGCAGTCTGGTGTCGTGCCAACATCAAAGCGCTTTGATGCGCCGGCACCTATGCCGGCATCCTGTGCAGCTACAAAAAAGCGTTTTGATGTTTTCAAATTGAAATTACAGTTAACCGGTCAAAGTTAAAAGGACTGGTCCTTGCTCTTAGGACCGGTTAACCGGTTAACAACCTTAATCAGAATCCACTCAATTGAGAGTGCCTTCTATGGCCAATGAAACAAGTCACTTGACAGCTGTCAAGTGAAACAGAAACACGTGATAGCCTAATCTGGAAATAGAAATTATACAGGGAATATACTAATAATTTTAAACTGAAAATAAAACAGCATTGGCCAAGAACAGGACATAGAATTTGGATACTTTGTTCAAATGCTTAGATGCTTTGCACAGGTCAATTCTGTTTTTATCTCTACATTTGCCACATCACTTAATCACAATCTCTTGCAACTGATAATTTTAGATCAACATTTATTTATTTCTGGGTTTTGAAGCATCGTCATCAATGCTCCCTCTAAGGAATGACTCTGCATGAGCAAAAACAGATCCTCGTGAGCATAAATAATTTGTGGCCCAAGTCCTGTGAGCACTGAGCAGTGAACAAGGTCATTTTGAACCATGTCAAATACAAATTACAACTTTACAAGTAGCAAATATTTAGCGCTTACAGAGTAGTACAGATAAACTTACAAACAGCATAGATTGTTGCACATAGCATTATTAACATTATTAAAAATCACAATTTGTGTGCACAACGTTTGATAATTACCCGTGCTCAACTGAATAACTTTTGTGCGCAAAATATCAAATATCAGTTTAGAGGGAACATTGATTGTCATGCTGTTTAGCATAATCTCGCTTCTAAATTAGCTTTCAAAAATATTCCAAAGAATTCAAAGATAATTTAATTCAGGAATTCAAAAATCAAATTTTTAAAATTAATTAACATTGGCTTAAAAATTCTAGGCTCTGCTGGAACATTCACAGAAGTACCATGCAAGGCAATGAAATGAACTTTCACATTTCTAAAATTTCACTTTGCTAGTATAAAAAACTTTCTCAGATCAAAGTCTAATTAATATTCATCAACTAAGCATTTCAGTTTTCCCTTCAACTAAAAATCAATAAATTACACTTAAGAATATAGAAATCACGCACTGGATAAATTTCACAGTCATGGTGCTATGGCACATAATTAGCTCACTTCCAAGATTTGTCAGTCAGTATAAAAATTAATGGCAGAAAGCAACAGGCTGTCAACACCATTCTCAGATATTAAACTACGTAAATTAGGCACACAAACATAATAACACAATCACTTATATTTCTATTCACTATATTCGTTATAATGTCCCTAAAGACGTATAGGCCTAGTTACTCTTTTCAAACCTCTAAACTTGTATCAACCTACTTTGCCCTGCTCATCAAAGTATGCAATCTCAAAACAGCAAACAACTGCGAAGAGACTATGAAGAAGAAGAGACTATGAAGAACCTTGGTTCAATCAGTGAATGAATAAACTTCTATGGCGCCACTATCATAATGCCCAGGGCATCATCCGTGGCGCACCAAATTCAAATTGAATTAGAGCCAGGTCGGGCCTGAAAGATCAGTCAGAAACGGTTCACTCGCTAGACCGTCAGCCTTGCCTTAGATGAATCGAAGTTCTATCCCTGGACACTCGAAGCGTACTTTACTATGGTCGACGTAGCTATTTTTGTCGGTGCGTTGTTATCAAAGCGCTATATAAAGTGAATATTTTCGAATCATGTAAAAAAGGCAAAATTCACACGGGTAAATGTCGGTTAAGTGCGGACGAATGAAGAAGGATCTATGGCTGAGACTTTAGAGTTACCTTCGATGTTGACGATGTGTTCTCTGATCTGTTGTTGGAGAAGGAGGTTTGGGATGGTGTCTGCGAGATCGTACAGGGAGTAGATACTCGGGTGGACGCTCTCGAAGCGCATGATCTCCTGCTGGATCGCCCTCGTGTTGCTGATGAACGGATTGCTCGAAGAACGCGAATTCATTTTCGCTTTTCTTTCGATTTATTCGATTTAAAAATCAAATGTAAATTTCAGAAAATCATTCCCTTGTAATTATCATCGGCACTTGCTTATATTTTACTTACACTTATTAAATAAACAACAGAAGAACCGGAACAATAGTGGATAAGTAAGATGATCGGCAATCAACAAATAGAAAAAGACCTGTTAAACCAGAATCTAATAAAACAGCGGTTCCCAAACTGTGGTCCGCGGACCGAAGTGGGTCCGCGAAGCAAGCCTGAGGAGAGGGGCTGCAGCCGGTATATTGTTCCGGGGCCCATGGAACCGAAAGGAGCCCATGCCCGATAAGATTTTTTGCTTGCCAGACTGTTTTTGGAGAGTCGATAACGATTTTTTGTTTTGCTTGTCAGGTGTTTCGGAGGAGAGTTGATAAATTTTTTCTGGGACCCGTCACAATTTTCTCGTACCGGGGCCCGGAACTTCTCTCGGCGGCCCTGCCGCGGAGGATATGGCGGGGGTCCGCCAGAGCCTCCCAGAATATTAGCAGTACTTCATAGTTTTAGCATTAACAGTCTGTGTTCTCAAATTCTGTGTGCCGGTCGAGCCATCAATATCAATAATAATTAATATAAATCAGAGGTTCCCAAACTTTTTGGATTGCGGACCCCTATTTTGTTCTAAGCTTAGCTCGCGGACCACATTATTTAGCAAGTAGATGTTACAGTTAACATGCAGGTAGTTCTTTCTTTTGGTGTTTTTGTTGCTGTTGTTATAGCCATCCCATTAATATTAATTTACTCTTTAGTAACGCGCAGACTATTCCCACAACACCTAAGGCGACATGTTACGATGCGGATAATCATAAAATACAATTAAACACTGAACAAACATTGTTGCATAACAGATAGATTGAACACACTTTTTTCGGATTCAGCTACTTCGAAAAATTATCTTAAATATAATTACTGTTAATGAGATGGATGTGCTAGCTTTTTGCACAAACTGTCAATTCTTGAGTGTATATTGTAGAGGTGGGTCGATTAATCGAAATCGTAATCGAAATCGCGATTTTTGGAAAAACCGAAATCGAAATCGACACGATTATTAAATAAATCGAAATAATCGATAATCGTCGAAAAAATAATCGAAATCGCGATTATTTTTCGATTATTCCCGTAAGTTATATTATACAATATTTCCGATTCAAAGAAAGATCAATTTACCGTTGATTATCAGATTTTCATTGAAAATGGATTCAACTGCGTATAAAGACAGGCACCATCATTCTGGGTTTGACAGCAGCTTTCGATGCGGTGTGGCATGCGGGTTTAATGTACAAACTCTCGCTCAATTTGCCACCCTGGTTCTGTAAACTTGTGGAATTACTCATCTCTGACAGACGGTTCTTAGTTCACTTGGGAGATGTCAGCTCCTGCAGACGTCAGCGAAACGGTCTAACAGTGCTGTGTTCTAGCACCTATGTTATTCAATTTGTAGGCTTATAGGCCTACAAACGACTTACCGGATACCATAGGTAGGAAGTTTGGATACGCTAACGATATCGGTCTTGCCACCCAGGCTCGATCCTTTAAGGAGATTGAAGACCAGGGTTATTTCTAGGATTGTGAATTGGGGTGGGGTGTCGGGAAAATCTGGGGTGTGTTTATTTCTAGGATTGTAGGATTGTGAATTTGGGGGTGTCAGGAAAATCTGGGGTGTCAGAATTTAGAAGTCTCTACCGAAAAAGGCTGACAAGCAAAAAACCTTATAGAGACTCACAAAAAGTCTGACAAGCAAAAAGTCATCCGAGGATAAAAGTTGTGGGGTGTATTTCTCCATTTGGGGGCAGGCCCCTTCAGAGGCTGAAGGAGGCCCAGGCCAGTTGGAATTTCGAGGCCTCTCCTAGCCTTCCCAACAATTAAAATTTTGACAAGCGAAAAAAGTTAATTGCCAATTTTGAGGACCACAGAATACCTTCCTAGCTTTCCCAAAATCCCAAAATTGTCGACAAGCAAAAAAGGTCATCACCAAATTATTGTGAGGCCCCTTCTAGTAGTAGCTATCTAGCTTTCTAGCTCTCCCAGAATTCTAGACAAGGAAACAAAGGAGGCCCCAAATGATGGAGGCCAGGCGAATGGCCCTCCTGGCCCCCCTCTGAATGGGCTTGTTTGAGGGTGTTCAGGGCTAATCAATATGCATTCTGTATGCATACCATTGTCACATTACCAAATTCTAGGGGGTGTCGACCTCAAATTGGGGTGTTGGGGGTGTTAGGGGTGTAGAAATATCCCTGCTGAAGACCAACTGAACATCGATACACAGAGGATTGCCGAATACTGTAAAATATGGCGGGAAAGCCAGTTTCTAAAGGTACTGTGAAATAATCGAAATCGAAATCGCGATTATATAAAAAACCGTAATCGTAATCGAAATCGTAATCGTGAAAAATAATCGAAAATAATCGTAATCGTAATCGGAAAAAATAATCGTAATCGACCCAGCTCTAGTATATTGGCACGCAGGCTCACAAGTCACTTTCAACTAAGGATTATGCTTTCAACGAAAAGGTTGGATCTATATAGGCCTACTTCGTTTCCATTATTGTGCACTTATATTTAATGGCTAAGACCCTAAAATCACACGAGGATTTTATTTGTGTTTTTGAGGTGCTCTTTGCTGTTTTTTAAAAAAATCTCACGTTTCTTCTGTTAGCCATTATGGCCCAAACTCTATAACTCTGAAATTCTGAATAGTGTGTGATACTGTGTACTTGACTATTATTTCTGATTGTTACTGGAAGTTAGAAGAGTGGTAGGCCTAACAACGCTGGACGATGGAGCAGAAGGTCGCGGGTTCAATTCCCGCAGGAACCCTAAGGTCGACTCAGCCTTACTCGCTAGAAGGCGGTGGTAAAATAAGGAGCAGCGTTAAGTTGCGAGGTAAAACGTGCTTCTGGGGAAAGTAATGGCAACCTACCCCAGATTAATGGATTATACCACCTACGTCGCTGATTGCCTAGACCGGAGATAAGTGCGGAACCCAACTCTTGGACTCGAGTGCGGGACCTACCTAGCTACCTTTTTTTTACTGAGGTCTGGTGGTCTTTGTTTATGATTGATAGATGCAGCCCTAACTGATCTGGTGGCGGCCAAGGGAATTTGTTGTCAGAATGATGTGAAAAGAAAGTACTGACACGCCTTTAATTTCTTTTTTAGGCCCTATTTCTCCAGGGCCAGACGGCTGGTAACTGAATAAGCACAGTGTATACGAGACGAAATATCTCTTTAGTGAAACAAAATCTGTTATGGGGTCGTCCATAAATTACATAACACGGCTAGGGAGGGGTCCGGCCATTTGTTACGAAGTGTGACGACGTTGTGGGGTTCCGTAAATGTGACGTAACGCAAAAAAATTTAAGTGACCTCTTTTGGGCTTGAAAGAGACTTTGTAGAGGAGAAATGACCTATTTTTTGCTTGTCAGAGATTATGGAGAGAAAAAATGACCTCTTTTGAGGAAAAAATACAAAGATGAAGGTCTGGTGGTCTTTGTTTATGATTGATAGATGCAGCCCTAACTGATCTGGTGGCGGCCAAGGGAATTTGTTGTCAGAATGATGTGAAAAGAAAGTACTGACACGCCTTTAATTTCTTTTAGGCCCTATTTCTCCAGGGCCAGACGGCTGGTAACTGAATAAGCACAGTGTATACGAGACGAAATATCTCTTTAGTGAAACAAAATCTGTTAGGGGGTCGCCATTTGTTAAATTAGTGTAACGACGGCTAGGAGGAGGTCCGGCCATTTGTTATCTCTTTGGGCTTGAAAAGTGTGACGACGTACGAGGGTTCCGAGAAAAATACAAAGATGACGTAACGCAAAAAAATTTAAATGACCTCTTTTGGGCTTGAAAGAGACTTTGTTACGTAGAGGAGAAATGACCTATTTTTGCTTGTCAGAGATTATGGAGAGAAAAAATGGCCTCTTTTTGAGAAAAAATACAAAGATGACCATTTTTTGCTTGTCAAGACTTTTCGGAGGACTAAAATGGAGGGGGTCGGCCCGTTGTTACGTCATATTTTAGGGGTCTGACGTTTTGTTACGTCGCGTTACGTAGAGGGGAGGGTGTCAAAATAATGCCAAAATCGCGTTACGTAATTTATGGACGGCCCCTATGAAAAGCGTTCTCAATAAAGACTTCCAATAAAAATTAACTTATGCAGTCTATTGGGCCCTAATTATGGCGGCTCTAGGATTTGGGCTGGGGGGTCGTTTGGGGGCAAATACTAATCGGGGCCAACCATTTGTTGTTTAATATTTTAGCATAAGTATAGGGTCCCAACAAGCCACTGGGGCCAGGCAGTCAATAGGAGCACGGGCCCCTTTGCCCCCCGGTGGAGCTGCCACTGCTCTCTGCCTCGCACGACCTCGCGAGGCCTCCATAATTTTATCCCCTATCCCGCTAATTATTCTCTGGCTGGCGGTGTATAATGAATATATATATATATATATATATATATATATATATATATATATATATATATATATATATACATATATATAATATTCATTCTTATTATTTGCATTAATTATTATTGTTATTGGTGGCCCCTAAAGCAAACATAATTTGAGAACAAATACTGTTAATGCTAAAACTACGAAGTGCTACTGAATATTTTCAAAAGGCTCGCGGACTTTGCCAAATCCTCCACTGACATTCGGTCTCGGACCACAGTTTGGGGAACCGCTGATACAAATCATAGAATTTGATATAATATGATTAAAGAATAATAATATTCAATATATCTGCATCACCGCCAGCCGGAGTTAATTAATGATTATTTGTTAGCGGGTGAATGATTGAACCATATCGCGGCCTCGTAGGCTAATAGAAAACAAAACACAAATAAAATCCTCGTATGATTTTAGTCTCTTAGTTATATTAAATAGAAATTATATAAGAACAAAGCCTCCTAAACAAAAATGAAAACGAGACTTTTCGTTGAAATTGACTCTGTGCGTGCGTGCTTGTCAAATTTCAAAAAAAAGAATTCAGTTTGTGCAAAAAGCAAACAGAATCCATCTCATTAATAGTAATTAGGCCTAGCAGTGTTTAAAGCCTAAGAGAATTTGACGATCTAGCTGATTCTGGGAATATACGTTAATCGTAGTGTTTAACTAATCGTGTTAAAATGATGTAACAACGTTAATCATCCAGTGTTTAATTGTAGGGCCTGTATTATGATAACATCGTATAGTAGGTCTATAGGCTATAATCGTCTAATAGAACTTTTCTTAAATTGTCTGTCCTGTTATTTTTTTAAAAATGACTATAACGTTTAGCCAAAATTGTTAAATAATGTGGTCCGCGATATATAGCTGGAACAAAGTAGGCAGACAAATCAAAAGTTTGGGAACTCTCTGAAAATAAAACAGAAAACATAATACAATTATTATTATGCACTTTAAAATCAGCAATTTAAAGCACAAATGCGTCTCGGCATTGACAATATAAATCGGCAAAAGAAAAGTAACTACTAATGATATTGGGTCTGTAATATCATGTAGTAAATACAATCCCAGCAATAGGCTAATGCAGTCAAGTTCTCGAACTTTTTTACTTTGTTAGGTCCCTGAGATATTTTTGATGACTCGCGGCTGTACTAGGATTAACTACAAGTTATTTAAAACTTTATTGGGAAAGCAGACAAGCATATAAAAAGAAGGTAAACAAAAGAAAAAGTAAATCACAAACACAACTCAGAGCTAACAACTACTCTTGCACATACAAGTTATTATAATTTTATAAAATTTCATTTTCTTCTCTGTATTGATAACCGAGATGAAACCAGCTATTAACCGATCCCAAGATATATTCAACAATCCAACATAAGCCAGAACAGATCCAATCATTACTTTGTTATGTACATTGCATAACGTCTGCATACAGCTCATGCTGTACATTTTTTGATCCAGTTATTTAAATCTAGATTCTTGTTCGACACTACATACTTCAGTAGCATATAAGATGAATAGGTGAAACAAAACGTTTATAAGTCAATACATAATCAACTCAGAGGAGTATTGATTTGCTCTTGCTGTACAGATTTTTTAAAATTTTTATAAAATTTCATTTTGGTCTCTGCAATTGATATCCTGGAAATGACGACCAGCTCTAACTACGATAAGATATTTCCAACTCATCAACATAAGCCAGAACAGATCCATTCAACAATCTGGGAGCACAGACCATTGCATAACGTCTAACTGGCCTTCATTTTTGGTTTTTGGACATTAAACTTCAAATCTAGATTGCCTTTTAAACACTATCATACATCAGTAAACATTGCTGTGGACTGATGCATTCATGAATAGAATGAGAAATCAGTAATCATCAGCATAAAGTAAAACAACCCATGAACAAAGTATTGATGTAACAACCATAGCCAGATTTTTAAAGAAACAAGATCATCCACATATACAGCAAACATTTACCCCAGCTAAGACCTTGAAAGAACCTGATATGACAGGAATATTTGCATAACACTTATCATAGCTATTAGAACATCAATGAAGTCAGGGGGTGCCTCTCTGCATTAATTTTCTAAACAAACCAAAGTAACATACTTTTATCGAATGCCTTGAAATATCAAGGCAGTAATCACGGCTGTGGACTGATTTCTGTTTAAATAATTTAAAAACACCCTAAGGGTATATATAGCATCTGAGCAGCCTAACTGATTTGAATCCAAATTGCAGGTCCGAGCTATTCAGATGTGATCCAATCATGGACAGAAGGCAATGTTCAAACACCTTAGAGATAACTGGACTTAATGTTATTCCACGGTAATTTTCACAACTAGTTGGATCTGTACAGCCCTTCAATAGAGGAATTATGATTCCTCTATGAAGCCATTGGGCACATATCCAGTTTGCAGCATCAAATTAAACAGGTTGGTTATGCATAATATGACCACTGGATGAGCGAACATGATATGCTCAACTGTCAAGTTATCATATCCAGAGGCTTTACCTCTCTTCAATTTACAAGTGCTGAATCCACTTCTTCTACTGAGATGAGTGGACGATTTGTACTTTTTTGCTTATATACATTGTACTCTTGCTCAAATTTAAATTTTTCATCTAAATGCTTCTGTATGTTATTTGGGGTACATGCAGATTCAAAAACTTAACAAAGACATTAGCAATTTCACTCTCGGTACTACATCCATCAACACTCTGACTGCCTCTTTCACTCCCTTGGCCTTGAATTTGCTATTCCATGCTTTCCAAAAATTCATGCATGTTCTTTTGCATGAGAGCTTCATTAAGTTCATCACTAAAGAAATTTTTGTTGTCTCTTTCTTTTGTTTAATTGTAATTTGTATAGCCCCTTGGCTTGCTGCATTTTCTTAAAAATCTCCCCCAAACCTTGGTTTGCCAGAAGCTTCCTACAGCTTGAAAGTTTCAATGGACTTAGATTTCAACTCATCAAGCTGTGCATCCCACCAGAATTTATAAAAATTAACAGGAACCCTGGGGACTATCATGTCTGCTGGGGATTCAACCACAGAGTCATCTTTTTGTGATAGTTTTTGATATTGTATCTAAGATCAAGTCCCATCTTAAGTTTAGCCTCAATTGTTAACTATATTTGGAATTAGAAATTTTATAATCAATGCTATTGTAATATATATTCAACCACAGAGTCATAGACTCCATATTTGATATCTTCTGATAGTTTTGATAGGTTCAAAAGATACCCTTGTGTGTTCATAGTAGTATCTAAGATCAACGATTTTGTCCCATCTAAGTTTATAAGATCCCACTTTGACTGCTGCTTCTATTCATTGTTAACTACTTTGGAATTAGAAATTTTCAATTCAATTTCAAGAGAGACCGGAATATGATCAGACAAATTAATCCCAGAATCTACTATATTAAGAGAAACAACATTCTTATACAAATTATCACTAACAACAAAATGATCAATTAGGGAACAAGCAGACAACGAACTATTACGAAAAGAATAACTCATCCCTACAGGCAGGAAACTGTCAGTATGTACCAACTTATTATCCAACATAAACTTTGAGAAAACATCCCACAATTTATATTTAGTGTTGAATTCTATATTGAGATCCCCACATAAGATAACAGAGTCAAAATCTGTATCATCCATACAGTTACAATCATATTAATTACAATTTATATAGCTAACAATTAACGTTTAACAATTATTTATTCAAATCTTAGTAATCAAATTTAAATTCAAAATGTGATCAATGTATCTGCTTTGCCAAGACCAGTTCTTTTATGTTTGGCTTTGTTGACGAGATATTTTGAGTAAGTAATCATTTAATTAATGGTCCCTCTGAAACTGAGAAGTCGGCGAGGACCCTAGTCTGAGAACCACTGGGCTAATGCTTCTCATGTTTTCCAATTTCGCTCCACATTCCTCATTTGGCACAGTCTTTAATAAACTTGCTCAAAATTACTCTTCTGCGGTGTAGGCCTATTTGTGTATTTGATGGAAGATCGCAAGTATTTTGTTGTAACTTCCCATGTTACCATTGTTACGTACAGACACGCGCGCACACACGCACATACACACAATGCCGCTGATGCTAATGTCCACATGCAGAACTAGGGCTTATAGTTTAATTTTTCTGTCAATTGCCTTCTGCTGCCAGTGTAGGCTTACCATCCAGGGCTGGAAAATGAGGCCCTAAAACAGGTTTTATAGGTATTTTAAAAATCTAAAAATACAAAGGAATGCCAAAATTTAGGTTTTTTAGGGTTTTCGCTTTTTAAGTCGAAAAACGAAAAAACTCATCTGTTTTTAACGTTTTACTCTCCGCCTACAGCAGAACACATATGTGGCAAGAATATAAAGAAGAATTCGGGTTGTTGACAATATAGGCCTACCTAGGTTTTTTCCGGCCCTGGTAGGCCTTCTATCTGCGCGAATGTCTAAATGTGAAAGCGGATTAATGTGCGAGAATATTTTAATGTGCTTTCAGCTTTAGCGTAGCGACGTGGAGGCATAATATTATATATACGAATGACGACCTTTTTTGCTTGTCAGCATGACGCAGAAGAGTAATTTTGAGCAAGTTTATTAAAGACTGTGCCAAATGAGGACTGTGGAACGAAATTGGAATGTTTGTTGTTGCTTTTTTGCTTGTCAAGATTTTTCAAAGTTTGGTCACGATCGAAACCAACCCCCCTTCCGGAAATCCTGGTTACACCACTGTGAGCCCCAGACCACCTCGCTCGCTCTGGTGCCCCCCTACCTGAAAGTCCTGGCTACACCACTGGGCCTTTCAGATGTGTTGTTTGTAGTTTAATCCAAACTCTTCCTGTTAAGTAGGCCTACCAGCGAACGGGACTGAATATATGACAGACCAAAGACATAGGCCTACGTTTACGTAAAAGCTTAGGCTATCTGGATTCCCCGGAGAGGAATTTGAACCGTTCCCATGCACCGCCATGTCTAACATTGACATACAGTAGGTAAAACCGAATGAGAATTCAGGTAATAATATAAAGAGGGCGGTTAAAGATCCGTGATTCCGCTTATATGTCTATAGTAGTTTTATTGCTGCTCGTAAACTTCTGCATGGCTAGAAAGACAATGGTTTTAATAATAATATTTCGCGCTTTCGTAGTATAGACATGCCAGTGTTCATTCTAGCCACCTTGACATTGGGGGGATTTTGAAATGTTTGGGGGACAATGTCTGAGTCTCCACACTTTTTTTGGGGAAGGAATTTCAATTCCACAGCCAACATATAATTTTTTTTTTTTTTTTTTGGGGAGAATTTTAAAACTTGGGGAGGGAATTTCCAGAGAGAGTTTATTAGGCCTAATCCAACACCTTGACGCGCAACCTCATAGCCGCTAGAAGTCCACTAAACAGAGAGTCAGTGACAAGACACAATACACAACTGCTGTTTACACTGGCGTAACCAGGGTCTCAGAACAGGGGGCACCAAGATTACTACAGACGAATTTTCCAGCTGCGACCAGGGAGTTCGGGAACGTCGTGAGCTCTCCAGGTGGGTCTGAACAGTGGCGCAGCCAAGGGGAGGGGGTTTGGGGGTAAAAATACCCTTGGTTGCCGACGAAAAAATGTTTAATGTGTTTCCATACAGTTTTTTGGGACGCGGTTTTCGGGGTCAAACCACCCCCTTGGCGCTGCCGACCCAAATTTTAATTTTTTTTTGGGGGGGGAGGAGAATTTTAAAACTTGGGGAGGAATTCCCCAGAAGGCCTAGAATAAACACTGAGACCTGCGAAGATCCTAGGTCGGACGAGTTTATTAGGCCTAATCCAACACCTTGACGCGCAACCTCAGCCGCTAGAAGTCCACTAAACAGAGAGTCAGTGACAAGACACAATACACAACTGCTGTTTACACTGGCGTAACCAGGGTCTCAGAGAACAGGGGGCGCCAAGATTACTACAGACGAATTTTCCAGCTGCGACCAGGAGTTCCGGGAACGTCGTGAGCTCTCCAGGTGGGTCTGAACAGTGGCGCAGCCAAGGGGGGGGGTTTGGGGTAAAAATACCCTTGGTTGCCGACGAAAAAATGTTTAATGTGTTTTCCATACAGTTTTTTGGGACGCGGTTTTCGGGGTCAAACCACCCCCTTGGCGCTGCCGACCCAAATTTTTAAAGTTTTTTAAAGGACAAGTTTCAGAAGGAAAGATAAGGATGACCTTTTTTGCTTGTCAAGATTTTTCGAAACGTCACGGTCAAAAGTGATAACCAGACCCCCTCTTCCGGAAATCCTGGCTGCGCCACTGGGTCTGACTGACCGAAAGCTGTAATACATCTAAGCAGGCGTACATCGATCGATTCTTTCGACAATCACTCTCCCCAGAAAGTTTCTCGTCGGTTTTGGCCCAATCAGGGCGTAGCGACGAGGAGTATATCGGTATATATATATATATATATATATATATATATATATATATATATATATATATACCCCCAAAATCAGATTACCTTAAAATATTTAATGCGTTTCTTAAGATGTTCCAAATCTTTAAAGATTTATACCCTCAAATCACATTATAGGCCTACCCTGCAATCAAATTCCCGGCTACGCTCATGGGCCCAATCGCACGACTGGTCCCAGCCCGAGATGGGGTCGATCCGTGCCCTCTTGTGACGGCGCTAATGCTTTGCAGTCGATATCCAGGTGAAGACTGTGGGAGGCACTAATGGACGACGTGCCAGCTTCAGGCGACGTTGTCGATAGAAGTGTGAAAAAGATGCAGTAAAATGCGCATTGATCAATGCCCCTATAAATAGGGGCATTGATCATATATAGGCCAAATACGTTTCATGTTCGAACGTGTTAGAACAATGCTATATATCTGATTCGGTTTACGAACAAATCGCTCCCAGCAACTTGCCCCCCGGAAAACTCGCTCCCCAGTAACTCGCCCCCGACAAATTCGACCCTGAATGAAAAGGTTTTGCGGAAAATTCTCCCCAGGCAATTCGCTCCCCGATTCGCAAGATCGCTAACAAATGAAGACAGCTGCAATTTCTGCCAGAGTTAAGCGTGTCGTTGAGAATTTTCCAAATCGCACTCTGAAATACTACTTAAACAGGATTGCTTATAATTTTGCTCTTTAACCATCATCCGTACATTTTGTTTTAAATGTTGACATTCGTTCATTATTTTTACATTTTTCGTACAATGACTTTATTTGTTTACCATATCTAGCTTTCGTTCTTTAGATTGCATTAGTTTTACATTTTCCGTACATTGTCTTTAAATGTTGACCATATCTAGATACTGTAGCATTAAGAAAGTACTACTGTACATTTCTAATCCATTGTCTTTTCTTTAAAATCGGTACAAATTTGTCGGGGGCGAGTTACTGGGGGCGAATTGTCTGGGGGCGATTTGTACCTGGGTGCGAGTTTACTGGAGGCGAGTTACCGGGAGCGATCGAGTTACTGGGGGCGAGTTGTCCGTATCCCATCTGATTCAAGACTTGTACATGTAGCATCCAGTCCAATAGCATCTTCCTTGGTATACATGTTGTCTTTTTTCCTGATATACTTCCCTCAATTATTGTTCTGAGTAATGATTCTCCCCTTTGTACATGTCCATTCCAGTTCATCTGTCTCTTTTTTGATGGTGCTGATTAACGATCTTTGTTTGTCCACCATCTGTAGTACTTCATCGTTTGTTTTCTTGTCCATCCACTTGATGTTTTCCATTCTTCTCCATATCCACATTTCGAATGCTTCCAGCTTTTGCATGTCCTTCTTCTGGAGAGTCAAGGTTTCTGAGTCAAGATAAAGCGACACTCAATATCAACGTTTTTATCAGTCTCTTCTTTAGTTCTCTATTGTGCCAATCCAAAGTCAGTCCGATTTTCCGGTCTCGGTCATGGCAGATAGGCAATGGAGACAGTGGCGTATTTACCATTGGGCCATTTGGGCCATGGCCCCCCTTTGGTCTTGATGTCAAGCAAAAAAAAGGTCGTCAACTTTTTTCCAAAGTTGTAACTTGTCAGGTCGAAAGTGTCTGGCCCCCTTACCAAAATCCTAAATACGCCACTGAATGGAGAACAGGAGCTTTTTCAGTCTTGATTCGGCATCTCTGAAAAAGTAATCTAACCACTGCAGTCAGCGCATAGCTGGACGCACACCAATCCTAGCGACGCCAATGTCAAATGAAAATCATACTGAGTCGAGTCGATTACCAGTAGGCCTACCCACTTGATTTACGTTGTGCAACTATACGGGGTGGGCCAATAAAACCGCTACCACCCTCTTCATTTTAAATAGTTTCACAACCCCTGAGTCGAAATGCATGAAATTTGGTTTCTCTGCAGTATGGAGTATGTATGTGTCCAGTGGCGCAGTCTGGATTTCCGGAAGAGGTGAGTTTTAACCCCCAAACCCCCCTTGGCTACGCCACTGTATGTAGCCATTTAAGATAAACTACAACTGTTTGAGTTTTTCTTTCAAATTCCAAAGCGCAGCGTCGCCACCTAGCGAAAACCAGGCTAGGGATAGGATGTGTTCATAAGAGCATGAGCTACTGCATGCGTTTAGTTCCTAAAATTAGTATATGAAGGTTTTAATACTGTGCCTACATAATTTTTTTTCCTTACTATTTTTAGCATTTGATAGCGTCACAGTGATGTCTTTGTTTTTGTTTTATGTACTGTCTGTTTTCGTAAAGTAGGTTAAGCTCTAACAAATTTGTTAAGATTAGAAAAATATCGAAAGATGATCGTTTCTTCATGGATGGTTTGCGTGAGGAGAATTTTGAGGCTTGCGGCGATTTCTTACAGAATTTCTTAACAAGATTTGGAGTCGAACGAGTCTTGAACGCCTGTTGAAGAAAGACACTAGTAGGGCCTACAGGTACGACGGAGAGTCGTCAAAGGCAGTGCTCAATGCTCATGCGCCCTCTGTCTGGACGGCACTCAATATCACAGATTATATATTGCTTCATTATACCTCCGAAATTGACCATAAATGAAAACTTTTAAAAAATGTATGTGCCAATTGAAAACTAAGCACCGCCAACATCAGACTAAGAAAATTTAAACTAAACTAAGAGGATTTAATCAAAAAATTGATTCGGCGCGCCGCCGCCGCCGCCGGTGATAGAGCGGTCAAACGCCGCCGCCGACCCTCAGAGCGTCGGCGCACAGGTCTACTTCAGAGGCGTCATTTGGGGGGGCTGGGGGACCGTAGCCCCCCCCAAGGAAATGAAAATATTAATTTATAATGTATTAATGTGCAAATATTGCAAAAATTGCCAAAAAATATATAAAAATTGCAAATTTTCCAACATTGGCCCTAACATTTGCCAAAATTGCTCAAAATTTGCCAAAAAAATTGCCAAAAAATTGCAAAAATGCCTAAAATTTGCAAAAATTTGCCAAAAATTTGTCAAAAATTTGAAAAAAATTTTCTTGCCCCCCCCCCGAGAAAAGTGTGAAATGACGCCACTGATCTACTTTCCATGCAGCATTCTTTTTACAATAAAATTTTTGTGTGAGCAGAGCAAGCAAAGAAACTGCTACAAAACACACAATCGTGGCATTCTCTATAACATCTTGCCAGTTGTCAGACTATAAAGGCTTCGCCGTAAGTCATTCTGCGACAGTTATTCGATTAGTGCAGCTTGTTGTCTGCTCTCCGCTCTATCATAGAAGGTTTCTATATCCACAATCGACGGCTAAATAAATTATTTGCTGTATTTATACGACAAAATCCATTTAGCTCCGGGTCAGAAATCGAGTGTTGACGCTGCACGGGGAGTGTCGCTTAATCTTCGTCAGTTGGACGTCACCTGCGTCGTTGAGTATACGAGATATGGTTTGTTCAACCAACTAGCCTGCCTCCAATGTAATAAATAGTTTGCAGAAACACTAGTGTTCTTCTGAACTAACTTCTTAGGTCAACAGCGCAAGGCATGACTGGACAAAAAAGACATTGCGAGGCTCGGGAAGTGATGTGTCGAATATAATGCAACAGTGGCGCAGCCAGGGTTTCGGAATAGGGGCCACGTCGGTCGACATTTTCGAGGAAAAACGTCTCCGACGAGCAAACAAATTGTTCCTCGCTCGCATATTCGCGTATTCTCTTCCATCATGCCCCCCTCAAAAAATTCTCAACAATTTTCTGCAAATTCCCGCGACCGATCCCAGCTAGACTAGAATAGGGCGGTCAGGGTTTAATCTAGGCCGGAAACGGCCTACATTAAACCCTGCCCCCTTCCCCCTGAAATTTCAAATTCCCCTGGAAATTTTGGCATACTACATCAACTAACAGCAGCCCCCTAGCAGAATTCCCCCGGCTTTGTCAGTTCCCCCTCCGGAATCCAGAAGTCTAGATTAAACTCTGAGGGCGGCCCGACTTCCAGTGCCCCCCCCCCCCGAGGCGACGCTAGTGAATGCTGACTGGCTATGGTGATTGGCTATGGAAAACAAATTGTGACCGAAAATCTGCTGGAATACATCCCATCAATAGACACGCGCACACACACACATACATACATACGCATGCGCACACGTACATACGCGCGCCCTACGCATACACACACAGTCAATGGTCACGCGCACAATCTTGTATGTTGACTCGTTCGGTCCAAAGTCCGATGAATTTCCTTGGGTAGAGATGATAGCTTTGAAGCATAGTGACTTGATCGATAACATAATCGCTGGAAGAGGAAGTTTCCTTCCGTGTTGTCTCCGGATTGCCGGGCAATTAGACGCCCAGCAATTTGCCGACCAGTTCATTTATGACATCGCCTACAAGACGCCTAAAGAGAACTGCCTCCAATAAGGCAACATATTCTATGTCGCCTAATGAGCAATATGGACGTGTGATCTTAATACCAACCAACCAACCAACCATCCAACCAACCAACCACATTCATATAATCTTTGTCCGTGTAGAGAGGTAGACACATAGTTTATGTAGCACTCAAAAAATGTTGATATTGGTCTACGGCAGTGCTTCCCAACCTGTGTGCCGCGGTATATAACTGTGCCGCAGCAAAGGTAGAAGTGTGCCGGGGCAAAATATTGGAAAATATTAAAATAATAATGCTGCTGTATTAATTGTTAATTATAAGTTGAATTATATCTCTTCAATGAAGCTAAGCATGAAATAGTGATACAGATTGCTCAGAAAATATGTAACCGTTACTTATGAAGAACAAGGCCGCATTTAAAGAAATGGAGGCCCTGTGCAGAAAGAAATGTGGAGGCCCTATAGAATGTTCGTGAGCATTTACACCACAATAGGACAAATCTAACTTATATCTCTTATACCTGAAGACGTTTTGTACCCGAAATTTTAAGACAGAAATGCGGCACGTCAACACACTGTGACTATATAATATAATGTATTCAAATTTTGAATTCAATGTTATAGTTTCGATAATTAAGAATTGCCACTGATGCCAAGTAAATAAATAAGCTACTTGACGTTTATTCACGTAAAAAGCCCCCATTTTTGCGGGGCTTCTATTTTGTGGGGGCCCCTGTGCATGTGCACCGTCTGCACATGCTTAAAAGCGGCCCTGACTGTAGTCAATATTACACTGCATAATAGAATGGAGTGTAGGTGTACGGGACATTTAATCACGCGACACTTAATCACGCGACACTTAATCATGCGACAGTTAATCATGCGACAGTTAATCATGCGACAGTTAATCACCGACGCTTAATCACGCGACACTTAATCACGCGAGAGTTAATCAGGCGATACTTAATCACCTACACTTAATCACGCGACAGTTAATCACCTCTGTGTAGGTTCAGTCTTAACCTTCTAAAATTTCTATTTTATTTGAAAGATAAATAATGAAAGAACAAGTTAGAACCGATATTTTTCAATTCTACAGGTGTATTTAAATAAGTTTTCGATATTTTCGCGTAGTTTTGTTGTTTTGCGGTCAGTTGAGGCCTACCTCAGAGACTGCCGCCCTTGGTTGGATAAGCGCTCGGCAAGTTGCGAATTTGGCTGGTTAGTAATGTAAACAAAGTCCAGCAATTAAAGTTTCTACTGTATATCTCCTTTGAAGAGGT
The DNA here is from genome assembly GCA_018105865.1 of Metaphire vulgaris. Classification (NCBI taxonomy): domain Eukaryota; kingdom Metazoa; phylum Annelida; class Clitellata; order Crassiclitellata; family Megascolecidae; genus Metaphire; species Metaphire vulgaris. The sequence continues at coordinate 8,064,242 of CM030868.1, read as the reverse complement.
TAACATTTAAGGATGGAGTAAGAAATCCCCGCTATCTTTGTTTAAAGATACAGCGGTCACTATAGGAGGCTAAATCAGTGGTTCCCAACCCTTTTTAGGGCATGCCCCACCGAAGTCTTTTAAAATTCCGTATATCCCCCGTGACATATAAAGAAGTAATCACGGAAATTGTATAATCAGAATAACATGAAATGATATGAAAACCAGCAATGATAGATCCAGAGCATGCAAAGCAGAACTGATTCAACTGAATTGCATTAACATAGGCCTAGGTTACTCATTTAGTAGGCTACTGAAAGCTTCTTCTGTGAATCTATATTCCATATGTTCTTTAACACTCGTCAATTTAATTGTTCTGTTCTAAAAATTTTAAACATTTACTGTAAATTGTCCAATTGCTCCCCTAAATAATGAATTTGCCCCGCGGTGGGGCGTACGCCCCACGTTGGGAAACACAGGGCTAAATGGATTAAAGCAGCCGGGCGTCGTCCGTTGCAAAGTAACTAAAGGTGGGTCGGGAAGATATACATAACCTAATGCATGGACATCTAGTAGGCCTAGTCTATGCTTAAGGCCATGTAAACAAACTAACCGTCTGCCAAATTCAAATAATAACAGTATAATCCAACTAAATGGAAGTTGAGGGTATCGTGGTACTGTAACATTGATATTTGATAATGTTCAGGTGATTAAATGTGCGATATTAACAGTCTGATTAATTACCAAAGAAGTCTCATTTGATAAAATTATCATGTTATTAACTGTGCAATATTAACTGTGTTATGGTGATTTCATGATTAAATGTCCATGTGATTAACTTTCACGTGATTAAGTGTCGCGTGATTAAGTGTCACCAAACCGGAGTGTAATATAATTAGGCCTATAGTACTAGTAGGCCTAACAAATGCATCATCTAAAAATGAAACGTGTGCATTTCGGCTGCCATGTGCCGTTGACTGTATGTTTCTTGAATAGTGCGCCGTGGCTCGACACCCCCGGTTTTTGACAGACACCGCCTGTCCCTACACCCCTTCCTAGGGGTGGTGATGTCTATCGCCAAAACGGACTGATGTCAAAACTATTCATTTAGAATTCTAAAGGCGAGATTCAAATCTGGAAATTGAAACTGGAGTCACTATATCCGACTCCACAAAAATTAGAAGGTATTAATCTGGGACCGACACCCACCCCAATCTAAGAGCCGGATGACCTTTTTTGCTGGTCAGAATTTTTCGGCAGGGCACCCCCAGAATATACCAACACCCCTTTCCCAAATTGATAATCCTAGAAATAACCCTGAGTGCACGTAACTATAACTGGAAAATAATTAAATAAATAAATTAACTGTAACTGAAAAATAATTAATCAATAACTGAAACCACACTGCGTCTACGACAATTCGCCTACAGACTTTTGGTCTCCCGACAGTAGGTCTACTACAATATCTGGGCTTTTGCCGTAACAATATTGTGTTAAAATGTGGTTTGTCCCTCGTTGAAAAATTTCTGTGGGCGCCCCTTGTTTACGCAGTATTTTCCAGATTTTATGCCGTCGCACAATTAGGCCATGAAGCCAGAAAACTGTAACGCCAAACTTCAAACAGATAAAGAGATACACTTTCATAAATTGGTGGTCCATCTAAGATAAAGTATCATTCGAACGATAGTCATATCTGCGATTAAAACACCGTGAGGAAGACTTTATACAATAATCACGATATGGAATCGAGGCGTATTTAAGGACAGCTTATCGCCTGAGAGCCTGTAAATCCCGAATCAAACGCTGCAAGACAACTCCTCTCATATTAGTATAACTCTGAGTTCAAAGAAGAAACTCGTGCATCGCTTAAGTGGTATTGATGTATGCCGTTGCACGGAGAAAAGAAATCGCGGCATCAATACGACGTCTCTCCGTTAAAAGCTTCGTCGCTGTACAACGCACGATACTTGAGTTTCTGTTCGGTGCAAAGACTGAAAGCGGAAACGTGGCTGGTCGGTCTTCGTCCGGGGAAGTCTTCTTGTCATGTTGAGCGTGATATTTGTCCGATATTCCGCGAAATGATCGGTCAAAATATCTCCACACAGAGAGAACATTTCGTTGTTGAGTTGACAGCCTCCTCGAAGTATCCGCGTGGAAATCTCGTGTCTCTATTTAAGTCGAATGGAAATCGAATAATCCCGATGACGCCTGATTGCTAAAGAGGTTTTACAAGAACTAATGGACGAGACTGCGAGACGAGTGACTTGGACGCCAAGACTACAGGGAATTAATTTCTTCAATAACTGATCGGAATGCAGAGCGAAGACGGAATGACACAGTCACACCAAGCCCTGATTCGACTTCGTCCACGGCTAAGTTATTAGAAATTCGGAATACAGCAAACGATCTAGGGTATTAGGAGTTGAGTATCAATACACAAAATCCAACGTGTCGTGTCAGGTAAGTGTTTTGCGTTGATGTCTTAGGCCGGGGTACACACATTCTTGAAACCGTCTTCCATCGTTCGTGAGGGTCCGCCATGCAGTTACAATGGAAGTCTTATTATTCCTATGCCTACTTCGGCGTAGTAGGCAACTACGAATAAATACGGGCTCTCTTAATAGACTGTTATAAGTGCACCCAAGGCAACGGATATGAGAAAACTAAAATGCAAATAATAAATGTTAGACTCTATGACAGGATAATGTTAATCCCCAACTTGAAAATTGTTTTCAATGTAATTAGTTCTCGTGGCGGGGTCTGGGGCGGAGTCCCAGTCGCAGAAATTTTGAGCAATGTTAGAAATAGAAGGTGAGCTTTGGTGTATATTTTAAAGCCTTTAATCACGATTTATTACTGAGTGACTAGGATTTCCGGAAGGGGGTTTGGTAACCGACTCCGGGAAATCTTGACAGGCAAAATAGGTCGTCATCTTTTTTACTACAACTTTACATTCTACAGCACTAAGAAATTCTTTGGTCGGCAGCCAGCCAGCCAAGGGGGTGTTGACCCCCAAAACCGCGTCCGAAAATAAAAAATTTATGGAAACACGTCAAAAAAATTTTTCGTCGGCAGCCAAGGGGGTTTAACCCCAACCCCCTTGGCTACGCCACTGAAAAACTGTAATAAAGCTGGAACAGTATACGACGGAAATACATAAGACACATTTTCAAAGAGCTGTGGCGGTCCACAAGAACCATTCTTGCGGTCCGGACTGTGGACCGCGGGACGCGCTTTGAGTACCCCTTTCTTAGACGTATGATCTAATATAGCCCGCTAACTGATTCTCAATCTAGAGCCGTATTAGGCCTAAGTCACCACCGTGCATGGCGTACATGTGTTCCAAATTTTTCTGGTTACTCTACAGTTGTAGACCCAATCAATGTTTTCATTTGAGCTTTTTATCTTACAAAATCGATGTCTAAGGTAAGGTAAACTAGCTATTCATATAGCGCCTTTTCAGATGCTGCTAACAAGCGCCTGACAATGTCAAAGAATAGACGATCCTTGTCACGCACAAATCATGCGCTGCCAGCGGTATAGGCACCAAACCGGAATCGCAGTTGTATTGTCGGTCGCGGTCGGTTTCCGGTCGGCGTTCGCAGAGTACGACTCTGACTTCGGAACGTAAGCATAGCCATAAGTCTGTAAACTAGAACCCTAGCCTATTTGATCAATAGAAGAATCATTGGCTTAAGGCCCTATTTGCATGGAAATAAATGCAGGAGGCGGGGCAGTAAGTTAGCAGAGTGGGTAATAACGTTGGACGATGGTGCAGAAGGTCGCGGGTTCGAGACCCGCAGGAGCCCTACGATCGACTCAACCTTCTTTCGTCAGATGGCGATGGAAACTGAGTAGCGGAGTAAACAGGCGCGTTGCATGAGAACACTGGCCCCGTATCCCCGTATCATGTAACTTGCACCAGTCGCCTGGCTGAGGGCCTTGAAAACGGAGATCAGCGCCGCCCTATGAGTCTTGAGGTTAGCCCTGAGAGCTTGGGAAGGACTTTACTTACTACTTAAATTTAGCAATTACAGAATACTGCGATAATAACACCGCATAACAAGATTTATGTTTCCTTTGTAATTTTTTGGACCTGATCGATTTTTTAAAATGCTGATCACAGATATAACTTTAAATATTTCTAATCACGTAAGTTTTTTACTGAAATGAGTCATCGATATATTTGCGTCAGATAATTTTTTTAATCTTTCTCCTTGTCATCGAACGTCTTCAGACATCGAACTCCTTCCCCTGGATGACGTCAACACGGCAGCGTTATGTTTACCACGATCTAGTATTACTAACAGCATCGGATTTTTGACCTGATGTCTGGCAATGCTACATTTAAGTGGCTATTACAGTAACAGATTCACAAAAGCTTGAGCATTAAGCATCATCCGGTAGTGGCGGCTCTAGGACTTGGCAAGTTGGGGGCCGTTGGGGTGGCAACTTCTAATCATGGGGTCTAGCCATTTGTTGTTTAATGTATGTAGCATTAAGTATAGGGTCCCAACTGGGGGGCCACTGGGGGAGGGGGGGCAGACACTCAATAGGGGGCACGGCCCCCTCTGCCTCCCGGTGGAGCCGCCACTGTCATCCAGTAGCGTAGCGTGCCAATGGCTACTATGGCTCGAGCCATGGGCGGCACACATGAAGGGGGCGGCAAATTGAGCGGCGATAACCTTTTTCGGCAAATTGAGCGGCGATGATGTTTTTTTTGCTTGTCAGGTTGTCCAAGAGTTTTAGCGAAGGGGCGGCAATTCGGCCGCGACGACCCCTTTTTTTGCTTGTCAGTTATAATAGGAGCAGGTTGGGGCGGCATTTTTTCCAGGAGCCATGGGCGGCACGAGACCACGCTACGCCACTGGCATCATCTGAACCAAATAGAGTACAATGACTCTACTTACTGTATGTCATGAACTTCATGAAGGCAGTAACAGTTGCCGACTGCAATAAATGTTTTCAAGTTATACTCCTGAATCCTGATAGTAACGTCGCAAATGTGCATGGCATTAAGCCCTCTAACTGGTATGTCAACATTTCAATAAATTTATAGTGTAGCGCAGTGGCGGTTCCAAGAATTCTTGGTGGGGGAAGGTAGGAAATTCTAGGAAGTTGGTGGGGGGATACAATGAATTTCTAGGAACTTGGTGGGGATTAAATGAAATCTCGAAAAAGTTTGATGGTCATTGATAGTGTTTTGCCCAGCAATTATAGAGTCAATAACTTACCGAAAAAGGCTGACAAGCAAAAGGTCGTCATTTCTGTGTAGCACACGAATAATAACCGGCACCGGAACCCCCTCCTAAAACACTGCTGACAAAAACAAATCGGTGGGGGATGCATCCCCAATCATCCCCAACGCGGAAACAATGTAACCAATGGCTAGTACGTCCATAAATAAAATCACTAGAATTGGTGCGAGAATAAAATTTCCTAGGACAAAATGTCACGGTCAAAATGTCATGGGGACAAAATGTCACGAACAAGATGTCATGGGGATGAAATGCAACCCTAACCCCAACCCTAACCCGTGACATTTTGTCCGTGACATTTTGTCTTCGGACATTTCGTCCGGCCACGCTAGAATTACATTACAATGCAGTCAGTACTAGCAGTGTTTAATCTAGGCCGTTTCCGGGGGAAAATTGCCCTTTTCCCCCCCGGAAATTTCAAATTCCCCCCGGAAATTTTGGAATACTACATGGACTAACAGCAGCCCCTAGCAGAATTCCCCCCGGCTTTGTCAGTTACACCCCCGGCTTTTTCAGTTTCGCCCCCGGAGTCCAGGAGTCTATAGATTAAACACTGGTCAGTAGGGATGCATGTGTTTCACGTATATAGGCCTATCACGATTTAAAATCCTTGAATTTAAATATTTTCGTTTTAGGCCTACATAACATAACTCTGTTTTCTGGAAGGTGGACGCGCAACATACTTCGAATGCATAACGTTCTATGAAAATGCGTCGATCAAGCTTAAGCTAATATACGTTGTGAAGGGCAGCATGCAGTAACTCTTGGAAAACCTCATAGACTCGAGGGATGGAGAGCAATAATTACAGCCGCGGTGAGAACTCTTCGGTGACGACCCCTAGCGACGAGTGGGTGACTCGAACTACGAACGCAATGAAGGCAATCTACTGGATCATCGGTTCGTTTGGACTTCTTTCGAATATTTACGTGATTACCGTTATACTTCTGAATAGAACGATGCTCAGACAGACGACGAACATCTTGATCGTCAATCAGAGTTGCATCGACCTAACGGTGGCCGTTTTTCTCATCTTTACGACCATTTTCGAGGACAACGAAAAGAGGAAGACTCCGGGAAACACCGCCGAAGAGCTTCTCTGTCGTCTCTGGTATCCGAAGATGCCGCTCTGGGGCACTCTGCTGTCGTCGACGTACAGCATAGTTGCGCTGACGCTGGAAAAGTTCTCCGCCGTTACGTTTCCCATCTGGCACAAGACGCGGTTCGTCAGCAGCCGGGTTCTGATCGGCGCGATGGTCTTCGCCCCGTGGCTATTCGGTCCCACCTTCTACGTCTGCCTGGTGATTCCCACGGCCATGATCAAACCCAACGGTCACTGCGTCGTCTATTCCGTCTGGCCGGGCGTCGAGACGCGAAGGGCCGTGGGAATCGTGACGGTCTTCATCCAGTTCCTCATCCCGTTGGTGATCCTGGTCTACTGCTACCTAAGAATGGCCTTGATACTGCACCGGAAGATCGACAAGGTCCACGAAACGTCGAAGAAAAAAGGAGAGCCGAAGAGGAACGAGACGATGGCGCGGGCCAGAGCCAACGTCATCCGGACGCTGATCCTGGTGGGCGTCTCGTTCATTCTCTGCTGGTCGTGGAACCAGGTCTACTACCTGCTCTTTCACCTCGGTTCTTACGGTATTCACCTCACCGGAATCCTGTACAACCTTACAGTCATCATGGTTTTCTTAAACTCCTGCGTCAATCCGATAATCTATACTTGCTGCTACAAGCAGTTTCAGAATGGAATTCGACGCCTCGTCTGCAGAGGAAGGGTCGATCATGAGCCTTCGGTTGCCATCGCCGCAAGTAACTCGTCTTGAAACTGCGCAGCAGAACGGCGGTGGCTTATTTTCAACAGAAAAAAACTGTAGCTTAGAATGTGAGTCAAAAGTGATGGGTAATACGGCGGAATGCCAAACTGACGTTCTTAATATTAGTAAGAAAAAAAGTCAAATTTAATTAAGAAAATCCAACAAAATTGTTCGTCAAGAAGAGTAAACCCGATTGATCTCAGCTAGCACGCGTCGATTGGTCGAAAATGGAAGTGGAAGGGCTCTTAAAGCCTCCTAAAACCGCTTTAAATCACATTATTATTATTATTATTATTATTATTATTATTATTATTATTATTATTATTATTGGTCGAAAATGTGAGTGAAAGGGCTTACTTAGCTTCCTAAATCACTTTAAATCACTTATTATTATTATTATTATTATTATTATTATTATTATTATTATTATTATTATTATTATTATTATTATTATTATTATTATTAGGCTGTGAGAGATCCAGAAAAATTACGGTAAGCATGTTAACAGACTACAGTATAGGCGTAAACATCGATGGACAAATGCGCCATATATCGAACGGAGAGCTGCACACACGCACAAACGCACAAACACGTACTTTTTTCCGTGAACGCTGTTCAGTTTCTAATTTTACTTAATTACTTAATGGATGCTTAATAATTCTAGTTTTTATTTACTCATCAGGTTTTTAATCAAATTGATTTTTATGTAAAATCGGGTAAAATTCAGACTTTAACCCGGTAATACGAGCATTATTCAATTAACGCCAATTGTGAAGTCTTCCTTGATGTGCATGTATAAATGGAGATACGATGTATGTTCCAATATGAGCAGACAGATTGGCGAATCCAAACATAAAGCACAACCCAATGGCAAGACATCAAACTAAATTATCAATTCTTCACCGAATATACAGTACTTGCTGTAGGCCTATCACACACATTACAGTATTATTAATTTATTGGTACATAGGCCTATGCTGCTATTGAAAATTGCTCAATTTATCTTCAAATCTTCGATGACGTGGGAAACAAGATGTAACTAAATCTTTAAATTTTACTTAATCTGATTGTGTATTTTGAACTAATTGTAATCCTACTTAATTTGTGCCAATCTCCTGTTTCGGGAGACGTTCTCTCGGCACGGGTTGAATGATTTTATTTATCAGTCAGTCACGTGTTCGCCTGCCCGGAGTGGAAGCTAGAAAGGTCTGTGTAAAGAGGCAAAGGTCCGCTGTGTTCTGACTTCTGACTGTGGCGAACCGGGTCTTATCTGCTTTCCCAGGATGGCTGACGCCCGGCCGCTACACAGGATTAGATCTTTCAGTCAAGGGGCGTGGGTGGTCGACTTACCTGTTGGACTAAGGTTGAACTATCTGATGGATTATTTCTTCACTTGATCTCTCTCTCACTCTCTCTATCTCTATCTCTGCGTCTCTCTCTCTCTCTCTCTCTCTATCTATCTATCTATCTATCTATCTATCTATCTATCTATCTATCTATCTATCTCTATCTCTCTCTATTGGACTTTACTTTTCTGTGGAGCTCTATAATAGCAATACGAGCAATTCTCGGGTACTACTACCTCAGGTATTCTTTCATGTACTAAGCCTACCTTCTTGACTTTCTGGTATTATCTCCGCTTTTATCTATCTCAATCTCAGGTACTACTGTATCTCTGCAACTTCAGGTACTACTGACTTCTCTCAGGTATTTCTCTACTGCTATCTCTGGTATTGCCTCGCTCTCTTCTACTTTAGGTGCTACCTCACTATCTTGGCAGAGCCGTAGCTAGGGGAGGGGAAGCCGCCCCGGGCGCCGTCCTTGGAAGGGAGAGGAGCAATTTTCGTGAAAGCTTTTAGAGGTTAAAAATTGGTATGTCGTACGTTGTCACGGGATCGACGCCTATGAGTCCACACTTCAAACTTCAATTTAAAGCGTGTAGACCTACACTATATAAGCCGCTCGAGAAATCTATGGGAAATTTCTTTGTTATCGCCCACAGACCAAGCCGCTAGCGTCTCTTTTCTGCAAAAAAGCAGAAGGTTATATGAATATTTATGAACCGCGTGACGCTCTTAATGTGAATATTTCTAAAGCAAAGACAACTTTATGGGTTAGGGTTAGAGTTAGGGTTAGGGTCAGGGTTAAGGTTAGGGTTATTTAACCTAACCCTAACCATAACCCTAACCCCCTAACCCTAAACCCTATGCATAACCTTCTGCTTTTTTGCAGAAAAAAGACGCAAAACGCTATACGGATTATCGCGGCTGCTGTTGCGAAGTCGTGGTTCGTGATTTTTTTTTGGGGGGGGGTGATTTTAAATGATTAAATTTTAATCCTACATCCAACAATATTTTTATTTATTTATTTTTAAATCATAAGAAAATATATGAAACATAATACGATCAAACGCTCGTAATAATCTGCGTCATTGCCTCAGATAATTAATCGATGAGTCAACTTCAGCGCAATATTAAGGACATATAAAAGTGTTTGTAGAGGTTTTGTGGCTTAACTGAACCCGGTGATGCTAATATAGTCTATGCGTATTTTCAGTTAAATGTTTCAGGGACGTAGCCATGAAATTGATTGGGGGAGATGTAATGTGATGGGGGTAACCTTTAAAAACATTAAAAACTTTGAGGTAGACTGATTTTGGGGGTATGTATAACGACATACCCCTGCGCTACGCCTCTTGAATATTTGTCGGCGCCACTTTGTCGGGTGCCATCCAGCCAAACCATCGCTCTTTCGTCAGCAGTCAATCGTCTGCGAGCATCGTCAGCGAACATGGCTCCTCGATGTGGTTCATTGTCTAGACTTGACAGTGTGGTCAAGGGTTCATCCACATATATAGTACGCATGCACTGAGAAGGTCAAGGGGTCAGATTTTGGAAATTTTTCCTATGTGCGCTATGTGCAACGGGGGGTGGTGGTGGTGGTGAAAATATTATCTTTTTGCGTAACACGTTGAGTGCGGTGCAGGTTCTTTGCTGGGCGCGGCCGTTATGCGACCTCCCTGGCTTCAGATGCATTGAACAGAGGACGTCATATGACGCCCCAGCGCCCGGGACTAAGTACTATATGGATGAACCCCAAGTCCAGACATTTGTCTATGCGGTCGACATTAGGCCTATATAAACTAAAAGCGGCAGACAGATCAAGAAGTAAGAAAGTAGTTATTTTCCTGCATTTATAGACCAAACAGTGTATTATTGGACTGCCAACAGTCTTTATAAATAGTAAACCTATGAAACTAATATATATATATATATATATATATATATATATATATATATGCTTATAACAGTGCACGTTAATTAAAGACCTGCTCTTGTACTGTAAAACTTATGCGTATATGCAATGTCTTTAAACAAATAAGTTTCATTTTGGGGCACAAATATTGACACAGCAATTGTTTTTATCGGAGCATCTCCCCATCGATTGTAATATATCCTCCTAGTCTGTCGATGTAGTCGATAAATTTCTGATAATCATTTGAAAGCCACAGAGACAAACGGGAAACTTCAAAATTGTTATAGAAAACCAACTTTCTATTCCACTTGTAGAAAAACGTCGGAGTGATCGAGTTCCTGGCTACATAGTTGCTTGAACTCTCCCAAAGATTAACGATAAATCGAGCATCCTCTTTTATAACGGCTACGTATCCATATTGAAGACCACGACGGTGCATAAAATCCAGAATATCCAATTTTATTGGCTGCATGATTAGTGAATCGTCATCCAGTCTCCACTCGTATTCAAATCCACGAATGATTGGCTGTTCATAGATGATCTTCGATTGAAACCGGATCATGTGTCTGTAACCGATTGTATGTTGACTTATCACCTCTGTGATATTCGAAGGCAGGAAATCAGGAATTTCGAAACGTATTTTCTGGAAGTAAACGTCAGACTTTGTGGACGAGCGAATCCTATGCGTGTCGTTGGCAGATAAATTCTCATGAAATAGAACAACTGGGTAGTGATATTTGTCGTTGAAATTGTCGTCCAGGGACTTGAGAGATTTCAGTAATTTTGAAAGTCTGGCGACTTGTATTAGATAGTGAATGAACGCTTTCGGTTTCTTGTCTGGCCAATCCCTCAACAGGATTCTTAGCCGCACGCAATCGTCATCACAGCTCTCAGCTTCTTTTGTTGCAAAGGAACTGATTCTCGTGATTATCCGCTCTTTCCAAATTATACAACCAGTAATCGTGAAAGCTAGCACGAGCAATACCATTGGAACTGGACACTGACCTACATATTTTGAAAACAAGAGATTTCTGCCAAACTTGAAATTCATCTCCGTTCGTTGAATATTTCGAAGTTTTCGCTTATTTCGTCGATATAGTATCTATTTCAAGGGTTCTAATAGGTCTATTACGGAGTGATATTAGAGCTTTTCAGAAAGCACCCAGGGTTATGTCAAATTCATAAAGTCCCAGAGACTAAGCGACGTCTAGATCAGTCATTGACTTGTCAGTCATGATGAACTTCAAACGGAACTGCATACAAATCCTTATACTGTAGGTTACACTGTCTTCGTTACTCCGTCAACCTGTAACAGAAATTAAACATCTTTTGACTATTTTGCGAAGGAAAGCAGTTTTTCTAAGAAAAACACAATTTATCAGACGATTATTTCTATCATTTAGTATTACACAGTTGGTAAAATTCAGGCACCAGAGCTTCATTATTCTTCAACGATTTTGATTCGTCTGGTGTAGGGATGTGCGGGCATACCCGTACCCGCGGGTATACCCTACCCGTACCCACGAATAGGGGTAGGGTAGGGTACACATTTTTCAGGTACGGGTCGGGTACGGGTATATCGCTACGAGTACGAGTATAGTTCTACGGGTACGGGTATAGGCCTACCCGTTTCACCCGAAAAATTATATTTTCATTTCTCACTACTATAGCAAATTAGCAATGCAGTAATAGAAAAATATTATTGAGTAAAGTGTATTAATGTAACTTGTATATCGCGTTCAGTTTGTCAGACAGCATGCATTTTACTTACTGGGAGCATAAAGGAATTACAGATGACGTCATCTGACATCATCACTCATCAGTAAAGTAGTGTATAATATAATAAATCTATAATTTTAATGGCGTCCTCTGACTCCTCCAGCGAGTAAGTTCCTTTGGTAAATCGTTTTGTTGTTTAACTTCAGCTCTAATGCCTGCTCATAGCTAAACTATATCTACTAAATATTTTAAACAAGCCCATCGAATCTTCTAGAAGTTCTAATCCATGTCCGACATTCATGTAGGCTTAGGCTAGCTGATTAGTTGTATTACACAATGTTACCAACCAGTAGTCCAGACCCCAGACTCCAGAGAGAACCCTGGTCTACTATTTGCCAAGTGGATTACCCTGATTCCTAAGTCCTAGATCTGTCCTAATCTAAACATGCGTGCTATTTGCAATGAATTAGTTATTCCAATTTCGTCCAGGGCAGCTCGGATATCTCATCATGATGGGTGAATGAAAAGACAGTATCCTATACCGACTCCCCCGGCGCCCAATCAATATAGTAGAATGCAAATCGATATTATATAGGTGATTGGGTGGCATATACTTTCAACCGTAATTGATGGTAGCCAGTAGCCCCTAGCTGAGCTGCCCTGGATGACAAAGGGAAGGGTGTAACTGCAATTACTGTAGTATAACTGATGCAGTACAGGGTGGGACGAAGAAGTAAGATGCAGCCTAAATCTTTCATGTGCTGAATGCAATATTTAAAATGTAGCAGGATTGAATATCAGTGTGAAATGTTCCAAATTCCTGCCAATGTCGGGTACGGGTACGGGTAGAGTAGGGTACACAGTTTTCGGGTACGGGTCGGGTACGGGTATATCGCTAGCGGGTACGGGTAGGGTAGGGTTTTTGCACGGGTACGGGTAGGGTAGGAATTTTGCTGTACCCGCACATCTCTAGTCTGGAACACTGAATGAACAACGTTAGACCGTTAAATATTGAAAAGGGTTTAGTTTATTGTTCGCCTTCGACTTAATAATATAATCAACCGATCGGCATACATGAAGAACTACATTACATTGTCTTCTAGACTTCTAGCACCAATAGCGACATGCTTGTCAAGGGGACAGATTTTTGTCCCATCCCATCCCATGGCAATATATGCCTGTCCCATTCCATTCCATCCCATTGTCCCATGGGATTCCAATTATGATATTAATATGAAATGTTTATTATGTGAAATACAGTTTAAATGAAATTATGAATTATGAAATTTATGCAAATTTAGGTTCAATGTCTACTAAATAGGACTACATGCAGGGGCTCCGAGAGGGGGGCAGGGGGGAATGCACAGGGGCCCGGCGGTCTGGAGGGGCCCGGGCCGATGATGAATATGCATAATTAACAATAGTACCAATAATAACACTAAAGAAAGAGGCCCGGCGAGTAAAAGAAGGGGAGGCCGGACCTGAGGACATCAATAGCATCAAAATGAACAGTGTGAACAGGGGCGTCATTTGGAGAGGGGCAGGCGGGCCCCCATGGAAAATGAATAAATAATGTATTAAGTAAATAAATAAATGTGAAATGTGCAAAAAATAGCCAAAATTGTCCAAAATTTGCCCACAAATTTCAAAAATTTTCAAATTTGCCAAAATTGGTCCAAAAATTGCCCAAAATTTGCCTACAATTGCTCAAAATTTGCCAAAATTTGGCCAAAAAATTATCTCGCCTCCAAGAAAAGTGTGAAATGACGCTACTAATTGTGAAAAAGAGCGACAAGAAAAAAGGTCATCACTAGTTTTCGAGAGTTGCAACATGACATCGTGTCGGTTAATTTGGGTTAAACCAATAGCAAGCAAAAAAGGGTCGTCAGCAATTTTAAAAAAAATTTCGGGGCCCACCGGCCATTCTGCACAGGGGCCCGGAATTTCTCTCGGCGGGCCTGACTACATGTACAAAGAGACATGTAAAACGACAGAATTTATTAACTACTTAAACTTTTATGTCTAACCACAACATATAAATGCAAATATTATGAATATATGAAGAAAAGGGATAAAAAGCTTGAAAAACGTTAAAAAAAATCTATAACAAAATTTAGAGTAGCTCTGTCCTATGTCCAATGAGTCCCATGGGATGGAAAGGAACAGTGCAATCCCATCCCATCCCATAGGACGAATTGCATGGGATTCCCATGGAACGACCCGTTCAATGGACAAGGCTGACTAGCGGTATAAATCCAGTGCCGTATTAACTATGGTGCAACTGGTGCACTTGCCCCAGGCCCACTGGTTCAATTTTTTTTAAAATTAATCTTTTAAATTAACTTATGAATTTTTAACGCAGTTCTAAAGATTTCGGTAAACGTCAAGCTTAGCGCTAAATAATTTAATAATCATTGCAAAAGATCTTGTACAGTAGTTTTCTATATTTTGAAATTAATTTTCTTAAATTTCGGGCAAAGATTTAAAACTTCGAACTTGTAGGGTTGAGGGCCTTTTAAAGTTTTGTTGCGTTGTTTGTCCCAGGCCTCCAAAAGAGTTAATCCGGCACTGTATAAATCCGTTGAATCTTAAAAACTCCAAACAAAAATTGATTTATAGATAATTTCATAATAATTTAAACTTGTTTCTTTTTTATTCAAATCAAGTTTTACTTAACTATTGCGTTCATTTGTCGCAATGTCATTCACAACACTAATTCCACACCGTTGCTCCAATAGAACATATTGACAGTTAAGATCTACACTGTAGCTCAAGCAAGTCTACCTGTCGGTTTTAGCGTTCCGAAGTTGCTCGCGTGGTGCTGTTTGTAGCAATCGTCTGACGTCGGTGTGGCAATATTGCTTTCGTGCTTTGCAACCTGGATAAAGACAGATGTGTCAGTATGTCATGCAGATTTCTGGCATGAAGTAGGCCTACTGTTAAACATTGATCTGTTTTTCTATCTGTTAGTCGTATGTGAAATCGAATATTATAACAGTAGAGACTAGAACCCGAGACCTGTTTTCGTCAACAACGACCCTCCAACAATTACCGAGCTTCAGACGCAATAAACAAGTCAAAGACGATACCGAAATAGACTCCAATCTTAGAGCGCAAACAAGCGTGCTACTAAGGACATAGGCCTAACTGATTATGTCCTTGTAAGTAGTAGTAGTAGTAGTAGTAGTAGTAGTAGTAGTAGTAGTAGTAGTAGTAGTAGTAGTAGTAGTAATAGTAGTAGTAGTAGTGGTAGTAGTAGACTTCTTTAGCGCCATTGTAGTAGTACATCTGCACCAGTCGATGGTCGCTTCAGTGAATAATCGTAGTCGTGATCTTGTCCGTGGTGAATCGAGGTTGTAATCCAAAGGTCAGTCCGTACTTCCAGATTCCAGGTTAAGGCGGATATGCAGTCAGGAATAGATGTGTTTTAAGTCTAGACCTGAAGGTAGTAAGACAATCAGTTTGGTGGACCTGTACCGGCAGAGAATTCCAAAGTCTGGGTCCGGTAACAGAAAAAGCACGTTTTCCAGGAGTAGTCCTGCTATAGGTTATGTAAAGAGTAGTAGCATCAGATGACCTCGTTGAGTGCTGGTTGTCTTGAGCAGTCAGTAACGATCGGAGATACATTGGATGATTTGTGTGGAGCGTCTTATGCACAATGAGACTTATCTTGAATTCAATCCTTTGTTTGACAGGTAGCCAATGAAGTGATTTTAGGATTGGTGTGATGTGCTCATATTTGGCAGTTCCAGTGGTCGCCCTGGCTAATGAATTTTGAATCCTTTGCAGGCGGTTTAAGTCAGATTTTGAAATCCCAGTATACATCGAATTGCAATAGTCGAGACGACTCGATACCAAAGCGTTGGCCAGAGGAATAAGTGCAGAGGAAGGGATGAGGTGTCTAATCCTCCTTACATCTCGTATGTTATAGTGAGCAGAACGGCAAACGAAGTCAATGTGTTCTGAGAATGAGAGGTGATTATCAAAGATAACACCAAGATTTCGAGCAGACTGAGAAGGACGAATCAGTGAAGTGCCAAAAGAAAGATATGCTGATGATAAGTCAATCTTCTTAAGCTGAGGTGGTGTTCCTACTGGCAGAAATTGTGTTTTTCCTGGATTTAGGAGGAGTTTGTTTTTATTCATCCAAGTGTGTACAGAAGCTAGAATGCTCGACAGACATTCCAGGGATGGTGAGGTAGATGGTTGGTCGAAACTCAAGAAAATGTGGGTATCATCTGCGTACACATGATAAGCAGCATATGGGGAGGACTTTACTTAATACTTAAATTTAGAAGTTACAGAATACTGTAATAATATCACTACTTAGCAAGATTTTTGTTTCCTTTGTAATTTTTTGGACCTGAGTGGTCGATTTTTTAAATGCTGATCACAGATATAACTTTAAATATTTCTAATCACGTAAGTTTTTTTTACAGAAATGAGTCATCCAATATTGCGTCAGATAATCGTTTAATCTTTCTCCTTTAAAGATGTCATTGAACGTCTTCAGACATCGAACGCCTTCTCCTGGATGACGTCAACACGGCAGCGTTATGTTTACCACGATATAGTATTACTAACAACATCGGATTTTTTACCTGATTTGTGGTAATGCTACATTTAAGTAGCTATTACAGTAACAGATTCACAAAAGCTTGAGCCTTGAGTATCGTCTGAACCAAATAGAATACAATGACTCTACTTATTAGATGTCATGAACTTCATGAAGGCAGTAACATCTGCCGACTGCAATAAAAGTTTTCAAGTTATACTCCTGAATCCTGATAGTAACGTCGCAATTGTGCATGGCATAATAACTGATATGTTCAGTGTTGTGCGTTACTGCGTTACTGTAACGCGTTACTGTAATTAATTACTTTTTAGAAGTTGTTAATTACTGTAACTAATTACTTTTTTGGAAAAGTAACGCGTTACAGTAACGGATTACTTTCAAGGGGTAACGGTAACGCAAAGTAACGCTAAAAAAGCGTTACTCCATTACCGACGGACTACGCACGCAGACACCATAGACAAATTTTACATAGTCATTTTACAAACTATAGCTAGATTTAATATTAATTACCACCGCTTTGGCACTTGGCCAAGGTTGGCCAGTCTAGCTATTTTTTATAAGCTATACTATGTCTATGATAGTCAAGGTCAGAGTCATAAATGCATAGTGATCATTCATAGAATAACAATGGCGGTCGGTGGACAATGTGCGTTTGATACATGGTATATGAAAGATTTATTTGAAAAGTTAAATAGCGATGAAAAGAATATGAGTGTGAGGTGTAAGATGTGCCAACCTTTAAATAAAGTCATAATGAACAGGTCCATTTTCATGTAAGATTCTCAGACAATTTTTCCATCCATTATAGATGCAATGAAGCCATCAGCCATAACTGTGCTAAGTTTATTTGAAGTAATCCTTAAAAGTAGTTAATTACTTTTACGAAGTAATAGTAATCAGTAATAGATTACTTTTGTTATGTGAGTAATTGATTACTGTAATATATTACTTTTGATGCTAAGTAATCAGTAATCAGTAACTAACTACTTTTGAAAAGTAACTGCACAACACTGGATCATATGTTAACATTTCAATAAATTTATCGTGTAGCGCAGTGGCGGTTCCAAGAATTCTTGGTGGGGGGAAGGAATGGATTTTTAGGAAGTTGGTGGAGGGATACAATGAATTTATAGGAACTTGGTGGGGATTAAATTAAATCTCGACAAAGTTTGAGAAGCAAGGTCATTGATAGTGTTTTGCCCAGCAATTAGAGTCAACAACTTAACGAAAAAGGCTGACAAGCAAAAAGGTCGTCATTTATGTGTAAAGTAGTAGTAAAGTCCTTCCAGAGCACTCAAGGCTAACCTCAAGGCTCATAGGGCGGCGCTGATCTGATCTCCGTTACCAAGGCCCTCAGCCAGGCGACTGGTGCAAGGTTACATGATACGGGGCCAGTGTTCTCATGCAACGCGCCTGTTTACGTCGCGGATTAATCCGCTACTCATTTGCCATCGCCATCTGGCGAAAGAAGGCTGAGTCGACCTTAGGGCTCCCGCGGGAGTTGAACCCGCGACCTTCTGCTCCATTGTCCAACGCTGTTACCACTCTACTAACTTCCCGCCCCCTTGTAACAGTATAGCAATAGTGTAGCACACGAATAATAACCGGCAACGGAACCCACTCCTAAAACACTGCTGACAAGAAAAAATCTCGGTGGGGGATGCATCCCCAATCATCCCCAACGCGGAACCGCCTCTGGTGTATTATAGCCAATGGCTAGTACGTTCATAAATAAAATCACTAGAATTGGTGCGAGAATAAAATGTCCTAGGACAAAAAGTCACGGACAAAATGTCATGGGGACAAAATGTCACGAACAATATGTAATGGGGATGAAATGCAACCCTAACCCCAACCCTAACCGGTGACATTTTGTCCGTGACATTTTGTCCTCGGACATTTTGACAGGCCACGCTAGAATTACATTACAATGCAGTCAGTAGGGATGCATGTGTTTCACGTATATAGGCCTATCACGGTTTAAAATCCTTGAATTCAAATATTTTCGTTTTAGGCCTACATAACAACTTTCTTGACTCTGTTTTCTGGAAGGTGGACGCGCAACATACTTCGAATTCATAACGTTCTATGGAAATGCGCCGATGAAGCATAAGCATAATATACGTTGTGAAGGGCAGCAGGCAGTAACTCTTGGAAAACCTCATAGACTCGAGGGATGGAGAGCAATAATTACAGCCGCGGCGAGAACTTTTCGGTGACGACCCCTAGCGACGAGTGGGTGACTCGTACTGCGAACGCAATGAAGGCAATCTACTGGATCATCGGTTCGTTTGGACTTCTTTCGAATATTTACGTGATTACCGTTATACTTCTGAACAGAACGATGCTCAGACAGACGACGAACATCTTGATCGTCAATCAGAGTTGCATCGACCTAACGGTGGCCGTTTTTCTCATCTTTACGACCATTTTCGAGGACAACGAAAAGAGGAAGACTCCGGGAAACACCGCCGAAGAGCTTCTCTGTCGTCTCTGGTATCCGAAGATGCCGCTCTGGGGCACTCTGCTGTCGTCGACGTACAGCATAGTGGCGCTGACGCTGGAAAAGTTCTCCGCCGTTACGTTTCCCATCTGGCACAAGACGCGGTTCGTCAGCAGCCGGGTTCTGATCGGCGCGATGGTCTTCGCCCCGTGGCTCTTCGGTCCCACCTTCTACGTCTGTCTGGTGATTCCCACGGCCATGATCAAACCCAACGGCCACTGCGTCGTCTATTCCGTCTGGCCGGGCGTCGAGACGCGAAGGGCCGTCGGAATCGTGACGGTCTTCATCCAGTTCCTCATCCCGTTGGTGATCCTGGTCTACTGCTACCTAAGAATGACCTTGATACTGCACCGGAAGATCGACAAGGTCCATGAAACGTCGAAGAAAAAAGGAGAGCCGAAGAGGAACGAGACGATGGCGCGGGCCAGAGCCAACGTCATCCGAACGCTGATCCTGGTGGGCGTCTCGTTCATTCTCTGCTGGTCGTGGAACCAGGTCTACTACCTGCTCTTTCACCTCGGTTCTTACGGTATTCACCTCACCGGAATCCTGTACAACCTTACAGTCATCATGGTTTTCTTAAACTCCTGCGTCAATCCGATAATCTATACTTGCTGTTACAAGCAGTTTCAGAATGGAATTCGACGCCTCGTCTGCAGGGGAAGGGTCGATCATGAGCCTTCGGTTGCCATCGCCGCAAGTAACTCGTCTTGAAACTGCGCAGTAGAACGGCGGTGGCTTATTTTCAACAGAAAAAAACTGTAGCTTAGAATGTGAGTCAAAAGTGATGGGTAATACGGGGGAATGCCAAACTGACGTTCTTAATATTAGTAAGAAAAAAAATCAAATTTAATGAAGAAAATCCAACAAAATTGTTCGTCAAGAAGAGTAAACCCGATTGATCTCAGCTAGCACGCGTCGATTGGTCGAAAATGGAAGTGGAAGGGCTCTTAAAGCCTCCTAAAACCGCTTTAAATCACATTATTATTATTATTGTTATTATTATTATTATTATTATTATTATTGGTCGAAAATGTGAGTGAAAGGGCTTACTTAGCTTTCTAAATCACTTTAAATCACTTATTATTATTATTATTATTATTATTATTATTATTATTATTATTTATTATTATTATCTTTATTATTATTATTATTATTATTATTATTATTATTATTATTATTATTAGCAGGTCCTCCGAGGGTAACTGCACAGGGCCCGGCGGTCTGGAGGGGGCCCGGGCCGATGATGAATATGTATAATTAACAATTAAATGAACAATAACACTAAAGAACGGTTAAAAATGTCAGTTCAGCAGAGGGGCCCGGCGAGCACAAGGGGGCCCGGGACACAGTGCTAAATAATAGACGGCAGACGACGAGCAAAATAAAAAAAAATAAAAAAATAAAAAAAAAAGTCGTCAAGAAAAAATTATGACTTGTCAAGGGCCCGTCGGCCATTCTGCACAGGGGCCCGGAATTTCTCTCGGAGGGCCTGATTATTAAGCTGTGAGAGATCCAGAAAAATTACGGTAAGCATATCAATTAACAGTATAGGCGTAAACTTCGATGGACAAATGCGCCATATATCGAACGGAGAGCTGCACACACGCACAAACGCACAAACACGTACTTTTTTCCGTGAACGCTGCTCAGTTTCTAATTTTACTTAATTACTTAATGGATGCTTAATAATTCTAGTTTTTATTTACTCATCAGGTTTTTAATCAAATTGATTTTTATGTAAAATCGGGTAAAATTCAGACTTTAACCCGGTAATACGAGCATTATTCAATTAACGCCAATTGTGAAGTCTTCCTTGATGTGCATGTATAAATGGAGATACGATGTAGTTCCAATATGAGCAGACAGATTGGCGAATCCAAACATAAAGCACAACCCAATGGCAAGACATCAAACTAAATTATCAATTCTTCACCGAATATACAGTACTTGCTGTAGGCCTATCACACACATTACAGTATTATTAATTTATTGGTACATATGCTGCTATTGAAAATTGCTCAATTTATCTTCAAATCTTCGATGACATGGGAAACAAGATTTAACTAAATCTTTAAATTTTACTTAATCTGATTGCGTATTTTGAACTAATTGTAATCCTACTTAATTTGTGCCAATCTCCTGTTTCGGGAGATGTTCTCTCGGCACGGGTTGAATGATTTTATTTATCAGTCAGTCACGTGTTCGCCTGCCCGGAGTGGAAGCTAGAATGGTCTGTGTAAAGAGGCAAAGGTCCGCTGTGTTATGACTTCTGACTGTGGCGAACCGGGTCTTATCTACTTTCCCAGGATGGCTGACGCCCGGCCGCTACACAGGATTAGATCTTTCAGTCAAGGGGCGTGGGTGGTCGACTTACCTGTTGGACTAAGGTTGAACTATCTCAGTCTATCTGATGGATTATTTCTTCACTCTCTCTCTCTCTTTCTCTCTCTCTCTCTCTCTCTCTCTCTCTATCTATCTATCTATCTATCTATCTATCTATCTATCTATCTCTATCTCTCTCTATTGGACTTTACTTTTTCTGTGGAGCTCTATAATAGCAATACGAGCAATTCTCGGGTACTACTACCTCAGGTATTCTTTCATGTACTAAGCCTACCTTCTTGACTTTCTGGTATTATCTCCGCTTTTATCTATCTCAATCTCAGGTACTACTGTATCTCTGCAACTTCAGGTACTACTTCGACTTCTCTCAGGTATTTCCTCTACTGCTATCTCTGGTATTGCCTCGCTCTCTTCTACTTTAGGTGCTACCTCACTATCTTGGCAGAGCCGTAGCTAGGAGAGGGGAAGCCGCCCCGGGCGCCGTCCTTGGAAGGGAGGGGAGCAATTTTCGTGAAAGCTTTTAGAGGTTAAAAATTGGTATGCCGTACGTTGTCACGGGATCGACGCCTATGAGTCCACACTTCAAACTTCAATTTAAAGCGTATAGACCTACACTATATAAGCCGCTCGAGAAATCTATGGGAAATTTCTTTGTTATCGCCCACAGACCAAGCCGCTAGCGTCTCTTTTCTGCAAAAAACCAGAAGGTTATATGAATATTTATGAACCGCGTGACGCTCTTAATGTGAATATTTCTAAAGCAAAGACAACTTTATGGGTTAGGGTTAGAGTTAGGGTCAGGGTTAAGGTTAGGGTTATTTAACCTAACCCTAACCATAACCCTAACCCCCTAACCCTAAACCCTATGCATAACCTTCTGCTTTTTTGCAGAAAAAAGACGCAAAACGCTATACGGATTATCGCGGCTGCTGTTGCGAAGTCGTGGTTCGTGATTTTTTTGGGGTGATTTTAAATGATTAAATTTTAATCCTACATCCAACAATATTTTTATTTATTTATTTTTAAATCATAAGAAAATATATGAAACATAATACGATCAAACGCTCGTAATAATCTGCGTCATTGCCTCAGATAATTAATCGATGAGTCAACTTCAGCGCAATATTAAGGACATATAAAAGTGTTTGTAGAGGTTTTGTGGCTTAACTGAACCCGGTGATGCTAATATAGTCTATGCGTATTTTCAGTTAAATGTTTCAGGGACGTAGCCATGAATTTGATTGGGGGAGATGTAATGTGATGGGGTAACCTTTAGACAGTGATGTTAACAAGGACCGACCCCCCAAGGACGAGGATAAGGACAAGGACCGACTCCCCAAGGACGAGGATAAGGACAAGGACCGAACCCCCAAGGACGAGGATAAGGACGAGGACCGACCCTCCAAGGACGAGGACAAGAACGAGGACTTACCCCGCAAGCACAAGGACCACAAGGACTGACCCCCAAGGACAAGGATCAAGGACAAGGACCAACCTCTGTCAGACAAAAAAGTCCGATAGGGAAAAACCAAACACAATTTCAATTCGAATCACAAAATTAGAAAAGCCATTTTTTAAAAAAAAAACATAATGTAGTCAACAGCAATGCTGCATTTCAAATGCGCCTTTGACTTTAGCCTTTGACTTTAGACTTTTTGGTGCGCCATCGGCTGATGCCCTGGACATTATGATAGTGGCGCTATAGAAGTTGATTGATAGCCACCTAGCTATGTTACTGCGCTTAAGAAATTGTCAAGTTTAATAATAATAATAATAATAATAATAATAATAATAATAATAATAATAATAATAATAATAATAATAATAATATATGAAAAAGTGTTTCCAGCAGCTGATCAGTCATGCACACACGGTGAGGTCTAATTATGAGTCCATTTTGCAAAATCACTCGTTCAACTGGAGCCGACGTCGCAGGGAAACAAAGAATTCTGCTAAAGAATCAACTGGTATTATAAAGGAAACAATGACTAAACATTTAGAGTAACTCAACGCAAGTATGTAGCCAAAATATAAATCCACATAATATTCTTACCTTGGAACATAATTATCAGTACAATTGAAAATGGTATACAAGTAATTTGGTCCTTATAAGGACTTTTCAAGGACTAAGTTACAAGGACCAGGACAAGGGCCGATCTGCAAGGACGAGGATAAGGACAAGGACTGAACCCCCAAGGACGAGGATAAGGACGAGGACTGGCTCCCCAAGGACGAGGACAAGGACAAGGACTTCAAATTGGTCCTTAAGGAGTCCTTAAGGACAAGGACCAGGACAAGGATTAACATCACTGCCTTTAGAAACATTAAAATCTTTGAGGTAGACTGATTTTGGGGGTACATATAACGACATACCCCTGCGCTACGCCCCTTGAATATTTGTCGGCGCCACTTTGTCGGGTGCCATCCAGCCAAACCATCGCTCTTTCGTCAGCAGTCAATCGTCTGCGAGCATCGTCAGCGAACATGGCTCCTCGATGTGGTTCATTGTCTAGACTTGACAGTGTGGTCAAGGGTTCATCCATATATATAGTACGCATGCACTGAGAAGGTCAAGGGGTCAGATTTTGGAAATTTTTTTTATGTAGGCTATGTGCAACGAGGGGTGGTGGTGGTGAAAATATTATCTTTTTGCGTAACACGTTGAGTGCGGCGCAGGTTCTTTGCCGGGCGCGGCCGTTATGCGACCTCCCTGGCTTCAGAAGCATTGAACAGAGGACGTCATATGACGCCCAAGCGCCCGGGACTAAGTACTATATGGATGAACCCCAACTCCAGACATTTGTCTATGCGATCGACATTATATAAACTAAAAGCGGCAGACAGATCAAGAAGTAAGAAAGTAGTTATTTCCTGCATTTATAGACCAAACAGTGTATTATTGGACTGCCAACAGTCTTTATAAATAGTAAACCTATGAAACTAATATATATATATATATATATATATATATATATATATATGCTTATAACAGTGCACGTTAATTAAAGACCTGCTCTTGTACTGTAAAACTTATGCGTATATGCAATGTCTTTAAACAAATAAGTTTCATTTTGGGGCACAAATATTGACACAGCAATTGTTTTTATCGGAGCATCTCCCCATCGATTGTAATATATCCCTCCTAGTCTGTCGATGTAGTCGATAAATTTCTGATAATCATTTGAAAGCCACAGAGACAAACGGGAAACTTCAAAATTGTTATAGAAAACCAACTTTCTATTCCACTTGTAGAAGAACGTCGGAGTGATCGAGTTCCTGGCTACATAGTTGCTTGAACTCTCCCAAAGATTAACGATAAATCGAGCATCCTCTTTTATAACGGCTACGTATCCATATTGAAGACCACGACGGTGCATAAAATCCAGAATATCCAATTTTATTGGCTGCATGATTAGTGAATCGTCATCCAGTCTCCACTCGTATTCAAATCCACGAATGATTGGCTGTTCATAGATGATCTTCGATTGAAACCGGATCATGTGTCTGTAACCGATTGTATGTTGACTTATCACCTCTGTGATATTCGAAGGCAGGAAATCAGGAATTTCGAAACGTATTTTCTGGAAGTAAACGTCAGACTTTGTTGACGAGCGAATCTTATGCGTGTCGTTGGCAGATAAATTCTCATGAAATAGAACAACTGGGTAGTGATATTTGTCGTTGAAATTGTCGTCCAGGGACTTGAGAGATTTCAGTAATTTTGAAAGTCTGGCGACTTGTATTAGATAGTGAATGAACGCTCTCGGTTTCTTCTCTGGCCAATCCCTCAGCAGGTTTCTTAGCCGCACGCAATCGTCATCACAGCTCTTAGCTTCTTTTGTTGCATAGAAACTGGTTCTCGTGATTATCCGCTTATTCCAAATTATAGAACCAAGAATCGTGAAAGCTAGCACGAGCAATACCATTGGAACTGGACACTGACCTACATATTTTGAAAACAAGAGATTTCTGCCAAACTGGAAATTCATCTCCGTTCGTTGAATATTTCTAAGTTTTCGCTTATTTCGTCGATATAGTATCAATTTCAAGAGTTCTAATAGGTCTATTACGGAGTGATATTAGAACTTTTCAGAAAGCACCCAGGGCTATGTCAAATTCACAAAGTCCCAGAGGCTAAGCGACGTCTAGATCAGTCATTGACTGTCAGTCATGATGAACTTCAAACGGAACTGCATACAAATCCTTATGCTGTAGGTTACACTGTCTTCGTTACTCCGTCAACCTGTAACAGAAATTAAACATCTTTTGACTATTTTGCGAAGGAAAGCAGTTTTTCTAAGAAAAACAATTTATCAGACGATTATTTCTATCATTTAGTATTACACAGTTGGTAAAATTCAGGCACCAGAGCTTCATTATTCTTCAACGATTTTGATTCGTCTGGAATAGCGATGTGCGGGCACACCCGTACCCGCGGGAATACCCTACCCGTACCCGAACCCGCGGGTACGGGTAGGGTAGCGTACACATTTTTCGGGTACGGGTCGGGTACGGGTATAGCGCTACGGGTACGGGTATAGCACTACGGGTACGGGTATAGGCCTACCCGTTTCACCCGAAAAATTATATTTTCATTTCTCACTACTATAGCAAATTAGCAATGCAGTAATAGAAAAAATATTATTGAGTAAAGTGTATTAATGTAACTTGTATATCGCGTGCAGTTTGTCAGACAGCATGCATTTTACTTACTGGGAGCATAAAGAAAATACAGATGACGTCATCTGACATCATCACTCATCAGTAAAGTAGTGTATCTTATTATATAACTAGGTGTTTACCCGTCAAAAATGACGGGGGAGATTGGCTGTTCTACCACCCGATTTTGTGCAAATGCAATAGCATTTTATGACGGAGGAGATTGGCTGTTTTACCACCCGATTTTGCGCAAATGCAATAGCATTTTGCGCAATTAATTGTCCTTAACTCGCCGCCTTTTCCTTCAACCGAGTTAACGCCCATTCGCGTGAATTTTCTGAAACTTGATAGTCAACGTTAGTGTAATGATTTGGCAGTGTCGAACGACATGCAGTGATTGATTCTCTTGTTTGCTGTGCTGATTTTTCACGCCGAGCAACAGCCTGCTACTCATTCTCACTTGATTGTCGGAAAGCTCGTGAACGCTGGACCTTTTTTATTTTGCACAGAGGGTTAGAATGAGGAATAAAATAGCTAAACAATGGTGCAAACTTCATCTTCGTAGCACTTGTATAGCCCGAGATGTAGCAAATTCAAAAAAAATTGGGAACTTTCTCAGAATTCAAAACTTTCGCGAAATTCGCCGATAATACTTATGTTCAAACATTGGGGTCATCGGGTTAGAATTGATAGATCTTTATCCAATGTCAACCGATTTTCAAAATTTTTGGTTTATTTTGTTCCTCTGACATCTCTTTAGAACTTTGCCGCTGACCAAAGTGGGGTTACCGCTTAAAATATTTTGCTAGGGGGCTTTAAACATTTTTCGGGGGGAGAGGGTGATATTTTAGGCCGTAAAGTGGACTCTACCCCAATATTTTTTTGTTTTGCACGGACAGTTAGAAAGGGGAATAAACAATCTAAACAATGGTGCAAACCTCATCTTTTTAGCTCCTATATAGCCTAAGATATAGCAAATTTAAAACGTTACAGCAACCATTTCTGAGAACGCTTTTTCAAAAATTAAATCCCCAGTACGGTGACGACGTCTGAAAATTTAATCCCCACTTGAGGGGTTAAATATAAAAAATAGGTATTAAGGCTAGGAATGAATAAATATATATATATATATATAATAATGGGGCAGGGCATTGGGAGAGGTAAGGGAGGTTTTGGAGGAGGAAGGTGGGTTGTACGGGTTTTCGGAGCAGCGTTGTGTAGGTTTGGAAACGGGGTTTGGGGCCGGTGGGGTAGGGCGGAGCGCTGATGGGTTGAGGCATGGGCGATTGGGAGAGAGATGGGTAGTTGGAAGGGGATAGGGGAGGGAAGGGAACGGGGGTTTAGGGCCGGGGCAGGGAATGGGTTGGGGCTGGAATGGGTTGGGCCCGGGGCGATTGGGAGAGGGATGGGGAGAGGGAAAAGGGATGGGGAGAGGGAAGGGGAACAGGGGGTTTAGGGCCGGGGCAGGAATGGGTTGGGGCTGGAATGGGTTGGGGCCAGGGCGATTGGGAAAAGGATGGGGAGAGGAAAAGGGTTGGGGAGACGGAAAGAGAACGGGAGTTTGGGGGCGATTGGGAGAAGGATGGGGAGAGTGAAAAGGGTTGGTGAGACGGAAGGGGAACGTGGGTTTGGAGGGATTGGGAGAGGGGAAGGGAGAGGGAAGGAGATGGGGATAGGGAAGAGAAAAGGTGGTTTTGGGCCAAGGCGGGAATGGGTTGGGCCTGGGCGATTGGGAGAGGGATGGGGTGAGGGAATGCGGGACGGGGGTTTAAGCTGCAATTAAGACGCTTCGTTAAACGCTCCGGTTTGATTAAACAATATTTGGTTGTCAATGACAACAGCGTCTTGCAATACCCGCAGTGTTGCGGACGGACAGACGCGACAGACGCGACGTACGGACGGACATCGAGAATTATCTTATTATATAATTCTCGATGTCTGTCGCGTCCGTCTGTCCGTCCGCAACACGGCGGGTATTGCAAGACGCTGTTGTCATTGACAACCAAATATTGTTTAATCAAAAATGTATTAAAATCAACGGAGCGTTTAACCAAGCGTCTTAATTGCAGCTTAAAACCCCGTTCCCTTCCTCACCCCATCCCTCACCCCATCCCTCTTCCAATCGCCCGGCCCCAACCCTTTCCGCTCCGGCCCCAAAACCCTCTTCCCCTTTTCTTGCCCATCCCCGTTCCTTCTCCACATCCTCTTCTCTCTCCTCATCCCCCTCCCAATCCTTTGCCCCAACCCATTCCGGCCCCAAACTCCCGTTCCTCTTCCTTCTCCCCATCCCTTTTCCCTCTCCCAATCCTTTTTCCTTCTCCCCATCCCTTTCCCAATCGCTTTGGCCCCAACCCATTCCGCCCCTGGTCCCAAACTCCCGTTCCCTTCCCTCTCCCCATCCCTTCCCTCTCACCACCCCTCTCCTAATCGCCCCTGGCCCCAACCTATTCCCGCTCCGGCCCCAACCCATTCCGCCCCGGCCCCAAACCCACGTTCCCCTTCCCTCTCCTTATCTCTTCCCTCTCACCACCCCTCTCCCAATCGCCCATGCCCCCCACCCATACCTGCCCCGCCCCGCCCTGCCCGACAGGCCCCAAACCCCGTTCCCTTCTCTCTCCCCACCCCTCTCCCAACCCCGTACCTCTCTCCATCCCTCTCCCAATCCCCCTGACCCCAACCCATCACCGCTCCACCCTACCCCACCGGCCCCAAACCCCGTTCCCAAACCTACACAACGCTGCTCTGAAAACCCGTACAACACACTTTCCTTCTCCCAAACCTCCCTTCCCTCTTCCAATTCCCTGCCCCCGTTATTATATATATATATATATATATATATATATATATTCCTTCCTAGCCTAAATGCCTATTTTTTTAAATGTAACCCCTCAAGTGGAGATTAAATTTTCAGACGCCGTCACCGTACTGGGGATTTAATTTTTGGAAAAGCGTTCTTCAGAAATGATTGCTGTAACGTTTTAAATTTACTATATCTCAGGCTGGATAGGAGCTAAAAAGATGAGGTTTGCACCATTGTTTAGATTGTTTATTCCTCTTTCTAACTGTCCGTGCAAAACAAAAAAATATTGGGGTAGAGTCCACTTTACGGCCTAAAATATCACCCTCTCCCCCCAAACATTTTTAAAGCCCCCTAGCAAAATATTTTCAGCGGTAACCTCACTTTGGTCAGCGGCGAAGTTATAAATGGAAGTCAGAGGAACAAAATAAACCAAAAGATTTGAACATCGGTTGACATTTGGCAAAGATATATCAGTTCTAACCCGATGACCCCAATGTTTGAACATAAGTATTATCGGTCAATTTCGCGAAAGTTTTGAATTCTGAGAAAGTTTCCAAATTTTTTTGAATTTGCTATATCTCAGGCTGAATAAGAGCTAAGAAGATGAGGTTTGCACCATTGTTTAGCTTTTTTATTCCTCTTTCTAACCTTCCGTGCAAAACAAAAAAGTTCAGCGTTCACGAGCTTTCTGACAATCAAGTGAGAATGAGTAGCAAGCTGTTGCTCGGCGTGAAAAGCAGCACAGCAAACAAGAGAATCAAGCACTGCATGTCGTTCGATACTGCCAAATCAGTACACCTTCCTTGACTATCAAGTTTCAGAAAATTCCTGCGAATGGGCGTTAACTCGGTTGAAGGAAAAGGCGGCGAGTGAAGGACAACTAATTGCGCAAAATGCTATTGCATTTGCGCAAACTCGGGTGGTAAAACAGCCAATCTCCCCCATCGTAAAATGCTATTGCATTTGCGCAAAATCGGGTGGTAAAACAGCCAATCTCCCCCGTCGTAAGATGCTATTGCATTTGCGCAAAATCGGGTGGTAAAACAGCCAATCTCCCCCGTCATTTTTGACGGGTAAACACCTAGTATAATAAGATTCTCGATGTCTGTCGCGTCTGCCCGTCCGCAACACGGCGGGTATTGCAAGACGCTGTTGTCATTGACAACCAAATATTGTTTAATCAAACCGGAGCGTTTAACGAAGCGTCTTAATTGCAGCTTAAACCCCGTCCCCTTCCCCCTCACCCCATCTCTCTCCCAATCGCCCAGGCCCCAACCCATTTCCGCCCCGGCCCCAAACCCCCTTTTCCCTTCCCTATCCCCATCTCCTTCCCTCTCCCCATCCTCCTCAAAATCGCCCCCAAACCCCGTTCCTTTTCCGTCTCCCCAACCCTTTTCCTTCTCCCCATCCCTCTCAATCGCCCCTGGCCCCAACCCATTCCGGCCCAGGCCCTAAACCCCCGTTCCTTTTCCCTCTCCCCATCTCTTTTCTCTCCTCATCCCTCTCCCAATCACCCCGGCCCCAACACATTCCGGCCCCGGCCCCAAACTCCCGTTCCCCTTCCCTCTCCCTATCTCCTTCCAACGACCCATCCCTCTCCCAATCGCCCAGGCCCCAACCCATCAGCGCCCCGCCCTACCCCACCGGCCCCAAACCCCGTTTCCAAACCTACACAACGCTGCTCCGAAAACCCGTACAACCCACCTTCCTCCTCCAAAACCTCCCTTACCTCTCCCAATGCCCTGCCCCATTATTATATATATATATATATATTTATTCATTCCTAGCCTTAATACCTATTTTTTATATTTAACCCCTCAAGTGGGGATTAAATTTTCAGACGTCGTCACCGTACTGGGGATTTAATTTTTGGAAAAGCGTTCTCAGAAATGATTGCTGTAACGTTTTAAATTTGCTATATCTCAAGCTGTATAGGAGCTAAAAAGATGAGGTTTGCACCATTGTTTAGAGTGTTTATTCCTCTTTCAAACCGTCCGTGCAAAACAAAAAAATTTGGGGGTAGAGTCCACTTTACGGCCTAAAATATCACCCTCTCCCCCCGAAATATGTTTAAAGCCCCTTAGCAAATTATTTTAAGCGGTAACCCCACTTTGGTCAGCGGAAAGTTCTAAGGGGATGTCAGAAGAACAAAATATACCAAAAAGTTTGAAAATCGGTTGACATTTGGCAAAGATCTATCAATTCTAACCCGATGACCCCAATGTTTGAACATAAGTATTACACAGGGCAACCAAAAAATTTTTTTGTCTGGTGCCTTAGAAGTTAGATCTGTTTCTTAGTATACCTAGGGCGCTGATTCCAAATATGGTATCAGATTTTCTCTATCAGCTCTAGTTTTTGAGATATGGCCATATATCCCAAATTGGAAGTGCGTGAATTATTGTCTATATTTGATTTATGTAGATTTTGATTGCTGTTATCTCAATGTCTTTGTTAATAACATTAAAGGTCTTACATTTCCAGAGGAATTGCATTGAAATATGTGCAGTACAATAAATTACATTATATAATTAAGCACACTTCCTGAAAGTTGGTTTGAAGTGATTGTGGACGAAGAAGTAGCAAAAAATTTCAGGGCTTATTTAGAAATACAGTTGCAGGAAAGAGGACCAACCTGGGATTTGGAATGCCAATGGTCTGGAGAGAACCATGAAACCGGCATGATGAATGTTATTTTTGTCTTGTTAACATCAAGGGGTTCAATTGAAAAGGCGATTTAGGTGGACATATCCTGACCTACAGCCTGCAAGACGACCTCATCTGCACTCAGACCAGGTACCTGTCCCATCTTTCAGACACCTACCAGAGATGTCAGACCAAGAGAAGTCACAGCTGTCTGGCAGAACTTAAGATAGCAGCAGTGATGATGACTGTGACTTTAAAGATTCTTCACCACTTCCTCAGCGTTTCAACCAACATGAATTAAGTGACCTCATAAGAGACCTGGACTTTTCAAAGGAATCTGCTGAAGTTCATGCTCCAAGGTTGAATGAGAAAAATTTACTTGATTCTGGAACCAGCATTACCTTTTATCGCAACAGAGAAAAGAATGTGCTGCCATATTTTTAATGGCCGATGGTCTGGTGTTCTGCAATAACGTTGGCGGCCTCAGAGAAATGGGTTTATCAGTATACGTGCCAAATGAATGGCGCCTTTTCATTGATAGCTCAAAAAGGAGTCTGAAAATGTGTTCTTCTGCACAATGGCAACAGGTATCAATCAATTCCTATTGGTCATTCAACCAGTATCATCAGTATGCCAGAAAAGTATCATACAATATCTTTGGTTTTGGAAAAGTAAAAATATCAAGAACATCAATGAGTGATTTGTGTATATTTAAAGATGGCGAACTTTCTTCTTTGTCAGCAAAGTGGCTATACAAAATATCCATGATTTTTTTGTTTATGGGACAGTAGAGCTAAGCATGAACATTGGTCGAGATCAGAATGGCCATCGAGAGAATAAATGAGAGCTTGACATAAAAATGTTGTCAAATGAGCCATTGGTTGACAGAGAAAATAATTTTGCCACCACTACATATCAAATTAGGTCTCATAAAGCAATTTGTAAAGGCTTTGAACTAAGAAGGTTCATGTTTTGCATACATATCATGTAAATTTCCTGGAGTGACCAAAGAAAAGCTAAAAGCATGGATTTTTGATGGACCTCAAATAAGACAGCTCATAAAAATACAAGGATGGCCTTTTTTGCTTGTCAAGTCTTTTCGGAAGACGAAAATGAGGGGGGTCCAGTGGCGGCCCCACAGGGGACCGAGGGTCTGTGACCCCCTTATTGAGTACCTGACCCCCAGTGGCCTCCTGTTGGGACCCTATACTTAATACTACATACCTAACAACAAATGGTTGGCCCCCATGACTACAAGTTGCCACGCCAACGCCCCCACCCCACTTGCCAAATCCTGGAGCCGCCACTGGGGGTCGACCCGTTGTTATGTCATATTTTAGGGGGTCTGACGTTTTGTTACGTCGCGTTATGTAGTGGTGGAGTGGGTCAAAAAAGTGCCAAATCGCGTTACATAATTTATGGATGACCCCATATCTCAAAAACTAGAGCTGATGGAGCAAAACTGATAACATTTTTGGAATCAGGGCACCAAAATTACTTAAGAACAGGTCTAACTTTTGAGGCATCAAATTGTGTGTTGACCAGTGTTATCGGCGAATTTCGCGAAAGTTTTGAATTCTGAGAAAGTTTCCAAATTTTTTTGAATTTGCTACATCTCGGGCTATATAAGAGCTAAGAAGATGAGGTTTGCACCGTTGTTTAGCTATTTTATCCCTCTTTCTAACCCTCTGTGCAAAACAAAAAAAGTCCAGCATTCACGAGCTTTCCGACAATCAAGTGAGAATGAGTAGCAGGCTGTTGCTCAGCGTGAAAAATCAGCACAGCAAACAAGAGAATCAAGAACTACATGTCGTTCGACACTACCAAATCATTACACTAACGTTGACTATCAAGTTTCAGAAAATTCACGCGAATGGGCGTTAACTTGGTTGAAGGAAAAGGCGGCGAGTTAAGGACAATCAATTGCGCAAAATGCTATTGCATTTGCGCAAAATCGGGCGGTAGAACAGCCAATCTCCCCCGTCATAAAATGCTATTGCATTTGCGCAAAATCGGGTGGTAGAACAGCAAATCTCCCCCGTCATTTTTGACGGGTAAACACCTAGTAATATAATAAATCTATAATTTTAATGGCGTCCTCTGACTCCTCCAGCGAGTAAGTTCCCTTGGTCAATCGTTTTGTTGTTTAACTTCAGCTCTAATGCCTGCTCATAGCTAAACTATATCTACTAAATATTTTAAACAAGCCCATCGAATCTTCTAGAAGTTCTAATCCATATCCGACATTCATGTAGGCTTAGGCTAGCTGATTAGTTGTATTACACAATGTTACCAACCAGT
The DNA here is from genome assembly GCA_018105865.1 of Metaphire vulgaris. Classification (NCBI taxonomy): domain Eukaryota; kingdom Metazoa; phylum Annelida; class Clitellata; order Crassiclitellata; family Megascolecidae; genus Metaphire; species Metaphire vulgaris. Next base: position 8,030,379 of record CM030868.1, on the reverse strand, counting down.
AGTCCAGACCCCAGACTCCAGAGAGGACCCGGGTCGACTATTTGCCAAGTGGATTACCCTGATTTTTAAGTCTTAGATCTGTCCTAATCTGAACATGCGTGCTATTTACAATGAATTAGTTATTTCAATTTCGTCCAGGCCGGGCAGCTCGGATATCTCATCATGATGGGTGAATGAAAAGACAGTATCCTATACCGCCTTCCCGGCGCCCAATCAATATAGTAGAATGCAAATCGATATTATATAGGTGATTGGGTGGCATATACTTTCAACCGTAATTGATGGTAGCCAGTAGCCCCTAGCCGAGCTGCCCTGGATGACAAAGGGAAGGGTGTATCTGCATCTGTATCTGTAGTATAACTGATGCAGTACAGGGTGGAACGAAGAAGTAAGATGCAGCCTAAATCTTTCATGTGCTGAATGTAATATTTAAAATGTAGCAGGATTGAATATCAGTGTGAAATGTTCCAAATTCCTGCCAATGTCGGGTACGGGTACGGGTAGGGTAGGGTACACAGCTTTCGGGCACGGGTCGGGTACGGGTATATCGCTAGCGGGTACGGGTAGGGTAGGGTTTTTGCACGGGTACGGGTAGGGTAGGCATTTTGCTGTACCCGCACATCTCTAGTCTGGAACATTGAATGAACGTTAGGCCGTTAAATATTGAAAAGGGTTTAGTTTATTGTTCGCCTTCGACTTAATAATATAATCAACCGATCGGCATACATGAACAACTACATTACATTGTCTTCTAGACTTCTAGCACCAATAGCGACAGGCTTGTCAAGGAGACAGATTTTTTGTCCCATCCCATCCCATGGCAAATTGGCAATATATGCCTGTCCCATTCCATTCCATCCCATTGTCCCATGGGATTCCAATTATGATATTAATATGAAATGTTTATTATGTGAAATACAGTTTAAATGAAATTATGAATTATGAAATTTATGAAAGTTTGGGCTCGATGACTACTAAATAGGACTACATGCAGGGCCTCCGAGAGGGGGGCAGGGGGAAATGCACAGGGGCCCGGCGGCCTGGAGGGTGCCCGGGCCGATGAAGAATATGCATAATTAACAATAGTACAATAATAACACTAAAGAAAGGGGCCCGGCGAGTAAAAGAAGGGGAGGCCGGACCTGAGGACATCAATTGCATCAAAATGAACAGTGTGAACAGGGGCGTAATTTGGAGAGGGGCAGACGGGCCCCCATGGAAAATGAAGAAATAATGTATTAAGTAAATAAATAAATGTGAAATGTGCAAAAAATCGCCAAAATTGTCCAAAATTTGCCCAACATTTTCAAAAATTTTCAAAGTTGCCAAATTTGGTTCAAAACTTGCCCAAAATTTGCCTATAATTGCCCAAAATTTGGCCAAAAAATTATCTCGCCTTTAAGAAAAGTGTAAAATGACGCTACTGTGTGAAAAAGAGCGACAAGAAAAAAAGGTCATCACTAGTTTTCGAGAGTTGCAACATGACATCGTGTCGGTTAATTTGGGTTAAACCAATAGCAAGCAAAAAAGGGTCGTCAGCAATTTTTTAATTTTTTTCGGTTCCCACCGAGCCATTCTGCACAAAGGCCCGGAATTTCTCTCGGCGGGCCTGATTACATGTACAAAGAGACATGTAAAACGACAGAATTTATTAACTACTTAAACTTTTATGTCTAACCACAACATATAAATGCAAATATTATGAATATATGAAGAAAAGGGATAAAAAGCTTGAAAAAGGTAAAAAAATCTATAAATTTTTTAGAGTAGCTCTGTCCTATGTCCTATGAGTCCCATGGGATGGGGAGGAACAGTGCAATCCCATCCCATGCCATCCCATCCCATAGGACGAATCGCATGGGATTCCCATGGAACGACCCGTTCAATGGACAAGGCTGGCTAGCGGTATAAATCCGTTGAATCTTAAAAACTCAAAACAAAAATTTAGTTATAGAAAATTTCATAATAATTTAAACTTGTTTCTTTTTTATTCAAATCAAGTTTTACTTAACTATTGCGTTCATTTGTCGCAATGTCATTTACAACACTAATTCCACACCGTTGCTCCAATAGAACATATTGACAGTTAAGATCTACACTGTAGCTCAAGCAAGTCTACCTGTCGGTTTTAGCGTTCCGAAGTTGCTCGCGTGGTGCTGTTTGTAGCAATCGTCTGACGTCGGTGTGGCAATATTGCTTTCGTGCTTTGCAACCTGGATAAAGACAGATGTGTCAGTATGTCATGCAGATTTCTGGCATGAAGTAGGCCTACTGTTAAACATTGATCTGTTTTTCTATCTGTTAGTCGTATGTGAAATCGAATATTATAACAGTAGAGACTAGTGACACTGATACGTTGAACCCGAGACCTGTTTTCGTCAACAACGACCCTCCAACAATTACCGAGCTTCAGACGCAATAAACAAGTCAAAGACGATACCGAAATAGACTCCAATCTTAGAGCGCAACCAAGCGTGCTACTAAGGACATAGGCCTAACTGATTAAGTCATTGTAAGTAGTAGTCAGTGATGGGCAAAAGTTAACTAAAAATTAGTTAACTTTTAGTTAAACTAATTTTTTTTAGTTGCATCAAAAGTTAAACTGGTTGGGTAAAAGTTTAGTTAAGGCATAAGTTAAACTGAATTTTTTTTAGTTAACTGGCTAATAGTTAAACTTGAGTTATTCAGATTCTATGTCACTTTCAGCACAGGCTAAGTCTCGCTTAGGCTCTACTTTTTCATGTCAACCTCATAATTACCAGTTTCAATTATGAATTATTATTATTATTATTATTATTATTATTATTATTATTATCGTTATTGTTATTATTATTATTATTATTACCGTTATTGTTATTATTATAATTATTATTATATTATAATTGTGCTATATGAAATTATAGTTGTAAATCGTGTTCGTTGCAGCTTGTAGCCTAGTTTTACTAGCTCAGTAGCTCATGTCAAAGTCAAAAAGTTAAAGTAATAAGTTAAACTGTTTTTAATTAGTTATCAGTTAAAGTTAAACTACTACAGTGAAAAATTAGTTACTTAAAAAGTTAAACTGCTTGATTGCAAAAAAAGTTTAGTTAAAGTTTAACTAAAAAAAATTAGTTAGTGCCCATCACTGGTAGTAGTAGTAGTAGTAGCTGCCCATGGTCAGCTGCCCGGGTTACATTTTGACTCTGGTTACGCCACTGGTAGTAGTAGTAGTAGTAGTAGTAGTAGTAGTAGTAGTAGTAGTAGTAGTAGTAGTAGTAGTAGTAGTAGTAGTAGTAGTAGTAGTAGTAGTAGTAGTAGTAGTAGTAGTAGTAGTAGTAGTAGTAGTAGTAGTAGTAGTAGTAGTAGACTTCTTTAGCGCCATTGTTTTATTATTATTATTATTATTATTATTATTATTATTATTATTATTACCTCGACAATATCTATAGCGCTATAACATAGCTAGATGCCAAAAGCAAGAGCACTTTACATAAATGGAAATGAAATGTTGAATAAATATGTCTTCAGCGCAACTGAGAACCGTTCCAAGGAAGTAGCGGATGTCACTGTGTCTGGCAACGAATTCCATAGAAAGGGGTTGCCACGGGCGACAGAACGCTCTCCGAATTTCAAGTCTTCGACGGCGGTGGAATGTACAATACCAGACGACTGCTTGAACGCAGTTGAAGGCGACGGTCAGACGCTAACGGCTTCCGAATAAGCTCGGATAGATAACTGGGACACGAGGGATCGTGTAGGACACGGAACGCCAGTCGGCACCGTTTAAAGGCGATCCGCTCCGGTAACCGTACTACCGTAGCCAATGTAGCTTGTCTCTCAGCAATGGGGTTACGTGGTCGTGCCACCTAACCCCATAAATCAGCCTAGCGGCGGCATTAAGGGCCGATTCAAGGCAGTTCTTCAGCTGACTGGCTGGGAGACCAAGTTTAGCAATAGACGTTGCCTAAACGTTTAGGAACTAAACATTTATTAAACGTAATTCTTGCAACTTATATTGCTGCGACTATACAAGCAATTAAAAGCAAGTAAAATTATTAGTTTAGCTTCAGAGATAGACATCCCAACAGTGTTGTATATTATACACAATACATTTTTAAAATGTATTTCAAATACTTTCAAATACTTCCAGGAGGAGAGCAAAATACAAAATACATTTTCAGAAATGTATTTCAAATACAAAATGCATTTCCGGCCCCATGACAATCAACAGCAGTGTAAAGGGCCTAATATAGTCTCTAATTCCGAGTGCTTTAATAAGTGTAATAAGGAGCCGTCCATAAATTACGTCACGTGAATTTGACACTTTGTTGACCCCTCTCCTCCTACGTCACGCGACGTCACAAAACGTCGGACCCCCTTAAAATATGACGTCACAATGGGCCGACCCCCCCCCCAATTTTCGTCTTCAGAAAAGTCTTGACAAACAAAAATAAGGCCATCCTTGTATTTTTTCCTCTCGAAAAACCCTGACAAGCAAAAAAAGGTCATAATTGTTTTAAAAGGTCAAAATTGTGTTTTTCCAATCCAAAATCCCTGACAAGCAAAAAAGGGTCAAAGGTCATCACGTACATTTTTTTGTGTGACGTCACATTTACGGACCCCCCGTCGCCACACTTCGTCACAAATGGACGGACCCCCTCCCCTAACCGCGTGACGTAATTTATGGACGGCCTCTAAGGTAAGTGTAATAGCAATGCAACAAAAACAGTGTCTGTCTAGTCTCTACACACAAAATAGTCAACACTACAGTAAAGGTAACAGCAGAAAATAGTCAACACTACAGTAAAGGTAACAGCAGAAATTGCAGAAACATTTATATTTCGACTACGACAGCTAGTACAGTCAGATTAAACGTTGATCAAATTGGCAAAGACGATTAGTAATATAATTACTTTAATTAGGCCTACTCAGTTAAAGTCAGTTGTCAGCATCAACATAAAATTCACTGGTATACACTTTAGACATGTAGTCATGACTAAATTTGTCCCCATATTGGCTTTTTATAACAAATTGTTGCCATCTAAAATAACCGACACTGCCGAAACTGTCTTTGCTGACTTCACAACGCAACACCATTTTGTAAATTCCCTTAATTCAATAAATGCGTTGAATATATAATAATGGCAGATTTATTTTTACAATAAGGAAGTAAGTCCAGTTAAATAATTTAAATTTAATTAGTGGTGTGACTGGTTGGCAGCTCCTTGCTTTTAAACAAGTACAGGAAAGTAGGCTATTTTGACTGCAAATTGTATTTCAAATACACAAAATACTTCTGAAATGTATTTGTAGGACAAACTACAAAATACTTTCTCAGTGACTATAAAATACAAAATACATCAAACATATTTCAAGCACTTGTAATTCAAATACTACAGGGTGTCTACGAAAAAAACCCCCCAGCAGGAAAACTTTGATTTCTTAAAAGTTCCTAAATATATTTTTATCAAAATTGCCACACTTGTGCAACACATATTTCCCCACCTTTCTGCCAATTTTCATCTTATTTACGTGTAAGGTGGCCATTTTGTGAGATATCAAAGTCAAACTTCGATTTTTACTACTCAGTCGCAGCATGACAGGCCTAAATATCCATAGCTTCACATAAATTTGGCTTCATGTCTACAAGAACAATATCATAGCCAATATATTGTCAGCTCTTGTACTAGTCTACAGGGTGTCTACGAAAAAAACCCCAGCAGGAAAACTTTGATTTCTTAAAAGTTCCTAAATATATTTGTATCAAAATTTCTATACTTCTAGAGCACATATTTCCCCACCTTTTTGCCAATTTTCATCTCATTTGCATGTAAGATGGCCATTTTGTGAGATATCAAAGTCAAACATCGATTTTTACTACTCAGTCGCAGCATGACAGGCCTAAATATCTATAGCTTCACATAAATTTGGCTTCATGTCAATTTTGGTGGTATTAGTAGCAGTTGTTGTTGTTGTTCCAGTAATAGTAGTAAAGTTTAAATCGAATGTAATTTGGTAAACATGTTTTTAAACTCACAGAATTCGACATAACAATAAGTTTGATTTAAACTTTCAAAATGGGTAAAATATCGAATGAAGATAAGATGCGAATTCAGATATTGCGGGAGCTTGGCTTTGGATACCAAACAATTTTTGCAATTAAGGTTAGGGTTAGGGTTAGGGTTTGCAATTATGTCCGAAAACCATCTTGAACAATTGTGGTTTAAGCTGAAATTTCTAGACAATCAATACAATTTTGTCTGTTGATTCGTAAAAATCGAATTTTGACTTTGATATCTCACAAAATGGCTACCTTACATGCAAATAAGATGAAAATTGGCACAAAGGTGGGAAAATATGTGCTGTAAAAGTATGGAAATTTTGATAGAAATATATTTAGGAACTTTTAAGAAATCAAAGTTTTCCTGCTGGGGTTTTTTTTTCGTAGACACCCTGTATATAACACTGCATCCCAAAGTGCCTGTCCCTTTTCATATAATCGATGCCACCTTCATCGACTCAAACGCAAACTTTACTTTTCGTCCACGAAGGCTCATCTGACTCATCATACTGTCTGAAAAAAGCCTGAAAGTTAAGAAATTCAAACAATTTTGCCATAACCTATGATACAAAGTGGTAATAGGCTTAACGCACAGACTAGTTAACAGCTTTGTTATATCATATAGGCCAACATACTAGCACCCTGTCATTTTAACGCTATGAAATATCCACACACATTAACGTTACCGAGACTTCGTCTTCTTTTCAGTCGCTTTATGTCGTGCACAATGAAAAATGCTACATTTCAAAGATTTCATTTCATGACATTAGCTACAAATTGATCTGTACATAAATTTCACACAAGCATACATTACATACACAGAACTGGATAAGCAATTTGCACAAGCTTGCATTGCCTCAATTAAACAAAATAGTATATATAACGACTTGTTGACTACAACATAACTTACCCATGCAGAACATTGGCGACATTGTCACGAACGGTCACGCCACCTATTCTTGCAAGCCTTATTAAAACATAGTCTGAACATGCTGTTGCCATTTTGTAAGCCTACATACGATTTCTTTTGTGTCTTGATATTGCTGAAAATGCCATGTGCATTTAACAATAACCAGAAGTGCTGTTATAACATTTCGAAAGTGCACGTTTCTTTACTTATGTGTATAAATGTATGCACAAATCCCACTCAAAAAATCCCACCAATAATTTGACTTTGGTCCGCTGCAGTTTGTTTATACGGGATTAGACTAACAACATCTTCCCACCCGTCCGCCCGCCTTTAAGTTTGCTTACTCCCTTGAGCCTGCTAATGCTACTACCCCACATAAGGCTGGCTGCCAAACTGAAGTCCTGTGGAATAAGGGGCAATATTCTCAGATGGATTGAAAATTGGTTGAAGGGAAGAAGACAGAAGGTTGGCATTAGGAGAGGCCAATCGCAATGGGCAAGAGTTATCAATGGAGTGCCTCAGGGCTCAGTGCTTGGGCCATTGCTTTTTCTAATATATATAAATGACATCGATGAAGGATTACTGTCCAAAATTTCAAAGTTTGCCGATGATACAAAGTTATGCAGAAATATAGACTCGGAGGATGATGCAAAAATTTTACAAGAAGATCTAAGGAAATTGTTTCAGTGGTCTGTGGACTGGCAGATGCTTTTCAATATTGATAAATGTTCTGTAATGCATGTTGGGAAGTCTAATAATGGTAATGAATATTCTTTAGGGGGAAGGTTCTAACCACAACAGAAAAAGAAAGAGACTTGGGGATAATCATCCATAGAAGTATGAATCCATCTCACCTCATCTCATGGAGGCAGCAAAAAAGGGAAACCAAGTGTTAGGAATGGTGAAAAGGACAATTGTGAGTCGTGACAAAGAGATAATCATTAAACTTTATAAGTCATTAGTAAGGCCTCATCTAGAATACTGTGTTCAGGCTTGGAATCCATTCTTGAAAAAAGATATAGAACTTTTAGAAAAAGTGCAAAGACGAGCAACGAAGATGGTCAATGGGTGCCATAATTTAAGCTACGAAAAAAGACTTCAATATTGTGGACTGACAACATTAGAAAGGAGAAGAGAGAGGGGATTTGATAGAAACATACAAAATAATGACTGGGAAAGTAGCTGTGCCATATGATCGACTCTTTACATTGACACACTATAGCAGCACAAGAGGCCACAAGTGCAAATTGTTTAAGCAGAGGTTTGGTCCAAGAAAGAAAAACTTTTTTAGTGCAAGGGTTGTGGACAAATGGAACAGTTTGGACGAGGTGGGAGTGACAGTTGAAACAGTAAACGGATTCAAAGGCTATCTACCGGTAGATAAACTAGGTTATTGAATGCAGATGGTTACATCAGTGGTTTTCACACAGGCTTACTTAGCCTCCTAAACCACTTAAAATCACATATTATTATTATTATTATTATTATTATTATTATTATTATTATTATTATTATGACCGCTGGATGCAGGGCCGTATTACATGGGGCTGAGGGGGCTGAAGCTCCAGGCCCACCATGTAAAGATATGTGAACCGTTTATTTAATTTTATGCGAAATATACTTCTAAAAGATTCTCACTTATATAACAAGTTATTTAATAGCAGTGTTTTTATATTAATTTAACAATTTCTTTACGGGGCAATAATGTCACATATAAACCGATTATAAATATGTAAATAAATACGGCATATAGGCCTATATAGAGCTATACTGTATGTAACATTTCGAAAACAAGTTAAATAACAACAAAAGCCTGTGTAAAAGTTGACCGCCGTTTCTAAGTTCCCCGGAAAAAATATCTAAAATGTTACAAATGTTAAACTAGACTTTTAATTAAAAATTTTAATAAAAATTGTACAATTATAGAATGAAATTTCAATTTTAAACTAAAATTTTGGAATAAAATTGCTAAAATCTTTGAAATTTTAAAAATTGCTAAAATAGGCCCTAAATAGGCCTACCTTCTGAAATTGCTAAAATAGGTCCCTTAACATTAAAAATAGGCCCTTTAAAAATAGGCCCCCTTAAAAATAGGCCCTCTTAAAATTGCCAAACATGCCCCCTCAAAATATGCAGCCCCAGGCCCACTCGGACCTTAATCCGGCCCTGGCTGGATTTGAGAGTGAAAGACGTCAAAATAATCTGTACTCCATGTATACATGTATTTCCTTCCATTAGTACATACCTGGCTTCTATACATCTTTTCTTGCGATAGCTACATGTAGCATCCGAGCAACCTTGCCATCGTCCCCTTTCATCTGGTACGCCTGCTTGAATCATAGGCGGCGGAAGACAATAAAAGTACCCCGGCCCGTTTACTATATAGCGGCAGCGGCCTGCGGGACGCTGAGGGTCGAGGTGCCTAACCAAGGTTGCCAGTGTGGGTTTTTTCCTATCCAATCTGGTTTATTGGGCCTCGTCTGGTTATTTGGTATTTTTGGCGGAATCTGTTTTTTTTAATCTGCGAAAATTAAAAAAAACTGCCTGATTTATGTGCAGTGAAAGTGAGAAAATTAGGAGTTTTCAGTTTTCAGCATGTTGAAAAACTCTTTTTTGCTTGCAGAAAGTTTACAAGTTTAAAGTTTACCTCTTTACCCTTATTATTATTATTATTATTATTATTATTATTATTATTATTATTATTATTATTAAGACAATTTATAGAGCGCAGTAAGCATAGTGAAGACTAAAGTCAAAAGCGCTTAACAATGAACATTATAAGATAAATTAAACATATGCGTCTTAAGGCACTTGATAAACAAATCAGGGGAGGTCACAATTGTCACGTTCTTCGGCAGAGAGTTCCACAGACTCGGATTGCCCCTCCGGAAGGATCTGTCACCGAAGACAGCCGTCTTGGACGGAGGAGGAACCATCAATTGACGACAGTTGCTAGAGCGAAGCCGCGATCGCCGATCGACCGCCGTAGACTTGATGACCAGGCCCGATAAGTAGCTGGGGCAAAAGGGGTCATACAACGCCCGAAATGTTAGCCAACAACGCTTGAAGGCTATTCGCTCCGGAATCCTGAGCCAGTGAAGATTATCACGTAGAAACGGTGTCACGTGCTCGTTCCAACTCGAGCCAAAGCTCAGACGAGCTGAGACGTTTAGCACCGACTGAAGACGATTTAGTTGGTTGACAGGAAGTCCGAGCAGAACGCTATTGCAGTAATCTACTCGAGCTAAGACGAGGGCACGGACGAGATTGACGACGACAGGCACCGGCAGGTATCGACGGATCTCCCTAATCCTTCGCAGCTGAAAGAAACAGGTACGAATGACGTTGTCCACATGTCCGACAAACGAGAGTGTCTCGTCAAAAAGAACTCCAAGGAGACGCAGTTCTGTGCTCGGAGTGACATCAACATCACCAATCGGAAGCGTATTCCGGCATATAAGGTGCCTCCTCCGAGGAGAGCTTAACCAGAGGAGTTCGGTCTTCCCCGGGTTCAGCGATAGTCGATTTTCATCAGTCCACCTCTGGACTGAGGAGATGCAATCTGTGATGCGGGAACGCAAACATTCAACCTCAGACGGAGGGCAGGAGGCGTAAACCTGAACGTCATCAGCGTAGGCATGATGAGCAAGCCCACACGTTTCAATGATACGACCAATGTCAGCCACATAGAATATAAACAATAGTGGACCGAGTACAGATCCTTGTGGCACTCCACTAAGAACACGGCATGGAGCCGACGTATGTCCATTCCAGCTAACAGACTGAAACCTGTCGGCCAAGTAGTTCCGAATCCAAGACAGAGCCAGCCCTTTTAGACCAAAAGTTGATTCAAGTCGGCGAATGAGGATGTCATGGTCCACCGTGTCGAAAGCAGCCGAGAGATCCAGGAGGCAGAGGAGGGCCAGCTGTCCATTGGCGACCGCTTCAACAATGTCATTGTAAATGCGCAGGACCGCAGTTTCGGTGGAATGGCCCTTCCGATAGGCAGACTGGCTTTTAGGCATTAGTCCATTCATCGTCAAATAGGCCACGAATTGATTATTAACAACTCTCTCAAGCACCTTAGACAAGAAAGGAAGATTGGAAACGGGACGGAAGTTAGATAATTACTCTTGGTCCAAGCCTGACCGCTTGAGGTGCGGGTAGACTACCGCTCGCTTCCCTTGCTTGAAGAGACGACGAGACGACCTTTTTAGCTTGTCAAGACTTTCTGGAGACGTTGTACTACGAAATTTTCCCCAAAATTTTCATGTTTGTCGCAATTGTTATGAATTATATCATCTTTTTCGACCTTTTTGCGAACCTGGTTTTTTCTGTTTTTTTAAAGGCACGATCTGGTTTTTTCCAAAATGTTTACTGGCAACACTGTGCCTAACTAACTTACTCAGTGGCGTAGCCAGGATTTTCGGAAGGGGGTTTGGTTTTTAGTTTTGAATGTGACCAACTTTGGAAAAATCCTGAGCAGCAAAAAAACGTTACCACCTCTACTTTTTTAGCTGACAAGCAAAAAAAGGTCCTAGCCTCTTACTTAAACCTTTACCGTCTATAGCCAAGGGAAAGGGGGTTTTTGACCCCAACGACGCGTCAAAAGAATAAAAAATACACAGAAACTCATTAAAAAAAATTTCGGCGGCCAAGAGGAGACTTTAACCCCAATCCCCCTTGGCTACGCCACTGAACTTACTAACGACCGTTCTCCCATCTTCACGGTACGTCTTGGATGGTGGGGGAACGAAGAAATAACTAAAGGGAATAGAAAACCCGTGAATATTACAGTGAATGGACTTAGAAATGGAAAAAGTCTGGTCATTCAGATGTGTTGGAGGTGTGATTGAAAGAGACGGCAGTCAGCAAGAAGATATAAAATCAAGAATATCAAAGGGGCTCCATACAATGGGATCGGGAAGGATGAAAAACTATGGAGAAAACAATTGGGGGGTGCCCCATAATTTCGGGGGTGTCCATGTCAAGTGTTGAGTCTTAGGCCTATACGGTTAGTTTCTCGTAGTATAGTCCTAGTCCGACACTCATCACTATGGACTAATTCGGCGCAGATGTAATTTCTGAAGTAGGTCTACTTAACAGTTTGTTCGGGGTCTTCGATATATTCAGCTTACGACGTTTAATAACAAACTTGTCCATTGTATTGATGGTGAAGCGCTGTTAAACGATTGAATCGCTGAAGCCGTGAGATTGTTTCCGCGATTTATGCGAACACAGTGGGGGTCTAACTGATCCGTTTCGATCGAGACCCAATTCCGACTGCCCTCTCTCGATGAAACGCTCTCTTGCACCCTCTACTGCTTCCCTGGTGCCCCGCTCTTTCTGGCACCCTTTGCTGTCCTTCGGTCCGCCTCCCCATTTCGTTCGTCTAACTTAAGTGTATTCCTCCGTCTTTTAATCTAATGTCAACTGATACACATACGTTGCTACGGTGTTTGACGCCTTCGGATTAGATGTGTATATGACATACTTATCTGATCTTGCTACTATAAAGCCTTATTCGGCAGGGCATTCGTCTCAGTGCCTTCTTCCGTCGTTTAATCTAATCTTATTTAATCTCCGTCTTTTCATCTAATCTAATAAGCCTATGAAAACCGTATTTGACACCTTCGGGTTAAATGAGTATATGACGTGCCTATCTGATCTTATCTGATCTTGCTACGACCATAACGCCTTAATCGGCAGTGCATTCACCCTCCCACGACAGCAGCTCCATTCTGAATTCGAAATGAAAATGAAATCAAGCAATTTAAAGAATTACAATTCTTCAGTTCTCACTTCTTAAAAAGTACCCCGGCCGGGGCCGACGGGGCCGATAGGAGTGCGCCGCCTCAGGCTTGAATAATGAACTAACTTCTTAGGTCAACAGCGCAAAGCATGACTGGACAGAAAAGACATAGCGAGGCTAGAGAAGTGATGTGTCGAATATAATGCAACAGTGGCGCAGCCAGGGTTTCGGAATAGGGGCCACGTCGGTCGACATTTTCGAGGAAAAACGTCTCCGACGAGCAAACAAATTGTTCCTCGCTCGCATACTCGCGTATTCTCTTCGATCATGCCCCCCCTCAAAAAATTCTCAACAATTTTCTGCAAATTCCCGCGACCGATCCCAGCTAGACTAGAATAGGGCGGTCAGGGTTTAATCTAGGCCGTTTCCGGCCTACATTAAACCCTGCCCCTTCCCCCTGAAATTTCAAATTACCCTGGAAATTTTGGCTTACTACATCAACTAACAGCAGCCCCCTAGCAGAATTCCCCCGGCTTTGTCAGTTTGCCCCTCCAGAGTCCAGAAGTCTAGATTAAACTCTGAGGGCGGCCCGACTTCCAGGGTCTGAGAACAGGGGGCACCAAGATTACTACAGACGACATTTTCAGCTGCGACCAGGGAGTTCGGGAACGTCGTGAACTCTCCAGGTGGGTCTGAACAGTGGCGCAGCCAAGGGGAGGTTGTTTGGGGGTAAAAAACCCCCTTGGTTGCCGACGAAAAAATGTTTAATGTGTTTCCATACAGTTTTTATTTTGGGACGCGGTTTTCGGGGTCAAACCACCCCCTTGGCGCTGCCGACCCAAATTTTTAAAGTATTTTAAAGGAAAAATTTAAGAAGGAAAGATAAGGATGACCTTTTTTGCTTGTCAAGATTTTTCGAAACGTCACGGTCAAAAGTGATAATCAGACCCCACTCCCGGAATCCTGGCTACGCCACTGGCTCTGACTGACCGAAAGCTGTAATACATCTAAGCAGGCGTACATCGATTCTGTCGACACTCGACAATCACTTTCCCCAGAAAGTTTCTCGTCGGTTTTGGCCCAATCAGGGGCGTAGAGACGAGGAGTATATCGGTATATATATATATATATATATATATATATACACCTCCAAAATCAGATTACCTTAAAATGTTTAATGCGTTTCTTAAGATTTTCCAAATCTTCAAAGATTTATACCCCAAATCTCATTATACCCCCCTCCCAATCAAATTCCCGGCTACGCCCATGGGCCCAATCGCACGACTGGTCCCAGCCCGAAATGGGGTCGATCCGTGCCCCTCGTGACGGCGCTAATGCTTTGCAGTCGATATCCAGGTGAAGACTGTGGGAGGCACTAATGGACGACGTGCCAGCTTCAGGCGACGTTGTCGATAGAAGTGTGAAAAAGATGCAGTAAAATGCGCATTGATCAATGCCCCTATATGATCACATATAGGCCAAATACGTTTCATGTTCGAACGTGTTAGAACAATGCTATATATCTGATTCGGTTTATGAACAAATCGCTCTCAGCAACTGGCCCCCGGAAAACTCGCCCCCAATAACTCGCTTCCGACAAATTGGCCCCTGAATGAAAAGGTTTTGCGGAAAATTCTCCCCAGGCAATTCGCTCCCCGATTCGCAAGATCGCTAACAAATGAAGACAGCTGCAATTTCTGCCAGAGTTAAGCGTGTCGTTGAGAATTTTCCAAATGGCACTCTGAAATACTACTTAAACAGGATTGCTTATAATTTTGCTCTTTAACCATCATCCGTACATTTTGTTTTAAATGTTGACATTCGTTCATTATTTCGGTCGACATTTTCGAGGAAAAACGTCTCCGACGAGCAAACAAATTGTTCCTCGCTCGCAAATTCGCGTATTCTCTTCGATCATGCCCCCCACAAAAAATTCTCAACAATTTTCTGCAAATCCCCGCGACCGATCCCAGCTAGACTAGAATAGGACGGGCAGGGTTTAATCTAGGCCGGAAACGGCCTACATTAAACCCTACCCCCTTCCCCCTTGAAATTTCAAATTTCCCTTTGGAAATGTTGGCATACTACATCAACTAACAGCAGCCCCCTAGCAGAATTTCCCCGGCTTTGTCAGTTTCTTCCTCCGGAATCCAGAAGTCTAGATTAAACTCTGAGGGCGGCCCGACTTCCAGTGCCACCCACCCCCGTGGCAACGCTAGTGAATGCTGACTGTTGGTGATTGGTTATGGAAAACAAATTGTGACCGAAAATCTGCTGGAATACATCCCATCAATAGACACGCGCACAGACACACATACATACATACATACATACGCATGCGCACACGCACACACGCGCGCGCTTACGCAGTCAATGGTCACGCGCACAATCTTGTATATTGACTCGTTCGGTCCAAAGTCCGATGAATTTCCTTGGGTAGAGATGATAGCTTTGAAGCATAGTGACTTGATCGATAACATAATCGCTGGAAGAGGAAGTTTCCTTCCGTGTTGTCTCCGGATTGCCGGGCAATTAGACGCCCAGAAATTTGCCGACCAGTTCATTTATGACATCGCCTACAAGACGCCTAAAGAGAACTGCCTCCAATAAGGCAACATATTGTATGTCGCCTAATGAGCAATATGGACGTGTGATCTTAATACCAACCAACCAACCATCCAACCAACCAACCAACCACATTCATATAATCTTTGTCCGTGTAGAGAGGTAGACACATAGTTTATGTAGCACTCAAAAAGAATGTTGATATTGGTCTACGGCAGTGCTTCCCAACCTGTGTGCCGCGGTACATAACTGTGCCGCAGCAAAGGTAGAAGTGTGCCGGGGCAAAATATTGGAAAATAGTAAAATAATAATGCTGCTGTATTAATTGTTAATTATAAGTTGAATCATATCTCTTCAGTAAAGTTAAGCATGAAATAGTGATACAGATTGCTCAGAAAATATGTAACCGTTACTTATGAAGAACAAGGCCGCATTTAAAGAAATGGAGGCCCTGTGCAGAAAGAAATGTGGAGGCCCTATAGAATGTTCGTGAGCATTTACACCACAATAGGAAAAATCTAACTTATCTCTTATACCTGAAGACGTTTTGTACCCGAAATTTTAAGACAGAAATGCGGCACGTTAACACACTGTGACTATATAATATAATGTATTCAAATTTTGAATTCAATGTTATAGTTTCGATAATTAAGAGTTGCCACTGATGCCAAGTAAATAAATAAGCTACTTGACGTTTATTCACGTAAAAAAACCCCATTTTTGCGGGGCTCCTATTTTGTGGGGGCCCCTGTGCATGTGCACCGTCTGCACATGTTTAAAAGCGGCCCTGACTGTAGTCAATATTACACTGCATAATAGAATGGAGTGTTGGTGTACGGGACATTTAATCACGCGACACTTAATTACGCGACACTTAATCACGCGACACTTAATCACGCGACACTTAATCATGCGACAGTTAATCACCGACGCTTAATCACGCGACACTTAATCACGCGAGAGTTAATCAGGCGACACTTAATCACGCGACAGTTAATCACCGACGCTTAATCACCTCGGTTTGTAGGTTCAGTCTTAACCTTCTAAAATTTCTACTTTATTTGAAAGATAAATAATGAAAGAACAAGTTAGAACCGATATTTTTCAATTCTACAGGTGTATTTAAATAAGTTCTCGATATTTTCGCGTAGTTTTGTTGTTTTGCGGTCAGTTGAGGCCTACCTCAGAGACTGCCGCCCTTGGTTGGATAAGCGCTCGGCAAGTTGCGAATTTGGCTGATTAGTAATGTAAACAAAGTCCAGCAATTAAAGTTTCTACTGTATATCTCCTTTGAAGAGGTTAACATTTAAGGATGGAGTAAGAAAACCCCGCTATCTTTGTTTAAAGATACAGCGGTCACTATAGGAGGCTAAATCAGTGGTTCCCAACCCTTTTTAGGGCATGCCCCACCGAAGTCTTTTAAAATTCCGTATGTCCCCTCCGTGACATATAAAGAAGCAATCACGGAAATTGTATAATCAGAATAACATGAAATGATATGAAAACCAGCAATGATAGATCCAGAGCATGCAAAGCAGAACTGATTCAATTGAATTGCATTAACATAGGCCTAGGTTACTCTCATTTAGTAGGCTACTGAAAGCTTCTTCTGTGAATCTATATTCCATATGTTCTTTAACACTCGTCAATTTAATTGTTCTGTTCTAAAAATTTTAAACATTTACTGTAAATTGTCCAATTGCTCCCTAAATAATGAATTTGCCCTGCGGGTGGGCACGCCCCACGTTGGGAAACACAGGCTAAATGGATTAAAGCAGCCGGGCGTCGTCCGTTGCAAAGTAACTAAAGGTGGGTCGGGAAGATATACATAACCTAATGCATGGACATCTAGTAAGCCTAGTCTATGCTTAAGGCCATGTAAACAAACTAACCGTCTGCCAAATTCAAATAATAACAGTATAATCCAACTAAATGGAAGTTGAGGGTATCGTGGTACTGTAACATTGATAATGTTCAGGTGATTAAATGTGCGATATTAACAGTCTGATTAATTACTAAAGAAGTCTCATTTGATAAAATTATCATTAACTGTGCAATATTAACTGTGTTATGGTGATTTCATTATTAAATGTCCATGTGATTAACTTTCACGTGATTAAGTGTCGCGTGATTAAGTGTCACCAAACCGGAGTGTAATATAATTAGGCCTATAGTACTAGTAGGCCTAACAAATGCATCATCTAAAAATGAAACGTGTGCATTTCGGCTGCCATGTGCCGTTGACTGTATGTTTCTTGAATAGTGCGCCGTGGCTCGACACCCCCGGTTTTTGACAGACACCGCCTGTCCCTACACCCCTTCCTAGGGGTGGTGATGTCTATCGCCAAAACGGACTGATGTCAAAACTATTCATTTAGAATTCTAAAGGCGAGATTCACATCTGAAAATTGAAACTGGAGTCACTATATCCGACTCCACAAAAATTAGAAGGTATTAATCTGGGACCGACACCCACCCCAATCTAAGAGCCGGATGACCTTTTTTGCTTGTCAGAATTTTTCGGCAGGGCACCCCCAGAATATACCAACACCCCTTTCCCAAATTGATAATCCTAGAAATAACCCTGAGTGCACGTAACTATAACTGGAAAATAATTTCAATAACTTTAACTGTAACTGTAACTGAAAAATAATTAATCAATAACTGAAACCACACTGCGTCTACGACAATTCGCCTACAGACTTTTGGTCTTCCGACAGTAGGTCTACTACAATATCTGGGCTTTTGCCGTAACAATATTGTGTTAAAATGTGTTTTGTCCCTCGTTGAAAAATTTCTGTGGGCGCCCCTTGTTTACGCAGTATTTTCCAGATTTTATGCCGTCGCACAATTAGGCCATGAAGCCAGTAAACTGTAACGCCAAACTTCAAACAGATAAAGAGATACACTTTCATAAATTGGTGGTCCATCTAAGATAAAGTATCATTCGAACGATAGTCATATCTGCGATTAAAACACCGTGAGGAAGACTTTGAACAATAATCACGATATGGAATCGAGGCGTATTTAAGGACAGCTTATCGCCTGAGAGCCTGTAAATCCCGAATCAAACGCTGCAAGACAACTCCTCTCATATTAGTATAACTCTGAGTTCAAAGAAGAAACTCGTGCATCGCTTAAGTGGTATTGATGTATGCCGTTGCACGGAGAAAAGAAATCGCGGCATCAATACGACGTCTCTCCGTTAAAAGCTTCGTCGCTGCACAATGCACGATACTTGAGTTTCTGTTCGGTGCAAAGACTGAAAGCGGAAACGTGGCTGGTCGGTCTTCGTCCGGGGAAGTCTTCTTGTCATGTTGAGCGTGATATTTGTTCGATATTCCGCGAAATGATCGGTCAAAATATCTCCACACAGATAGAACATTTCGTTGTTGAGTTGACAGCCTCCTCGAAGTAGCTGCGTGGAAATCTCGTGTCTCTATTTAAGTCGAATGGAAATCGAATAATCCCGATGACGCCTGATTGCTAAAGAGGTTTTACAAGAACTAATGGACGAGACTGCGAGACGAGTGACTTGGACGCCAAGACTACAGGGAATTAATTTCTTCAATAACTGATCGGAATGCAGAGCGAAGACGGAATGACACAGTCACACCAAGCCCTGATTCGACTTCGTCCACGGCTAAGTTATTAGAAATTCGGAATACAGCAAACGATCTAGGGTATTAGGAGTTGAGTATCATGCAAGACACAAAAGCCAACGTGCCGTGTCAGGTAAGTTTTTTGCGTTGACGTCTTACGCTCGTAGACCGATCTTGAAACCGGTCCGCATTCCGTCTTACATCGTTCGTGAGGGTCCACCATGCAGTTACAATGGAAGTCTTATTATAATAATAATTATTCCTATGACTACTTCGGCGCAGTAGGCAACTACGAATAAATACGGGCTCTCTTAATAGACTGTTATAAGTGCACCCAAGGCAACGGATATGAGAAAACTAAAATGCAAATAATAAATGTTAGATAGGATGACAGGATAATGTTAATCCCCAACTTGAAAATTGTTTTCAATGTAATTAGTTCTCGTAGCGGGGTCTGGGACGAAGTCCCAGTTGCAGAAATTTTGAGCAATGTTAGAAATAGAAGGTGAGCTTTGGTGTATATTTTAAAGCCTTTAATCACGATTTATTACTGAGTGACTAGGATTTCCGGAAGGGGGTTTGGTAACCGACTCCGAGAAATCTTGACAGGCAAAATAGGTCGTCATCTTTTTTACTACAACTTTACATTCTACAGCACTAAGAAATTCTTTGGTCGGCAGCCAGCCAGCCAAGGGGGTGTTGACCCCCAAAACCGCGTCCGAAAATAAAAAATTTTTCGTTCGCAGCCAAGGGGGTTTAACCCCAACTCCCTTGGCTACGCCACTGAAAAACTGTAATAAAGCTGGAACAGTATACGACGGAAATACATAAGACACATTTTCAAAGAGCTGCGGCGGTCCACAAGAACCATTCTTGCGGTCCGGACTGTGGACCGCGGGACGCGCTTTGAGTACCCCTTTCTTAGACGTATGATCTAATATAGCCCACTAACTGATTCCCAATCTAGAGCCGTAGTAGACCTAAGTCACCACCGTGCATTGCGTACATGTGTTCCAAATTTTTCTGGTTACTCTACAGTTGTAGACCCAAATCAATCTTTTCATTTGAGATTCTGTATCTTACAAAATCGATGTCTAAGGTAAGGTAAAGGTAAACTAGCTATTCATATAGCGCCTTTTCAGATGCTGCTAACAAGCGCCTGACAATGTCAAAGAATAGACGATCCTTGTCACGCACAAATCATGCGCTGCCAGCGGTATAGGCACCAAACCGGAATCGCAGTTGTATTGTCGGTCGCGGTCGGTTTCCGGTCGGTGTTCGCAGAGTACGACTCTGACTTCGGAACGTAAGCATAGGCATAAGTCTGTAAACTAGAACCCTAGCCTATTTGATCAATAGAAGAATCATTGGCTTAAGGCCATATTTGCATGGAAATAAATTCAGGAGGCGGGGCAGTAAGTTAGCAGAGTGGTAATAACGTTGGACGATGGTGCAGAAGGTCGCGGGTTCGAGACCCGCAGGAGCCCTAAGGTCGACTCAACCTTCTTTCGTCAGATGGCGATGGCAACTGAGTAGCGGAGTAAACAGGCGCGTTGCATGAGAACACTGGCCCCGTATCCCCGTATCATGTAACTTGCACCAGTCGCCTGGCTGAGGGCCTTGAAAACGGAGATCAGCGCCGCCCTATGAGTCTTGAGGTTAGCCCTGAGAGCTTGGGAAGGACTTTACTTACTACTTAAATTTAGCAATTACAGAATACTGCGATAATAACACCGCATAACAAGATTTATGTTTCCTTTGTAATTTTTTGGACCTGATCGATTTTTTAAAATGCTGATCACAGATATAACTTTAAATATTTCTAATCACGTAAGTTTTTTACTGAAATGAGTCATCGATATATTTGCGTCAGATAATTTTTTTAATCTTTCTCCTTGTCATCGAACGTCTTCAGACATCGAACTCCTTCCCCTGGATGACGTCAACACAGCAGCGTTATGTTTACCACGATATAGTATTACTAATAGCATCGGATTTTTGACCTGATGTCTGGCAATGCTACATTTAAGTGGCTATTACAGTAACAGATTCACAAAAGCTTGAGCATTAAGCATCATCCGGTAGTGGCGGCTCTAGGACTTGGCAAGTTGGGGGCCGTTGGGGTGGCAACTTCTAATCATGGGGTCTAACCATTTGCTGTTTAATGTATGTAGCATTAAGTATAGGGTCCCAACTGGGGGGGCCACTGGGGGGGCAGACACTCAATAGGGGGCACGGCCCCCTCTGCCTCCCGGTGGAGCCGCCACTGTCATCCAGTAGCGTAGCGTGCCAATGGCTACTATGGCTCGAGCCATGGGCGGCACACATGAAGGGGGCGGCAAATTGAGCGGCGATAACCTTTTTCGGCAAATTGAGCGGCGATGACGTTTTTTTGCTTGTCAGGTTGTCCAAGAGTTTTAGCGAAGGGGCGGCAATTCGGCCGCGACGACCTTTTTTTGCTTGTCAGTTATAATAGGAGCAGGTTGGGGCGGCATTTTTTCCAAGAGCCATGGACGGCTCGAGACCACGCTACGCCAATGGCATCATCTGAACCAAATAGAGTATAATGACTCTACTTACTGTATGTCATGAACTTCATGAAGGCAGTAACATCTGCCGACTGCTATAAATGTTTTCAAGTTATACTCCTGAATCCTGATAGTAACGTCGCAAATGTGCATGGCATTAAGCCCTCTAACTGGTATGTCAACATTTCAATAAATTTATCGTGTAGCGCATTGGCGGTTCCAAAATTTTTTGGCGGGGGAAGGAATGAATTTTTAGGGAATTGGTGGGGGGATACAATGAATTTCTAGGAACTTGGTATGTTGGGGATTAAATGAAATCTCGAAAAAGTTTGATGGTCATTGATAGTGTTTTGCCCAGCAATTAGAGTCAACAACTTACCGAAAAAGGCTGACAAGCAAAAAGTCGTCATTTCTGTGTGGCACACAAATAATACCCGCACCGGAACCCCCTCCTAAAACACTGCTGACAAGAAAAAAAATGGGTGGAGGATGCATCCCCAATCATCCCCAACGCGGAACCAATGTAACCAATGGCTAGTATGTCCATAAATAAAATCACTAGAATTGATGCGAGAATATAATGTCCTAGGACAAAATGTCACGGACAAAATGGTCATGGGGACATAATGTCACGAACAAGATGTAATGGGGATTAAATGCAACCCTAACCCCAACCCTAACCCGTGACATTTTGTCCGTGACATTTTGTTCTCGGACATTTTGTCCGGCCACGCTAGAATTACATTACAATGCAGTCAGTACTAGCAGTGTTTAATCTAGGCCGTTTCCGGAGGGAAATTGCCCTTTTTCCCCGAAAATTTCAAATTCCCCACGGAAATTTTGGAATACTACATGGACTAACAGCGGCCCCTAGCAGAATTCCCCCCGGCTTTGTCAGTTTCCCCCCGGCTTTTTCAGTTTCGCCCCCGGAGTCCAGGAGTCTAGATTAAACACTGGTCAGTAGGGATGCATGTGTTTCACGTATTTAGGCCTATCACGATTTAAAATTCTTGAATTCAAATATTTTCGTTTTAGACCTACATAACAACTTTCTTGACTCTGTTTTCTGGAAGGTGGACGCGCAACATACTTCGAATGCATAACGTTCTATGGAAATGCGCCGATGAAGCTTAAGCTAATATACGTTGTGAAGGGCAGCAGGCAGTAACTCTTGGAAAACCTCATAGACTCGAGTGATGGAGAGAAATAATTACAGCCGCGGCGAGAACTTTTCGGTGACGACCCCTAGCGACGAGTGGGTGACTCGTACTACGAACGCAATGAAGGCAATCTACTGGATAATCGGTTCGTTTGGACTTCTTTCGAATATTTACGTGATTACCGTTATACTTCTGAATAGAACGATGCTCAGACAGACGACGAACATCTTGATCGTCAATCAGAGTTGCATCGACCTAACGGTGGCCGTTTTTCTCATCTTTACGACCATTTTCGAGGACAACGAAAAGAGGAAGACTCCGGGAAACACCGCCGAAGAGCTTCTCTGTCGTCTCTGGTATCCGAAGATGCCGCTCTGGGGCACTCTCCTGTCGTCGACGTACAGCATAGTGGCGCTGACGCTGGAAAAGTTCTCCGCCGTTACGTTTCCCATCTGGCACAAGACGCGGTTCGTCAGCAGCCGGGTTCTGATCGGCGCGATGGTCTTCGCCCCGTGGCTATTCGGTCCCACCTTCTACGTCTGCCTGGTGATTCCCACGGCCATGATCAAACCCAACGGTCACTGCGTCGTCTATTCCGTCTGGCCGGGCGTCGAGACGCGAAGGGCCGTCGGAATCGTGACGGTCTTCATCCAGTTCCTCATCCCGTTGGTGATCCTGGTCTACTGCTACTTAAGAATGGCCTTGATACTGCACCGGAAGATCGACAAGGTCCACGAAACGTCGAAGAAAAAAGGAGAGCCGAAGAGGAACGAGACGATGGCGCGGGCCAGAGCCAACGTCATCCGGACGCTGATCCTGGTGGGCGTCTCGTTCATTCTCTGCTGGTCGTGGAACCAGGTCTACTACCTGCTCTTTCACCTCGGTTCTTACGGTATTCACCTCACCGGAATACTCTATAACCTTACAGTCATCATGGTTTTCCTAAACTCCTGCGTCAATCCGATAATCTATACTTGCTGTTACAAGCAGTTTCAGAATGGAATTCGACGCCTCGTCTGCAGAGGAAGGGTCGATCATGAGCCTTCGGTTGCCATCGCCGCAAGTAACTCGTCTTGAA
>CM030868.1:7911744-8001744 GCA_018105865.1 Metaphire vulgaris | reverse complement strand
AATTTGAAATTATCTTCGATTGTTCATTGATTATTGTGCGTTTTGATAAATAAGTGCAGCATCGATAACAAACCATGTAACTACACTGTAGTAAGTAACTAGTTACTTTTTTCAGTAACTAGTAACGTAACTAGTTACTCTTGGAAACTCGTAACTAATCTCAGTAACTAGTTGCTTTTTATCCCTTGTAACTAGTAACTATAACTAGTTACATTTTGCAAGTAACTAGCACAGCACTGACCTCGTAAATTCTACTACAGATGGACGCCACGGCTGTAAAGGTTTTATGGCTTAACAGAACCCGGTGATGCCATTACACAGTAGTTTATGCGTATTTCCAGTTGAATATTTGTCGGCGCCCTTTTGTCGGGTGCCATCCAGCCAAACTATCGCTCTGTCGTCAGCAGAGTGGATCATCTGCAGACCATCGTCTGCGAGCATCGTCAGCGGACATGACTCCTCGTCCTCGACGTCGTTCATTGTCTAGACTTAACCGTGTGATCAAGACCAGACATTTGTCTGTGTAATCGACAGTACATCAACTAAAAGCTGCAGACTGATCAAGAAGTAAGAAAGTAGTCATTTCCCTGCATTTATAGACCAAACAATGTATTGTTGGACTGCCAACAGAGTCTTTAAAAATAGCAGACCTTTGAAGCAAATATATATTTGCTTATAACAGTGTGTGAGTTAATTAAAGACCTGCTCTTGTACTGTCAAACTTATGCTTATATGCAATGTCTTTGAACAAATAAGTTTCATTTTGGGGCACAAATATTGACACAGCAATTGTTTTTATCGGAGCATCTCCCCATCGATTGTAATATATCCCTCCTAGTCTGTCGATGTAGTCGATAAATTTCTGATAATCATTTGAAAGCCACAGAGACAAACGGGAAACTTCAAAATTGTTATAGAAAACCAACTTTCTATTCCACTTGTAAAAGAACGTCGGCGTAATCGAGTTGCTAGCAATATAGTTGCTTGAACTCTCCCAAAGATTAACGATAAATCGAGGATCCTCATTTGTAATGAGTACGTATCCATATTGAAGACCACGACGGTGCATAAAATCCAGAATATCCAATTTTATTGGCTGCATGATTAGTGAATCGTCATCCAGTCTCCACTCGTATTCAAATCCGCGAATGATTGGCTGTTCATAGATGATCTTCGATTGAAACCGGATCATGTGTCTGTAACCAATTGGGTTTTCTTTTAGGCCTATTAGCTCAAGCTCAGTGATATTCGAAGGCAGGAAATCAGGAATTTCGAAACGTATTTTCTGGAAGTAAACGTCAGACTTTGTGGACGAGCGAATGCTATGCGTGTCGTTGGCAGATAAATTCTCATGAAATAGAACAACTGGGTAGTGATATTTGTCGTTGAAATTGTCGTCCAGGGACTTGAGAGATTTCAGTAATTTTGAAAGTCTGGCGACTTGTATTAGATAGTGAATGAACGCTCTCGGTTTCTTGTCTGGCCAATCCCTCAGCAGGTTTCTTAGCCGCATGCAATCGTCATCACAGCTCTTAGCTTCTTTTGTTGCATAGAAACTGGTTCTCGTGATTATCCGCTTATTCCAAATTATAGAACCAAGAATCGTGAAAGCTAGCACGAGCAATACCATTGGAACTGGACAGTGACCTACACAGTTTGAAAACAAGAGGTTTCTGCCAAACTGGAAATTCATCTCTGCTCGTTAAGTATTTCGAAGTTTTCGCTTATTTCGTTGATATAGTATCTATTTCAAGGGTTCTAATAGATCTATTATGGAGTGATATTAGAGCTTTTCAGAAAGCACCCAGGGTGCTTTCAGAAAGCACCTATGTCAAATTCACAAAGTCTCAGAGGCTAAGCGACGTCTAGATCAGTCATTGACTTGTCAGTCATGATGAACTTCAAACGGAACTGCATACAGATCCTCATACTGTAGGTTACACTGTCTTCGTTACTCCGTCAACCTGTAACAGAAATTAAACATCTTTTGACTATTTTGCGAAGGAAAGCAGTTTTTCTAAGAAAACCCCAATTTATCAGACGATTATTTCTATCAGTTATTATTACACAGTTGGTAAAATTCAGGCACCAGAGCTTCATCATTCTTCAACGATTTTGATTCGTCTGGAATAGGGATGTGCGGGCATACCCGTATCCGCGAGTATACCCTACCCGTACCCGCGGGTACGGGTAGGGTACACATTTTTCAGGTACGGGTCGGGTACGGGTATAGCGCTACGGGTACGGGTATAGCGCTACGGGTACGGGTATAGGCCTACCCGTTTAACCCGAAAATTTATATTTTCATTTCTCACTACTATAGCAAATTAGCAATGCAGTAATAGAAAAAATATTATTGAGTAAAGTGTATTAATGTAACTTGTATATCGCGTTCAGTTTGTCAGACAGCATGCATTTTACTTACTGGGAGCATAAAGGAATTACAGATGACGTCATCTGACATCATCACTCATCAGTAAAGTAGTGTATCTTATTATATAATTTTCGATGTCTGTCGCGTCCGTCTGTCCGTCCGCAACACGGAGGGTATTGCAAGACGCTGTTGTCATTGACAACCAAATATTGTTTAATCAAAAATGTATTAAAATCAACGGAGCGTTTAACGAAGCGTCTTAATTGCAGCTTAAACCCCCCCGTCCCCTTCCCTCACCCCATCTCTCTCTCAATCGCCTAGGCCCAACCCATTCCTGCCCTGGCCCCAAACCCCTTTTCCTTCCTATCCCCATCTCCTTCCCCCTCCCCTCCCCTCCCAATCGCCCTTCCCCCAACCCCCATTCCCTTCCGTCTCCCCAACCCTTTTCCCCTCTCCCCAACCCTTTTCCCTCTCCCCATCCTTCTCCCAATCGCCCCCCCCAAAACCCCGTTCCCTTTCCGTCTCCCCAACCCTTTTCCCTCTCCCCCATCTCTCTCCCAATCGCCCTGGCCCCAATCCATTCCGGCCCAGGCCCCAAACCCCCGTTCCCTTCCCTCTCCTCATCTCTTTTCCCTCTCCTCATCTCTCTCCCAGTCACCCTGGGCCCCAACACATTCCGGCCCCGGTCCCAAACCCCGTTCCCCTTCCCTCTCCCCATCCATTTTCCCTCTCCTCATCCCTCTCCCAATCGCCCCGGGCCCAACCCATTCCAGCCCCAACCCATTCCCCCCCGGCCCTAAACCCCCGTTCCCTTCCCTCTCCCTATCCCCTTCCAACTACCCATCCCTCTCCCAATCGCCCAGGCCCCAACCCATCCGGGCTCCGCCCTACCCCACCGGCCCCAAACCCCGTTTCCAAACCTACACAACGCTGCTCCGAAAACCCGTACAACCCACCTTCCTCCTCCCAAACCTCCCTTCCCTCTCCCAATGCCCTGCCCCCATTATTATATATATATTTATTCATTCCTAGCCTCAATACCTATTTTTTTATATTTAACCTCTCAAGTGGGGATTAAATTTTCAGACGTCGTCACCGTACTGGGGATTTAATTTTTGGAAAAGCGTTCTCAGAAATGATTGCTGTAACGTTTTAAATTTACTATATCTCAGGCTATATAGGAGCTAAAAAGATGAGGTTTGCACCATTGTTTAGATTGTTTATTCCTCTTTCTAACAGTCCGTGCGAAACAAAAAAATTGGGAGTAGAGTCCACTTTACGGCCAAAAATATCACCCTCTCCCCCAAAAACATTTCAAAGCCCCCTAGCAAAATATTTTCAGCGGTAACCCCACTTTGGTCAGCGGCAAAGTTATAAAGGAATGTAAGAGGAACAAAATAAACCGAAAAGTTTGAAAATCGGTTGACATTTGGCAAAGATCTATCAATTCTAACCCGATGACCCCAATGTTTGAACATAAGTATTATCGGCGAATTTCGCGAAAGTTTTGAATTGTGAGAAAGTTTTCAAATTTTTTTGAATTTGCTACATCTCTGGCTATATAAGAGCTGAGAAGATGAGCATTGTTTAGCTATTTTATCTCTCTTTCTAACCCTCTGTGCAAAACAAAAAAAGTCCAGCGTTCACGAGCTTTCTGACAATCAAGTGAGAATGAGTAGCAGGCTGTTGCTCGGCGTGAAAAAACAGCACAGCAAACAAGAGAATCAAGCACTGCATGTCGTTCGACACTGCCAAATCATTACACTAACGTTGACTATCAAGTTTCAGAAAATTCACGCGAATGGGCGTTAACTCGGTTGAAGGAAAAGGCGGCGAGTTAAGGACAATCAATTGCGCAAAATGCTATTGCATTTGCGCAAATTCGGGTGGTAAAACAGCCAATTTCCCCCGTCATACTGTAAATGTAAAATGCTATTGCATTTGCGCAAAATCGGGTGGTAAAACAGCCAATCTCCCCCGTCATAAAATGCTATTGCATTTGCGCAAAATCGGGTGGTAGAACAGCCAATCTCCCCCGTCATTTTTGACGGGTAAACACCTAGTAATATAATAAATCTATAATTTTAGTGGCGTCCTCTGACTCCTCCAGCGAGTAAGTTCCTTTGGTAAATCGTTTTGTTGTTTAACTTCAGCTCTAATGCCTGCTCATAGCTAAACTATATCTACTAAATATTTTAAACAAGCCCATCGAATCTTCTAGAAGTTCTAATCCATGTCCGACATTCATGTAGGCTTAGGCTAGCTGATTAGTTGTATTACACAATGTTACCAACCAGTAGTCCAGACCCCAGACTCCAGAGAGAACCCTGGTCTACTATTTGCCAAGTGGATTACCCTGATTCCTAAGTCCTAGATCTGTCCTAATCTAAACATGCGTGCTATTTACAATGAATTAGTTATTCCAATTTAGTCCAGGGCAGCTCGGATAGCTCATCATGATGGGTGAATGAAAATACAGTATCCTATACCGCCTCCCCCAGCGCCCAATCAATATAGTAGAATGCAAATCGATATTATATAGGTGATTGGGTGGCATATACTTTCAACCGTAATTGATGGTAGCCAGTAGCCCCTAGCCGAGCTGCCCTGGATGACAAAGAGAAGGGCGTATCTGCAATGACTGTAGTATAACTGATGCAGTACAGAGTGGAACGAAGAAGTAAGATGCAGCCTAAATCTTTCATGTGCTGAATGTAATATTTAAAATGTAGCAGGATTGAATATTAGTGTGAAATGTTCCAAATTCCTGCCAATGTCGGGTACGGGTAAGGGTAGGGTTACACAGCTTTCGGGTACGGGTCGGGTACGGGTATATCGCTAGCGGGTACGGGTAGGGTAGGGTTTTTGCACGGGTACGGGTAGGGTAGGCATTTTGCTGTACCCGCACATCTAGCTCTAGTCTGGAACACTGAATGAACAACGTTAGACCGTTAAATATTGAAAAGGGTTTAGTTTATTTTTCGCCTTCGACTTAATAATATAATCAACCGATCATTATTATTATTATTATTATTATTATTATTATTATTATTATTATTATTATTATTATTATTATTATTATTATTATTATTATTATTATACAACGACAAGATTATCGTGACATAATGTCTAACGACTGCAAGGGCACGTAACAATAACAATATTAAACAGAAATGAATTGTACAGAGAGGTGGTCACACTACATCATAGATCATAGATCGGCATACATGAAGAACTACATTACATTGTCTTCTAGGCTTCTAGCACCAATAGCGACAGGCTTGTCAAGGAGACAGATTTTTTGTCCCATCCCATCCCATGGCAATATATGCCTGTCCCATTCCATTCCATCCCATTGTCCCATGGGATTCCAATTATGATATTAATATGAAATGTTTATTATGTGAAATACAGTTTAAATGAAATTATGAATTATGAAATTTATGAAAGTTTAGGTTCGATGACTATTGTGACGAATTTTTATTTTTAATGCTTGGTACGCTCACGTTATAGCGAAATCAATCGCTACGCGGCGCCACGAATCGTTATTCTCGCTTAACGTTCGTCCTCTTCATAACTTTCCCCGTTCGAAGAAATTGTACTCGAACGCACGCTCATAATTAACTCCACCTGGAAAAATAACGAGAAATCCTTCTTTCCGTCGCACTGCACTAACCTGATCGAATCGCCAAAGGCTGGAACTCGCCATGCACACACCTCGCGTTAACCAACTCAGACTTTGGCCATTTCCTTGCATTGGCGCTTTCTCGTTTATTCGGTAGGCGTCGCCTTTGACTGATTTACACGGAATGAATAGGCCCCAAAGAAGAATATTTCTTTGGATTCGAACCCTCACCCTACGGAGGACTATTCGACCACTATTATGTGACAAAAGTCACCAGTATCTATGTATATAATGTTCACTAGGTGGCACTACGCGTTACGAAACAGCAAAGAATTGGAGATTCGCAAATTACACTTCTTTTCTTAGCAAGCTCCGGAGTTCTTATAACAGGCCTCTTCCAATATGAAGGATCTCGATCGTGCTAGGCTTTCGCCTGCATCCGGAGCGATCGAACGCTGGTGAGCCTTGCAAACTCTCCAGCCCCAGGCTAAGGCTTATGGCATACAATACACAGCTTGCGAGCTTCTCTGTGCCCTTGCGAGGTCACTCATGCCGCATACATACAGAGCTTGCGAGCTTCTCTGTGCCCTTGCGAGGTCACTAATTCAGCATACATACACAGCTTGCGAGCTTCTCTGTGCCCTTGCGAGGTCACTCATTCAGCATACATACACAGCTGCGGCTTCTCTGTGCCCTTGCGAATTATGAAATTTATGAAAGTTTAGGTTCGATGACTACTAAATAGGACTACATGCAGGTCCTCCGAGAGGGGGCAGGAGGAAATGCACAGGGGCCCGGCTGTCTAGAGGGGGCCCGGGCCGATGATGAATATGCATAATTAACAATAGTACCAATAATAACACTAAAGAAAGGGGCCCGGCGAGTAAAAGGAGGGGAGGCCGGACCTGAGGACATCAATAGCATCAAAATTAACAGTGTGAACAGGGGCGTCATTTGGAGAGGGGCAGACGGGCCCCGAAGAAAAATGAAGAAATAATGTATTCATCATCATCATCATCATCATCATCATCATCACACTCCATAGTCCTTAAGGACCGTCGGAGCCAACGGTGTAAAAGTGCTCGCCCATGGCCCTTTCCTTTCTTTGGCCATGTATATCGCATTTTGGGTGGTGTTAAGTCCAGTCCATTCAAGAATGTCATCGATCCATCTTCTCTTTGGTCTTCCTCTTTTTCTCATACCATTTGACCTGCCCATCATCACTGTCTTTATTATTCTGTCATCCCTCATTCTGCAGATGTGTCCAAATATCGATAATTTTCTTTCTTTGATCTTCTCCACAACAGTCTTTGTTCGTCCCAAGTCTTTGCGAATAGTATCATTTTTGATCATATCTTTATAATTTATTTTCAGCATTTTCCTATAACATTTCATTTCAAATGCATTCAGTTTTAATCTGTCTTGTTTCTTCATGGTCCATGTCTCACATGCATACAGTAGGGTAGATATCACGCATGTGTCCATAATTCGCAATTTAATGTCTGTGCAAATGTTTTTACTTTTCCAGATCATGTTCAAATTGGCAAAAGTACTGCTTGCAATTCCAATCCGTCTTCTTATCTCCTTGCTGCAGTCATTATCTTCGGTTATTAGACTTCCTAAGTAAATAAACTGATCAACACATTCCAACTTTTCACCATCAACATGTATTTGAACTCCTTTGTTGTTTCCCATCACCATCACTTTTGTTTTGCTTCTGTTAATCAGTAATCCATATTCTTTGCTGGTTTGGTATACCTCTGTGAGTTGCTTCTGCAGGTCTTCCTCACTCTCAGCCATTAGATCAATGTCATCAGCAAATCGTAGGTCTTTGATTTGCTGTCCCTGAATCATTACACCTCCTTGTATTTTGGCCTCCATTTTTTCCATAATGATTTCTAAGATGGCAATGAATAACAAAGGTGAAATCGGGTCTCCTTGTCGACTGCCAATAGTTGCTTTCACCCATTCACTCAGTCCTTGTTTTGTTTTTACTGCCATTTCTGACATATCATATAAACTTCTTATGGTTCTGATAAGTTTTTCTGGTGTTCCTAAACATGCCAGTGATCCCCACAGACCTTCATGCCATATCGAATCAAATGCCTTTTTAAAATCGATGAAGCAATGATACAGACTCTTTGATTTGCCTAACGTTTCTTCAGCTATCAATCTAATGGTTAGTATCTGTTGGATTGCACTACGATCTTTCCTGAAACCTCCCTGTTCTTCGCTCAAATTCTCATCGATTGCACCTCTTAACCTCTCCTGTATAATATTTAACATTATTTTGCACAGGTGGGGGATGAGGGCTATTGTTCTATAATTTTCACATTTTGTTAAGTCTCCTTTTTTCGGTAATGCTATTAAGATGGATTTGCACCATTCTCTTGGCCATTTTCCCGTTTCCCAAATTGTGCTGCAGATTTTCCACACTTCTTCAACTATACGGGGTCCACCTGCTTTTATCAGTTCTGCTGGAATTCCATCAGTGCCACAACTTTTGTTATTTCTTAGTCTTTTTATTGCTCTTTCTACTTCAGCCTTCAAGATTCCATCTTTATTATCACATTCTGATTGTCTGCCATCTCTTGACTTCAATTAAGTCGTCCAAGATGTTGCTTCCATACACGTTGGTGTCTGTGTAGAGTTCTTTGATGTATTCAACCCATCTTTTGGATATTTGATCTTCTTCTGTAAGCAATTTCCCTGTATTAAGTATTCCCAATGTATTAAGTAAATAAATAAATGTGAAATGTGCAAAAAATCGCCAAAATTGTCTAAAATTTGCCCAAAATTTCAAAAATTTTCAAAGTTGCCAAAATTGGTTCAAAAATTGCCCAAAATTTGCCTATAATTGCCCAAAATTTGTCAAAATTTGGCCCAAAAATTATCTCGCCTCCAAGAAAAGTTTGAAATGACGCTACTGTGTGAAAAAGAGCAACAAGAAAAAAGATCATCACTAGTTTTCGAGAGTTGCAGCATTACATCGTGTCGGTTAATTTGGGTTAAACCAATAGCAAGCAAAAAAGGTCATCAGCAATTTTTTTAATTTTTTTGGGGCCCCCCGGCCATTCTGCACAGGGACCCGGAATTTCTCTCGGCGGGCCTGACTATATGTACAAAGAGACATGTAAAACGACAGAATTTATTAGCTACTTAAACTTTTATGTCTAACCACAACATATAAATGCAAATATTATGAATATATGAAGAAAAAGGATAAAAAGCTTGAAAAAGGTTTTAAAAAATCTATAATTTTTTTAGAGTAGCTCTGTCCTATGTCCTATGAGTCCCATGGGATGGGGGAGGAACAGTGCAATCCCATCCCATGCCATCCCATCCCATAGGACGAATCGCATGGGATTCCCATGGAACGACCCGTTCAATGGACAAGGCTGACTAGCGGTATAAATCCGTTGAACCTTAAAAACTCAAAACAAAAATTTATTTATAGATAATTTCATAATAATTTCAACTTGTTTCTTTTTTATTCAAATCAAGTTTTACTTAACTATTGCGTTCATTTGTCGCAATGTCATTCACAACACTAATTCCACACCGTTGCTCCAATAGAACATATTGACAGTTAAGATCTACACCGTAGCTCAAGCAAGTCTACCTGTCGGTTTTAGCGTTCCGAAGTTGCTCGCGTGGTGCTGTTTGTAGCAATCGTCTGACGTCGGTGTGGCAATATTGCTTTCGTGCTTTGCAACCTGGATAAAGACAGATGTGTCAGTATGTCATGCAGATTTCTGGCATGAAGTACTGTTAAACATTGATCTGTTTTTCTATCTGTTAGTCGTATGTGAAATCGAATATTATAACAGTAGAGACTAGTGACACTGATACGTTGAACCCGAGACCTGTTTTCGTCAACAACGACCCTCCAACAATTACCGAGCTTCAGACGCAATAAACAAGTCAAAGACGAAACCGAAATAGACTCCAATCTTAGAGCGCAACCAAGCGAGCTACTAAGGACATAGGCCTAACTGATTATGTCCTTGTAAGTAGTAGTAGTAGTAGTAGTAGTAGTAGTAGTAGTAGTAGTAGTAGTAGTAGTAGTAGCAGCAGTAGCAGTAGTAGTAGTAGTAGTAGTAGTAGTAGTAGTAGTAGTAGTAGTAGTAGTAGTAGTAGTAGTAGTAGTAGTAGTAGTAGTAGACTTCTTTAGCGCCATTGTAGTAGTACATCTGCACCAGTCGATGGTCGCTTCAGTGAATAATCGTAGTCGTGATCTTGTCCGTGGTGAATCGAGGTTGTAATCCAAAGGTCAGTACGTACTTCCAGATTCCAGGTTAAGGCGGATATGCAGTCAGGAATAGATGTGTTTTAAGTCTAGACCTGAAGGCAGTGTTAGGAGTGATCTTAGATCAAAAGATCAAAGATCACGATCTAAGATCAGA
The DNA here is from genome assembly GCA_018105865.1 of Metaphire vulgaris. NCBI lineage: Eukaryota > Metazoa > Annelida > Clitellata > Crassiclitellata > Megascolecidae > Metaphire > Metaphire vulgaris. The sequence continues at coordinate 7,991,339 of CM030868.1, read as the reverse complement.
ATTCATGATCTTTGATCTTTGATCTAGATCACTTTTTACTAGTGATCTTTGACTCTGATTTTAAATCACTTTTTCGGTGATTTTGATCTTTATTATCAACAGAAGATCAAAGATCAAATTATACGTATTCTCCCAACTAAGTCAATCAATCAACGAACTTCTATGTGTATTGAGTAAAATGGCGGACAAATCAAGCATTCGGACCTCAATGATCATGTTATTGCAGCCGGTGCAGATGATGAGAATTATGGGTGTGGCCCTGACATTAGTACTGGCACTGTCACTGAGACTCAGGGGGGAGTTGCTCAGTTGCAACTGGTCGTGAAAATGCAGTCAAGATAGAGGTCATGCACTACCTGAATAGCCCAAATAAGGAACTTTCTAGCTTGTTGGCATACCCACATGTCAAGGCAGCATTTGTGAAATAGATAACACAATCCTGCCATCTTCTGCGCCTGTCAAAAGACTTTTAGTATTGGAGGTTTGATAGCTACACCGCGAAGAAACAGGTTGTCTGACGCAACGTTTGAGCGTCTGCTCATGCTGAAAATGAACTGCCGTGTTCAACACTGACAGTTAGTTGCTAAAATTGTCATGAACTGTTTTCAGTTGTGTTAGTAACTTAGTATTACAAAAGTTTACATGCATCGTACAGTGGACATTTGTATCGTTATCATACGTGACACGTCATACATGATATAATTATATTTGTATGATCTTTGATCTTAGATCACTTTTAAAGTGATCTTGATCTTAGATCATTTATACTCTAGTGATTTTTGATCTTGATCTTAGATCAATTTCTCTCTAGTGATCTTGATCTTTGATCAAGATCATTTTACAAGTGATCTTTCCTAACACTGCCTGAAGGTAGTAAGACAATCAGTTTGGTGGACCTGTACCGGCAGAGAATTCCAAAGTCTGGGTCCGGTAACAGAAAAAGCACGTTTTCCAGGAGTAGTCCTGCTATAGGGTATGTAAAGAGTAGTAGCATCAGATAACCTCGTTGAGTGCTGGTTGTCTTGAGCAGTCAGTAACGATCGGAGATACATTGGCTGATTTGTGTGGAGCGTCTTATGCACAATGAGACTTATCTTGAATTCAATCCTTTGTTTGACAGGTAGCCAATGAAGTGATTTTAGGATCGGTGTGATGTGCTCATATTTGGCAGTTCCAGTGGTCGCCCTGGCTAATGAATTTTGAATCCTTTGCAGGCGGTTTAAGTCAGATTTTGAAATCCCAGTATACATCGAATTGCAATAGTCGAGACGACTCGATACCAAAGCGTTGGCCAGAGGAATAAGTGCAGAGGAAGGGATGAGGTGTCTAATCCTCCTTACATCTCGTATGTTATAGTGAGCAGAACGGCAAACGAAGTCAATGTGTTCTGAGACTGAGAGGTGATTATCAAAGATAACACCAAGATTTCGAGCAGACTGAGAAGGACGAATCAGTGAAGTGCCAAAAGAAAGATATGCTGATGATAAGTCAATCTTCTTAAGCTGAGGTGGTGTTCCTACTGGCAGAAATTGTGTTTTCCTGGATTTAGGAGGAGTTTGTTTTTATTCATCCAAGTGTGTACAGAAGCTATAATGCTCGACAGACATTCCAGGGATGATGAGGTAGATGGTTGGTCGAAACTAAAGAAAATGTGGGTATCATCTGCGTACATGATAAGCAGCATATGGGGAGGACTTTACTTAATACTTAAATTTAGAAGTTACAGAATACTGCAATAATATCACTACTTAGCAAGATTTTTGTTTCCTTTGTAATTTTTTGGACCTGAGTGGTCTATTTTTTAAATGCTGATTAAATATTTCTAATCACGTAAGTTTTTTTTACAGAAATGAGTCATCCAATATTGCGTCAGATAATCTTTTAATCTTTCTCCTTGTCATCGAACGTCTTCAGACATCGAACACCTTCCCCTGGATGACGTCAACACGGCAGCGTTATGTTTACCACGATATAGTATTACTAACAACATCGGATTTTTTACCTGATTTCTGGTAATGCTATATTTAAGTAGCTATTACAGTAACAGATTCACAAAAGCTTGAGCCTTGAGTATCGTCTGAACCAAATAGAATACAATGACTCTACTTACTAGATGTCATGAACTTCATGAAGGCAGTAACATCTGCCGACTGCAATAAAAGTTTTCAAGTTATACTCCTGAATCCTGATAGTAACGTCGCAATTGTGCATGGCATAATAACCAGTGGCGGCTCTAGGATTTGGCAAGTGGGGGGCCGTTGGGGGGCAACTTCTAATCATGGGGGCCAACCATTTGTTGTTTAATGTATGTAGCATTAAGTATAGGGTCCCAACTGGGGGCCACTGGGGGCCAGGCTCTCAATAGAGGGGGCACGGGCCCCTGGCCCCGGTGGAGCCGCCACTGATAATAACTGATATGTTCAGTGTTGTGCGTTACTGCGTTACTGTAACGCGTTACTGTAATTAATTAATTTTTAGAAGTAGTTAATTACTGTCACTAATTACTTTTTAAGAAAAGTAACGCGTTACAGTAACGGATTACTTTCAAGGGGTAACGGTAACGCAAAGTAACGCTAAAAAAGCGTTACTCCATTACCGACGGACTACGCACGCAGACACCATAGACAAATTTTACATAGTCATTTTACAAACTATAGCTAGATTTAATATTAATTACCACTGCTTTGGCACTTGGCCAAGGTTGGCCAGTCTAGCTATTTTTTATAAGCTATACTATGTCTATGATAGTCATGGTCAGAGTCATAAATGCATAGTGATCATTCATAGAATAACAATGGCGGTCGGTGGACAATGTGCGTTTGATACATGGTATATGAAAGATTTATTTGAAAAGTTAAATAGCGATGAAAAGAATATGAGTGTGAGGTATAGGCCTAAGATGTGCCAACCTTTAAATAAAGTGTTGAGCATATCGTGCAACAGTACGTCTAATTTGAAGAAACACTTGCAGGTTTGTGAAATACAGTATAGTTCCTAACGATTCGATTGAGGATTTGCGCAATTTTAGTTAGCAGATATAGACTCGTATAACCGTATAGTGCTTCAGTTCTACACACACACGCACGCACACACACACAAGTAGATATAGAATCTAGAGACTAAATTTAATACTAAGATAGGCGGTAGCATAGTTTATCTCAGTTGACTGAACAGGTCCATTTTCATGTAGGATTCTCAGACAATTTTTTCCATCCATTATAGATGCAAAGAAGCCATTAGCCATAACTGTGCTAAGTTTATTTGAAGTAATCCTTAAAAGTAGTTAATTACTTTTACGAAGTATTAGTAATCAGTAATAGATTACTTTTGTGATGTGAGTAATTGATTACTGTAATAGATTACTTTTGATGCTAAGTAATCAGTAATCAGTAACTAACTACTTTTGAAAAGTAACTGCACAACACTGGATCATATGTTAACATTTCAATAAATTTATCGTGTAGCGCAGTGGCGGTTCCAAGAATTCTTGGTGGGGGGAAGGAATGGATTTTTAGGAAGTTGGTGGAGGGATACAATGAATTTATAGGAACTTGGTGGGGATTAAATGAAATCTCGACAAAGCTTGAGAAGCAAGGTCATTGATAGTGTTTTGCCCAGCAATTAGAGTCAACAACTTAACGAAAAAGGCTGACAAGCAAAAAGGTCGTCATTTCTGTGTAAAGTAGTAGTAAAGTCCTTCCAGATCACTCAAGGCTAACCTCAAGGCTCATAGGGCGGCGCTGATTTCCGTTACCAAGGCCCTCAGCCAGGCGACTGGTGCAAGGTTACATGATACGGGGCCAGTGTGCTCATGCAACGCGCCTGTTTACGTCGCGGATTAATCCGCTACTCAATTGCCATCGCCATCTGGCGAAAGAAGGCTGAGTCGATCTTAGGGCTCCCGCGACCTTCTGCTCCATTGTCCAACGCTGTTACCACTCTACTAACTTCCCGCCCCCTTGTAACAGTATAGCAATAGTGTAGCACACGAATAATAACCGGCACCGGAACCCACTCCTAAAACACTGCTGACAAGAAAAAATCTCGGTGAGGGATGCATCCCCAATCATCCCCAACGCGGAACCGCCTCTGGTGTATTATAGCCAATGGCTAGTACGTTCATAAATAAAATAACTAGAATTGGTGCGAGAATAAAATGTCCTAGGACAAAATGTCACGGACAAAATGTCATGGGGACAAAATGTCACGAACAATATGTAATGGGGATGAAATGCAACCCTAACCCCAACCCTAACCGCTGACATTTTGTCCGTGACATTTTGTCCTCGGACATTTTGTCAGGCCACGCTAGAATTACATTACAATGCAGTCAGTAGAGATGCATGTGTTTCACGTATATAGGCCTATCACGATTTAAAATCCTCGAATTCAAATATTTTCGTTTTAGGTCTACATAACAACTTTCTTGACTCTGTTTTCTGGAAGGTGGACGCGCAACATACTTCGAATGCATAACGTTCTATGGAAATGCGCCGATGAAGCTTAAGCTAATATACGTTGTGAAGGGCAGCATGCAGTAACTCTTGGAAAACCTCATAGACTCGAGTGATGGAGAGCAATAATTACAGCCGCGGCGAGAACTTTTCGGTGACGACCCCTAGCGACGAATGGGTGACTCGTACTACGAACGCAATGAAGGCAATTCACTGGATCATCGGTTCAGTGGCGTAACGTGGGGGCGGGGGCACTTTGTTGACTGCCCCCCGGGCCCCGGGCTGGGGGGGCCCCCAAAGAGGGGTCTAAGCTAGGGTTAGGTTAGGGTTAACCCTAATAATTCTAGAAATGAACGTGCTGACGACCTTTTTTTTTTTTTTTTTTTTTTTTTTTTTTTTTGCTCGTCAGCACGAAACTTTGGAACTTTAGGGCCCCCGTGGCAAAGATGCCCCCGGGCCCCCAAAAGTCACGCTACGCCACTGCATCGGTTCGTTTGGACTTCTTTCGAATATTTACGTAATTACCGTTATACTTCTGAATAGAACGATGCTCAGACAGACGACGAACATCTTGATCGTCAATCAGAGTTGCATCGACCTAACGGTGGCCGTTTTTCTCATCTTTACGACCATTTTCGAGGACAGCGAAAGAAGGAAGACTCCGGGAAACACCGCCGAAGAGCTTCTCTGTCGCCTCTGGTATCCGAAGATGCCGCTCTGGGGCACTCTGCTGTCGTCGACGTACAGCATAGTGGCGCTGACGCTGGAAAAGTTCTCCGCCGTTACGTTTCCCATCTGGCACAAGACGCGGTTCGTCAGCAGCCGGGTTCTGATCGGCGCGATGGTCTTCGCCCCGTGGCTCTTCGGTCCCACCTTCTACGTCTGTCTGGTGATTCCCACGGCCATGATCAAACCCAACGGCCACTGCGTCGTCTATTCCGTCTGGCCGGGCGTCGAGACGCGAAGGGCCGTCGGAATCGTGACGGTCTTCATCCAGTTCCTCATCCCGTTGGTGATCCTGGTCTACTGCTACCTAAGAATGACCTTTGATACTGCACCGGAAGATCGACAAGGTCCATGAAACGTCGAAGAAAAAGGAGAGCCGAAGAGGAACGAGACGATGGCGCGGGCCAGAGCCAACGTCATCCGAACGCTGATCCTGGTGGGCGTCTCGTTCATTCTCTGCTGGTCGTGGAACCAGGTCTACTACCTGCTCTTTCACCTCGGTTCTTACGGTATTCACCTCACCGGAATCCTGTACAACCTTACAGTCATCATGGTTTTCTTAAACTCCTGCGTCAATCCGATAATCTATACTTGCTGTTACAAGCAGTTTCAGAATGGAATTCGACGCCTCGTCTGCAGGGGAAGGGTCGATCATGAGCCTTCGGTTGCCATCGCCGCAAGTAACTCGTCTTGAAACTGCGCAGTAGAACGGCGGTGGCTTATTTTCAACAGAAAAAAACTGTAGCTTAGAATGTGAGTCAAAAGTGATGGGTAATACGGGGGAATGCCAAACTGACGTTCTTAATATTAGTAAGAAAAAAAATCAAATTTAATGAAGAAAATCCAACAAAATTGTTCGTCAAGAAGAGTAAACCCGATTGATCTCAGCTAGCACGCGTCGATTGGTCGAAAATGGAAGTGGAAGGGCTCTTAAAGCCTCCTAAAACCGCTTTAAATCACATTATTATTATTATTGTTATTATTATTATTATTATTATTATTATTGGTCGAAAATGTGAGTGAAAGGGCTTACTTAGCTTCCTAAATCACTTTAAATCACTTATTATTATTATTATTATTATTATTATTATTATTATTATTATTATTATTATTATTATTACTAGAACGATGCTCGCTTCGCTCGCGCTCGCTTCGCTCGCAGTGCAGGATAATACTAATCCAATACCTATACCTAATACCCAATCATTGAATTCATGCTGAACAACATTTCAATGATCGCCACCTAGCCAAGCTCTGCGCCACGTAATAATTAGGCCTATGTACGTTAAAATCACGCAACTGTGGCCATTTGTGACGCTGTACACGTATTTTTTGTGTACGTTAAAATGTACGTTAAGATCCTCAAGCTACGAACAATTGTTACCAATAGCAACGTCGTCGCACGCCCAGCCCTCTGACGCTGCAATGACTCGACTAAACCGGTTCTACGAACAATTGTTACCAATAGCAACGTCGTCTTCGAACATCGTCCACCAACGCATCGCGACGTAAGGACTAAACGGTCTACCAATAGTCAACGCTCGCCCACCAACGCATCGCGACGTAAGGACTAAACGGTCTAAACCGTCTACCAATAGTCAACCAATCAGAACGCTTGAAGGTAACAGACAGAGAGACATACAGATAAGAATCTTAATATTATAGATTATTATTATTATTAGGCTGTGAGAGATCCAGAAAAATTACGGTAAGCATATCAATTAACAGTATAGGCGTAAACTTCGATGGACAAATGCGCCATATATCGAACGGAGAGCTGCACACACGCACAAACGCACAAGCACGTACTTTTTTCCGTGAACGCTGCTCAGTTTCTAATTCTACTTAATTACTTAATGGATGCTTAATAATTCTAGTTTTTATTTACTCATCAGGTTTTTAATCAAATTGATTTTTATGTAAAATCGGGTAAAATTCAGACTTTAACCCGGTAATACGAGCATTATTCAATTAACGTCAATTGTGAAGTCTTCCTTGATGTGCATGTATAAATGGAGATACGATGTAGTTCCAATATGAGCAGACAGATTGGCGAATCCAAACATAAAGTACAACCCAATGGCAAGACATCAAACTAAATTATCAATTCTTCACCGAATATACAGTACTTGCTGTAGGCCTATCACACACATTACAGTATTATTAATTTATTGGCACATATATGCTGCTATTGAAAATTGCTCAATTTATCTTCAAATCTTCGATGACATGGGAAACAAGATTTAACTAAATCTTTAAATTTTACTTAATCTGATTGCGTATTTTGAACTAATTGTAATCCTACTTAATTTGTGCCAATCTCCTGTTTCGGGAGATGTTCTCTCGGCACGGGTTGAATGATTTTATTTGTCAGTCAGTCACGTGTTCGCCTGCCCGGAGTGGAAGCTAGAATGGTCTGTGTAAAGAGGCAAAGGTCCGCTGTGTTCTGACTTCTGACTGTGGCGAACCGGGTCTTATCTACTTTCCCAGGATGGCTGACGCCCGGCCGCTACACAGGATTAGATCTTTCAGTCAAGGGGCGTGGGTGGTCGACTTATACCTGTTGGACTAAGGTTGAACTATCTGATGGATTATTTCTTCACTTGATCTCTCTCTCTCACTCTCTCTGTCTCTGTCTCTGGGTCTCTCTCTCTCTCTCTCTCTCTCTCTCTCTCTCTCTCTCTCTCTATCTATCTATCTATCTATCTCTATCTCTCTCTCTATTGGACTTTACTTTTTCTGTGGATCGAGCTCTATAATAGCAATACGAGCAATTCTCGGGTACTACTACCTCAGGTATTCTTTCATGTACTAAGCCTACCTTCTTGACTTTCTGGTATTATCTCCGCTTTTATCTATCTCAATCTCAGGTACTACTGTATCTCTGCAACTTCAGGTACTACTTCGACTTCTCTCAGGTATTTCCTCTACTGCTATCTCTGGTATTGCCTCGCTCTCTTCTACTTTAGATGCTACCTCACTATCTTGGCAGAGCCGTAGCTAGGGGAGGGGAAGCCGCCCCGGGCGCCGTCCTTGGAATGGAGGGGAGCAATTTTCGTGAAAGCTTTTAGAGGTTAAAAATTGGTATGTCGTACGTTGTCACGGGATCGACGCCTATGAGTCCACACTTCAAACTTCAATATAAAGCGTGTAGACCTACACTATATAAGCCGCTCGAGAAATCTATGGGAAATTTCTTTGTTATCGCCCACAGACCAAGCCGCTAGCGTCTTTTTTCTGCAAAAAAGCAGAAGGTTATATGAATATTTATGAACCGCGTGACGCTCTTAATGTGAATATTTCTAAAGCAAAGACAACTTTATGGGTTAGGGTTAGAGTTAGGGTTAGGGTCAGGGTTAAGGTTAGGGTTATTTAACCATAACCCTAACCCCCAACCCTAAACCCTATGCATAACCTTCTGCTTTTTTGCATAAAAAAAGACGCAAAACGCTATACGGATTATCGCGGCTGCTGTTGCGAAGTCGTGGTTCGTGATTTTTTTTTGGGAGGGGGGGGTGATTTTAAGTGATTAAATTTTAATCCTACATCCAACAATATTTTTATTTATTTATTTTTAAATCATAAGAAAATATATGAAACATAATACCATAGACTTTAATATCACAAGACAAAGTCTATGGTATCAGAAAGTGAGGCCAGTTTGCATGGATGGTGTGTCAAGGAATGTTTACCCCGCTGAAATCTTGAAAATTTTGGTACACTGTTGGAACGGATATCGTTTAGCCGTTTAACTTATTTAATGTGGACTAGTTGTTTACACTAGTTGTGTAATTGATCGTCTGATTTATACGAATAGCCGCGACGTTGCTCAGTCGCTGCCGCAAATAAGCCTTCGAAAATTACATAGACATAGGTCACATAGTAACATAGGCTTATAGTCGTATAAATCAGCACTGCACAAAACGGTTTCAAACTCAACTAATAATCGACCTAAAAATCTACTTTTACGATACGATTATAGTATTTATATTCGGAAATCAATTGGCACGAATAAGAATTGTGGAAAAGATGAGTAAAAGATCAAACGGGACACATTTAAAGCAACGGTAATGGTAATGAATATTCTTTAGGGGGGAAGGTTCTAACCACAACAGAAAAAGAAAGAGACTTGAGGATAATCACCCATAGAAGTATGAATCCATCTCACCAATGCATGGAGGCAGCAAAAAAGGGAAACCAAATGTTGGGAATGGTGAAAAGGACAATTTTGAGTCGTGACAAAGAGATAATCATTAAACTTTATAAGTCATTAGTAAGGCCTCATCTGGAATACTGTGTTCAGGCTTGGAATCCATTCTTGAAAAAGATATAGAACTTTTAGAAAAAGTGCAAAGACGAGCAACGAAGATGGTCAATGGGTGCCATAATTTAAGCTACGAAAAAGACTTCAATATTGTGGACTGACAACATTAGAAAGGAGAAGAGAAAGAGGGGATTTGATAGAAACATACAAAATAATGACTGGGAAAGTAGATGTGCCATATGATCGATTCTTTACATTGGCACACTATAGCAGCACAAGAGGCCACAAGTGCAAAATGTTTAAGCAGAGGGTTGGTCCAAGAAAGAAAACTTTTTTTAGTGCAAGGGTTGTGGACAAATGGAACAGTTTGGACGAGGTGGGAGTGACAGTTGAAACAGTGAACGGATTCAAAGGCTATCTAGATAAACTAGGTTATTGAATGCAGATGGTTACATCAGTGGTTTTCACACAGGCTTACTTAGCCTCCTAAACCACTTAAAATCACATTATTATTATTATTATTATTATTATTATTATTATTATTATTATTATTATTATTATAACTATGGTACACCATATTAAAACGGTGACTTCGTCCATATCTAAGTAGGCGCTGCACTCAAATAAATATAATAGCGCTAAAGAATTATGAGGTTTTCAAGATATCTGCGGGGTAAACATTTCTTGACACACCATCCATGCAAACTGGCTTCAACTTTGGCCTGACTTTGCCATAGATAGACGGCATCCAGTGTATTATAATAAATCTATGCATAATACGATCAAACGCTCGTAATAATCTGCGTCATTGCCTCAGATAATTAATCGTTGAGTCAACTTCAGCGCAATATTAAGGACATATAAAAGTGTTTGTAGAGGTTTTGTGGCTTAACTGAACCCGGTGATGCTAATATAGTCTATGCGTATTTTCAGTTAAATGTTTCAGGGACGTAGCCATGAATTTGATTGGGGGAGATGTAATGTGATGGGGGTAACCTTTAAAAACATTAAAAACTTTGAGGTAGACTGATTTTGGGGGTATATATAACGACTTACCCCTGCGCTACGCCCCTTGAATATTTGTCGGCGCCACTTTGTCGGGTGCCATCCAGCCAAACTATAGCTCTTTCGTCAGCAGTCAATCGTCTGCGAGCATCGTCAGCGAACATGGCCCCTCGATGTGGTTCATTGTCTAGGCTTGACAGTGTGGTCAAGGGTTCATCCATATATATAGTACGCATGCACTGAGAAGGTCAAGGGGTCAGATTTTGGAAATTTTTCCTATGTACGCTATGTGCAACGGGGGGGGTGGTGGCGGTGAAAATATTATCTTTTTGCGTAACACGTTGAGTGCGGCGCAATGATTCCCATATAATAATAACTCCCCCCTCATTATTATATATATAATAAAGACTCCCCCCTCATTATTATATATATAATAATAACTCTCTCTATATTATAATAACTCCCCAGAAGAAGTAGGCCTATCGCCACTAACTTCAATTTTAAATGTTATGCCTAATTATTTACAATAACAAAAACTATTCAAAAGAAAATTGATGCATTTAAAATGTGATGTTTCAGAAGGATGCTAAAAATCAGTTGGATGGATAAAATAAGTAATGAAGAATTTTTGAAGAGAATGGAAAACAGAAAGACCCTGATGAAAGAGATTGCTAAAGGGAAAAGACAGTATGCTGGACATTTAATGAGAGGATTATGCACACAGCAAGCTCTAAATGTCTTGGAAGGGAAATATGAAGTTTTAGAATTGAAAAAAAGTCTATTTACTTTATATATATATTATAAGTGAAAATTCGTTATCGGAATAACATGAAATTATATGAAAAACAGCAATGACAGATACAAAACATGCAAAACAGAACTGAATTGCATTAATAAACGTTACTAACTTAGTAATGAAGGCTTCTTCTACGAATGTATATTCCAAACCGCTACATAAAACATCTAATATTACTAATGTTTCTAAATAAGAACAATGATCACGGTGAAGGGTGCTGGTGGTGGTGATGGTGGCTACAAACAATTCGGAAGCTACAGGAAGTAAGTAAGTAAAGTAAAGTTAAAGTAAGTATGTAATAAGCGAACATCAAGTGGAGCAACAACAATGACTTATTTTATGAACAATAAAATAAGTCCCTCTTACAGTTTCATCAACGAATATTAAAGCAATGAAAAGATCAGACAAATAATTCAGTGACAGAACATTTTGCAACTGCTTTTGCAAAATTATATTCAAAAGGATCAAAACAAAATTGCAAAACACTTGAGAACAATTGTCAAAAGATAAAACATTTCCATTGAACAGCTATATAAGTTGTGAACAATAATAAGCTGTAATATTAATTGCTTGAAAATATCACCACTTGTATGGAAAACCATGCAAGCAATTCAGAACTATTCACAACAAATGAAATGAGTTGATATAGATGTCTTTTCTACAAAGCCTCAGAATTAAACTGTGCTTAATCAGTTTCAACAGTCATTGAATCAAATGAGAATGTTTCACTGCCCAGGAGAGGCATTCAATGGCTTTTCTCTAGTGTGAATTCTCATGTGTCGATTTCGACTATTTGCCCAGTTAAACATCATCCCACAAACAGAACAATCAAAGGGTTTCTCTCCAGTGTGGATTCTCATGTGCTGATTTCGATAAAAATCGAAGGGTTTCTCTCCAGTGTGGATTCTCATGTGCTGATTTCGACTATCTGCCCATTTAAAATCATCCCACAAACAGAACAATCAAACGGTTTCTCTCCAGTGTCGATTCTCATGTGCTGATTTTGACTATTTGCCCTTTTAAAATCATCCCACAAACAGAACAATCAAAGGGTTTCTCTCCAGTGTGGATTCTCATGTGCTGATTTCGACTATTTTCCCAGTTAAACATCATCCCACAAACAGAACAATCAAAGGGTTTCTCTCCAGTGTGGATTCTCATGTGCTGATTTCGACTATTTACCCAGTTAAACATCATCTCACAAACAGAACAATCAAAGGGTTTCTCTCCAGTGTGAATTTTCATGTGTTGCCTCAAATGTGATTTCAATTTAAATGATATATTGCACTGTGAACATCGATGCGATTTCTCTTTGTCTTCAACCATAGATTGACTCTTTCCTTCTTCTGAGCAATCGGTCAAAATTAGATCATTGATTATTGAATCCACGTGAATCCAATTTACGTACTTCTAATCTAAGGTCTATTTTCATCTCAGTTGAAGGATTTACATTCATGTAATGTACATAGTTATTCGTATTGACAATGTTAGAAATCACAAATATAACTCGATTTTCGTCACTTTCGATTTTCGTCGTTTACATTTCTTTGCAGATTTAGGAAATGGATGCATATTGCCTTGCTCCAAGCATAACTGAAGATGCTGACGCATTTGCTCTATGTCAAATTCCGATAATGTTTATGTTCTTGGATATACATTTATACATAAAGCTAGAAGTAATGCTACCAGAGGTGATGTAGGGCTTATGATTAGCCCATATATGCCTAACTTTTTATTTCCTCGCTATATTGAAATATTTAGTCAAATCTGCGCCTAATAGCCTGGAACTAACCTATTTTATGGAAAATTTTAACGGATCTCCAAACTATGGCCACATAAATGTCGATCCTTTATAAAGGATGCTAGGCACTTATGGGTGCATAAATGTCAAACTAATATTTCCACGAAGCAGTGTGCACAAGCATTGTATATTTGCAAATTGTTTGATTTTTCTTAAGAACTTCATGGAAATTTGTTATAAACAAACAAATGCATCAACTGAATCTTCCAAATGTCATGTGTCAGCCATCAATTAGCACCAGGAATTAGCAATAAGCGGTTAGCATCACTCGATGAAAGTCAATGAAGCAGTCTTTAGGATGTAAGCCAACTTTGCACTTCAAGGCAAACAAAATGGGCTTTCTTCTTGTAAAGCTGACTTACTTTCTGCTTTTCAGTGTATGAAACCAGATGGTCTTTGCCATCATAACGGACACTCGACTGAACCCTTCTGTCTAGAACCATTAGCTGCCCAATCGGTCCTCTAAGTTGGAGTCTCTAAGCATAACACTTGCTATAGACTAACAATAGCTCATCTGAAGGACAGATAATTGAGGCAACAAGAAGTATCTGCAGGTGATAGTTTGTATATGTAATAAGCATTCTGAGTAGCAACATCGACCATCTGGATAAATAGTGGCCATCACACTTCTTGGACCTGAGGGAAATTCTGTAGCAGCCCACATTCTAGTCCATGCGATCCGTGCCTCCCATGTGCAGATTGTAGTATTTGATGGTAGCCATGGCTGGATAACTTCTCTCACCTTCTTCTGGGCTGATGACCATCTTTTCACTTTCTCAACTGAATGAATGTCATGCAAGTTGGAAGCCATGGTCACAGGGCTGCTGTCATGCCATTGGTTGATGATAAATTTTCCGGTTGCATCATATATGTAGTCAAAGTGTCCTCTTTCTTTCTTCTTCATGTCAGATGGTGATATAAAAGGGCATCTGTCCGTTCAGTTGACACACAGAGTGCCAGTTGCTCCAATATTCCTGAGAGTGAGGTAATCCAAGAGTTGTGGCAATGTGAAAACATTATCAAAGTACAGTCTGTAAGTTGGCCCAGGTGGCAAAGATTTGGCCAAGTTTATGACAACTGACCCTCCAAGACCCAGATCTTGGGGTGCTATGGGACCTTTGCTCTGGTAGAGCTCAAACTGTGATGTGATGCATGTAAATCGTGTAAGCCCTTCAGACCAATGGTTGTTGTATACTGTATAATGTGTGACCCCAGATATGCCTAGCATCCTTTATAAAGGATGGTACAAATCTGGCGCCTAAAAAATCTTGTGCATAAAATATGATGAAGCTGCCATTGACATGAGTAGTAATAGATGTCAAATCACATTGTTGAACTAAATTTAGCTCTTTATGGTGAAATTTTAGAAAAATTACAATATACCTTTTGTCAGCTATAGTTACAGGTGACAAAAACAGCTTTCAACTCTGAATCAAGATTTAAAATGTGAAAATATTCAGAACCAAAACACTTTTCTTAAAAGGTCACTTATTCAGTGAAGTCAATATAGAATTGCAATGCAAAAAATCTTCATTGGCATAAATAAGTAAGTAAAAAATCAACCATCCTTTATAAAGGCTCGTAGGCATATATGGGTTAGGGGTGCGATTTGTGACTGGAGCAGTGGGGGGAATATTGGTGGGAATATGTCGAGCTTGGGGGGATGTAGTTGTTTGGGAAATGTTGCAGTGGGGATGTAGTTGTGGGGGGATGTAGCAGTGGGAGGATGCAGTTGGGCAGGGGGAAATCCCCCCCTTCCCATAAAAAATTGTGCCCTGTTTATGATTGAGAGATAATCTCAAGTTTTAAGAAATTGATATACATAAATCCCAAAGTTTTTGAATATATTAGAATCAACATTCAGCCAAATAAAATGAAAAATCTTATGGTGCTCTGTAACTATAGACCTCCAAGAACATCCACGGACTCTTTCAACGTTGAATTATATTAGCCCTTAGGTAATGAAACATTGAAAAAGTAATAATTATGGGATATTTTAATATTGACTCATAAAAACTGAGTCTCATGAACCACCTGAATGTTTTATCAACATGATGTTGGCAAATTGTTTCATGCCAACTATTAATGAGCCTTAAAGATATACCCCATATAGCAAAACTTTGATTGACAACTTTTTCTTATAAATTTTAATTCAGATATAAATTTGTATTCAGCAAAAGTCAAAACTGCAATTCTCCAAAACCAAATCTCAGATAACGACAATTCATTTACAGAATTTTCGTCTACGATAATTCGCCTACAGACTTGTGGTCTACCAACAGTAGGTCTACTACAATATCTGGACTAGGGTTATGGTGGGTTTAGGTTAGGGTTATTGCTAGGGTTAGGGTTACAGTTAGGGGCAGGGTTATGGTTAGGGTATCGTAGTAGACCTACTGTTGGTAGACCAACAGTCTGTAGACGAATTGTCATAGACGTAAGGTCTGTAGGCGAATTGTCGCGAAACCTTGGACCTACATGGTTTGGGATCTGATAAAGGTTATGGGGATGAAAATGAAGGCACTGTCAATAATATGACTGGAAAACAGATTCGTGTTAAAGCGACTATAATTGCATCTAGCACTACTGAAGCACTGGAAGAATTGGAGAGAGTGGTGGTGAAAACGATGATGCACTTGGCATCGAATGCCATTGGACTGGAACCATTTTTCAGTGCATCACTCTGGTGCAGATCTCAGAACCAATGAGTCAGCATACAGAATCTCAGCCTAATGTTGTGCGATGTTATAATACAGCAATGGTTGGAGTGGATCAGGCTGACCAGAATGTGTCATTATATCGTATGTCAATGAGAAGCTCTGCCTACATCATCGACATAATGGTGCAGAATGCATGGATTTTGTATAGATGTGCACCATAATATCAAGGAAACTACTAGATCTTCTTGGTATTCATGCCAACACTGCCAAACTTGGTCGATCTGGAAAGCCAAAGCCTCTTGACAGCCGTGTGCCTTTGGAAATATGGGCCATTACTTTAATGACTTGCATGCAGAGGTGCTGTGGACAATGTGGCAAGAATACGAGGAAAAGATGCGAGAAATGTAACATTGGCTTGCATATCCATTGTTTCAATGCCTTTCATGGCAATAAGTGATTATTTATAACATTGTTTTATTCAGGCCTGTTAGGGGAGATCCCTAAGCACAACATCTCCCCCAATCCCAGCACTTACGTAAATGTTTGCATTGAACTGCGTCTCTTCCCTCCAGCCACGTGAAGTTGCCCCCCAGGCCTGGGGACTGGATAAAACACTGATTTGTTATTTTATTGCAGAAGTACATCAAAACTGCCTGTATATAGCATATTTTACTGCTAAGTTACTAGCGCACCCTCCCATGGTGCATGACTTTAAGACTATATTTTCAATAAAAAATGTAAATATAAGAAATAAATGTTAGCTGACCCACTTATGTGTCATATCAAATTAGAAAATGTTAATGGAATGCTGAAAGAAAAATTGGATTGATATGGGTCAAACAAATAATAATGAAACAAGCTGAAAGGACATGCCATTCAAACAACATAAGAGACAGCACAAACGCTAGTAGGCTACCACTACACGGAACTATATTAATGAATCGTTAAACAACAATAATAATAATAATACAAATAAATCTATAACTCTCCTTAGCACAGAAGGCAATGACACATATTTGGATGACAAGAAATCTATTTCCAATTGATTCAACAACTAAATATAGGTCACGAAACAGCTTCAAAAATCCAGCCTTCTAATACATTAGATCAACTAGATGATCATTTTTTAAACTTCCGTCTAATAACTCCATTCAAATTTATCCAACTACACCAGAAGAGGTTACAGATATTATAGTTAATCTTAAATGTAAAAATCCATCTGGATATGATGAACTAAATCAAAATATAATTATTCCCTGTGTTGAATATATCGATGAACTTATGTCTGATATCAAAAATTCTTCTATTCTTACAGGAAAAATCCCAGAGGAAATAATAATTGAAAACTAACCCCAATTTATAAAAATGTCTCTAAAATGGTTATATCAAATTATAGACCCATTTCCAATGTCCCAGTTTTCCTAAAATTCCTGAAAGGCAATGCTTACTAGAATGTTAAACTACTTAGATGCATTTAATATGCTATCCACTGATAAATATGGTTTCAGCCCTATTTCTCCACTTAAATGCCAATAAAGTCTCATTGTGCATAAGACGCTCCACACAAATCAGCCAATGTATCTCCGATCGTTACTGACTGCTCAAGACAACCAGCACTCAACGAGGTCATCTGATGCTACTACTCTTTACATACCCTATAGCAGGACTACTACTGGAAAACGTGCTTTTTCTGTTACCGGACCCAGACTTTGGAATTCTCTGCCGGTACAGGTCCGCCAAACTGATTGTCTTACTACCTTCAGGTCTAGACTTAAAACACATCTATTCCTGACTGCATATCCGCCTTAACCTGGAATCTGGAAGTACGGACTGACCTTTGGATTACAACCTCGATTCACCACGGACAATGATTCACGACTACGATTATTCACTGAAGCGACCATCGACTGGTGCAGATGTACTACTACAATGGCGCTAAAGAAGTCTACTACTACTACTACTACTAATGAATTTAATTGATACCAAAACAACAAATTTTTAATCCCACAAGCACACTCTTGGAACAATCCTCGATATAATAAAAGCTTTTGGTGCTCTAGGCCATGGTATCTCAGCTGGCTTCTGAAAAACTAAGGGAGTTATTATAATATAGAGAGAGCTATTATTATATATATAATAATGATGGGGGGAGTCATTATTATATATATAATAATGAGGGGGGAGTTATTATTATATGGGAGTCATTATAATATACTATACCGGGCGCGGCCGTTATACGACCTCCCTGGCTTCAGATGCATTGAACAGAGGACGTCATATGACGCCCCAGCGCCCGGGACTAAGTACTATATGGATGAACCCCAAGTCCAGACATTTGTCTATGCGACCGACATTATATAAACTAAAAGCGGCAGACAGATCAAGAAGTAAGAAAGTAGTTATTTTCCTGCATTTATAGACTAAACAGTGTATTATTGGACTGCCAACAGTCTTTATAAATAGTAAACCTATGAAACTAATATATATATATATATATATATATATATATATATGCTTATAACAGTGCACGTTAATTAAAGACCTGCTCTTGTACTGTAAAACTTATGCGTATATGCAATGTCTTTAAACAAATAAGTTTCATTTTGGGGCACAAATATTGACACAGCAATTGTTTTTATCGGAGCATCTCCCCATCGATTGTAATATATCCCTCCTAGTCTGTCGATGTAGTCGATAAATTTCTGATAATCATTTGAAAGCCACAGAGACAAACGGGAAACTTCAAAATTGTTATAGAAAATCAACTTTCTATTCCACTCGTAGAAGAACGTCGGCGTAATCGAGTTGCTAGCGATATAGTTGCTTGAACTCTCCCAAAGATTAACGATAAATCGAGGATCCTCATTTGTAATGAGTACGTATCCATATTGAAGACCACGACGGTGCATAAAATCCAGAATATCCAATTTTATTGGCTGCAGGATAAGCGAGTCGTCATCCAGTCTCCACTCGTATTCAAATCCGCGAATGATTGGCTGTTCATAGATGATCTTCGATTGAAACCGGATCATGTGTCTGTAACCGATTGTATTTTGACTTATCACCTCAGTGATATTCGAAGGCAGGAAATCAGGAATTTCGAAACGTATTTTCTGGAAGTAAACGTCAGACTTTGTGGACGAGCGAATGCTATGCGTGTCGTTGACAGATAAACTCTCATGAAATAGAACAACTGGGTAGTGATATTTGTCGTTGAAATTATCGTCCAGGGACTTGAGAGATTTCAGTAATTTTGAAAGTCTGGCGACTTGTACTAGATAGTGAATGAGCGCTCTCGGTTTCTTCTCTGGCCAATCCCTCAGCAGGTCTCTTAGCCGCACGCAATCGTCATCACAGCTCTCAGCTTCCTTTGTTGCAAAGGAACTTTTGCTCGTGATTATCCGCTCTGTCCAAATTATAAAACCAAGAATCGTGAAAGCTAGCACGAGCAATACCATTGGAACTGGACATCGACCTACACATTTTGAAAACAACAGGTTTCTGCCAAACTTGAAATTCATCTCCGTTAGTTGATCATTTCGAAGTTTACGTTTATTTCGTCGATATCATATATCTTCCAAGGATTATAATGTTACGGAGTGGTACTGTAATATTTCAGAAGGTATCTAGGCTTATGTCAAATTCACAAAGTCCCAGAGTCTAAGCGACGTCTAGATCAGTCATTGATTTGTTAGTCATGATGTACTTGAAACGGAACTGCTTATAGGTCCTTATGCTGTAGGTTACTTCGTCAACCTATAACAGAAATTTAAAAATTTTCTGACTATTTCGTGAAGGAAAACAGTTTTTAAAGAAAAGCTGATTTATCAGACGATTATTTTCTCTTAGTAGGCCCTAGTACACAGTTTGTAAAACTCAGGCGCTATGGCTTCATTATTCTTCAACGATTTAGATTCGCCTGGGACTCTAGATGAACAACGTTAGACCGATAAATATTAAACGGGGTTTAGTTTATTTTTCACTTTCTGTCAAATCGGGGGCCTAACCGATCGGCATACATGAAGAATCTACTACATTGAACACTGTCTTCTAGCTTTCTAACACCACCAGCCGTATAAATCCGTTGAATCTTAAAAACTCAAAACAAAAAATCTATAGATGTCAAAAGTCAAAGTCCTTCCCCGAGCCTCACGGGCTCATAGGGCGGCGCTGACCTCCGTTTCTATAGCCCTCAGCCAGGCGTGCAATGCCACGGATACGGGGCTAGTGTATCGAACAGCGTACCTGTTTGACTTATCGCAGAGATTTTTACCACTGCTTCTCATTTTACCACCGCGAAAAAGGCTGAGTCGACCTTTAGGGCTCCTGCGGGACTCGAACCCGCGACCCTCTGCTCCATCGTCCACTCTGCTAACTTCCCGCCCCATCTATATATGATTTCATAATAATTTAAACTTGTTTCTTCTTCTTTCAAATCAGGTTCTACTTAACTATTGCGTTCATTTGTCGCAATATCGTTCACGACGCTGACTCGACGCTCTGTTCCAAGTCCAATAGAACATATTGCCAGTTAAGATAATCTTTCGTGTTCGAGCAATTGTTAAAAATACAACTGCCCGTCACAACAAGTAGCTCAAGCAAGTCTACCTGTCGGTTTTAGCTTTCCGAAGTTGCTCGCGTGCCGCAGTTTGTAGCAATCGTCTGATGTCGGCGTGGCATGGTCATCAATATTGTTTTCGTGCTTTGCAAGCTGGATATAGACAGATGTGTCAGTATGTCATGCAGATTGACTTTACACGGGGAATTGACAATATATCGTTAAGCTCGCATTTAACCCCTTAGCCGTGTATTTAACTGTAACTCAATGCAAAATGGACGGATATATCCGGGATCCCCCAGTTAAGGGGTTAATGTGAAATCCAAGTTTGACAATTTCTCCCTTGAAGTACTGTTAAACATCGGTCTGTTTTTCTATCTCTTAGTCGTATGTGATATCGAATATGCGCGTTGATGTGCGTATTGTAGAAGCATTGCACTTTTTCAACACACGATATATTCCAATTCCAAGATCATTCATATAACATATACGGCTGTAGACCCCTATAAGAAGGTTTAAAGTGGTTCGGGAGGGTCTGCCCTATGTGAAAACCACTATGCTTTGCCAACCCAATCTAGTACCCTATAGTACTAAAGTTTATTTTGAAATCATTCAAACTAGTACCATTACCATTTTCTCGTCTAATCTATGCTTATTACATTTGTCCACCACTCTCTCGCTAAAAAAATTGCCGTACTAAAAAACGCCGTTTGTATCTCCCTGCCCGTTTCATAAACAGTTTCAGGTTGTGTCCTCTCCTCGGGTTTCATTCAGCATACTGTTTTGTTGTAAAACTTTTTCTTCGCACTTTCACGTTGATAGTATTTTGTTTGTCTGCGGTTGACAGAAATTATCACGCGACGCCGTCTGTCTCTCTTCGGTCATGTGGATCGCCATAGGGCCGCCGAGAGGGGGGCAACTGGACAGGGATCCGGCGGTCTGGGGGGCCGGGCCCATGATGAATACGTATAATTAACAATAATATGAATAATAACACTAAAGTAGAGGGGCCCGGCGAGCTAAGGGGTCCGGCGTGACAAAAGGTTGATAAGCAAAAAAGAAAAGAAAAAAGGTCGTCATGTGATTTTAAGATATAAAAAAGGCTGACAACCAAAAAAAGGTCGTCAAAAATTTTATTCTGCACAGTGGCCCGGAATTTCTCTCGGCGGGCCTGGCCCGCCAGGACAACATCATTCCGGCCCACCGCGCTCTCGCCTGCGCTATTACTCGACGCACCGAGACGCGTCCTCCTCCGAGCTAGAGAAGATCTCCTAGCAGACCACTGACAACATAAACTTTTCATGTACCTAACTTTGGACGTTTGCCCCCACCCCCAATATTTTAAGTGGATCGACGCCTATGATGAAAATATCGTAATAGAGTCTGCAACTAACAAGTACTCAGTGTCGCACGAGATGCGAATGCCACAATTATATGTTTATTAACAGTTAACAGTATATTGTGGCGTTATTCCAAACACGTGGAGTTAATTTGGAACAACCCCGCACGAACTTTAGGTCCCAGCCAGATCTGGCGCGGCCTGCTTATGGAATAAATCCAATACTTCTTAAAATTTTAAAAATCGTTTATATTGAGAATAACAACAGGCTTATAACTAAATTCCGGCGAACGATGATCAACTAACATAGCAGTCAGATGAGATAGGCGGATCATCATCATCATCATCATTAACCGTGGGCTCATCGCCCGTTGGTGTATAATGCCATCTCCACAGTTTTCTGCCATTCTTTCCTGTCCGTTGCTCTGTGACTAAGATCCTGTAAACTGCTTCCACACCATTCTTCAATATCATCACACCATTCCTTGTGTGGTCTCCCTCTCTTATTGGCACCCTCCATTATTCCAAACATTAGAGCTTTGATCTTTCTGTCCTCTTTCATTCTGCATATGTGTCCGAAAAGTTGGAGTTTCCTTTGTTTTACTCTTTCCAGCATGGTTTGTTTTGTTTGTTTGTTTGTTTGTACCTAACTTTGGACGTTTGCCCCCACCCCCAATATTTTAAGTGGATCGACGCCTATGATGAAAATATCGTAATAGAGTCTGCAACTAACAAGTACTCAGTGTCGCACGAGATGCGAATAGCGGATAACAATTACTAAATGAAGTAGTCAACTGGCAAACGATAATTAACTACTATAGCAGTCAGACGTGACTGATGAATCACAATTACCAAATGAAGCAGTCGACTTGCGAAAGATAATTAACTGAGATAGCAACCAACACGACAGGCGAATGACAACCACCAAGTGAAGTCGTCAGCTTGAGAAAGATAATTAACTAAGATGATTACCTACGCGACTGGCGAATGACGCATACCAAATAAAGCTATCTAAAACGTTCGTTAATGAGCATAAACAATTAAACGCGGATGGTCGAAATGATGCAACAACTATTACCAGCTTTATAAAATTTTGAAATGAACTAGCCAATACTTAATTACCAAGATAGCCGTCGAACGAGCAGAGCCTTCTGTAGGCCTATGTAGCTTGGTGGTGTCTTCAAACGTCTACACCAACACATAAAATCAATTATGCGCAGAGTAAACAATTAAACATTCGCCCGAGCGCAGAGCTATATAACTGCAACCCGGCGCGACCACAGGTGTTATGTTATGTTATGTTAAAACGTCAATTTATATAGCGCAATAAACATAGCTGAATGCCAAAGTCAAGAGCACTTTACATTCTGCACTTATACGATATATTAAACAAGTGCGTCTTAAGTTTCTTAGCAAACAATTCGAGGTTAGTTTCCATGGACACGTTGTTAGGTAGGGCGTTCCAGAGGATAGGGTTCCCACGCGTAACGGACCTCTCGCCAAGTTGCACGGTCTTGGCGGGAGGAGGAACAAGCAGCTTAACACTGTGACCAGATCGGAGCTGATGACGACGGTCGGTAGGCGAAGGCCTATGAACTAGTTCAGCGAGGTAGCCGGGGAAAGTAGGATCGTACAAAGCTCGAGATGTTAGCCAACATCGCTTAGAGGTTATACGCTCTGGAATGCGTAGCCAATGAAGCCTGTCTTTCAGCAGAGGGGTGAGATGATCACTCCATCTAGCTCCGAAGATCATTCGGGCAGAGGCATTGAGTACCATCTGTAGACGGTCCAGCTGGCTAGCAGGAAGGCCGAGAAGAATGCTATTGCCGTAATCGACCCTTGAGAGGACGAATGCATGGACCAAAATGATCACTGATGAGGTCGGCAGGTGGCGACGAATCTCTTTAATCCGCCGGAGCTGACAGTAGCAGGATCGAGACACATTACTTACGCGGTCATTAAACGTTAACGATTCGTCGATTAACACTCCCAGAAGGCGCACTTCAGTGGATGGGGTAATATATACCCCATCAATTAAGAACGGTGCGTGGTAGATCAGATGATTCTTTCTAGGGGTCGCAATCCACAGTATCTCAGTCTTGGAGGGATTTAAGGCAAGACGGTTAGAAACAGTCCATTGCTTGATCTTAATGAAACAGTCGCTGATGCGAGCCCGAAGTCGCTCTGCATCCTTCGGAAGGCAGAAGGAATACATCTGGACGTCGCCGGCGTAGGAGTGCGCTTCGAGACCACACGACTTGATAATTTGGCCAATGTCTGCAACGTAGAGGGCAAACAGCAGGGGTCCAAGTACAGGCCCCTGAGGCACGCCGCAGAGAACCTGGCGAGGGACAGACATGTGGCCACTCCAGTAGACTGACTGCGATCTACCAGTAAGGTAGTCACGCAGCCAGACGATAACAGTATCCTTGATGCCGTATGTGAGTTCAAGACGGCGGATGATGATGTCATAATCCACAGTGTCGAACGCACCCGACAGATCGAGTAGGCAGAGCAGGGCTAACTGCCCATTCGCTACGGCGTCGACGATGTCATTGTAAATCCGAAGTATGGCGGTTTCCGAGGCCTGTAAGCTGACTGTTCCCTCGGCATAAGACTGTTCGACACCAGGTATCTAACCACTTGACTATTTACGACTCTTTCCAACACTTTCGATAGGAAAGGAAGATTCGAGACCGGACGGTAGTT
Source organism: Metaphire vulgaris (assembly GCA_018105865.1). Lineage (NCBI taxonomy): Eukaryota > Metazoa > Annelida > Clitellata > Crassiclitellata > Megascolecidae > Metaphire > Metaphire vulgaris. Next base: position 7,967,027 of record CM030868.1, on the reverse strand, counting down.
GGCTACTTCGGCAGGATCAGAGCCAGGTCGCTTGAGATGCGGGTACACAACCGCATGCTTCCACGACGAAGGAAATTCACCTGTTCGTAAAGAAGTTGACAGGAGCATCGCAAGGAATTTCAACAACTTCCTTCAGCAGCCACACCGGGAGCGGGTCGAGTTTGCACTGCTTATTCGGTAGTGATCGGATGATCGCTACGACTTCCTCCGTAGACAAAGCAGAGAACTCATTTAGGGAAGACCCTGTGTACAAGGTGTACTCAGCAGGTCGGGCATTCGACGTTCTCTGCCTGATAGCGTTAATTTTATCATCGAGGTGCTGGTGAAAGTCTTCAGCCGAGAAACTGGAAGGCGGGCGAGAGTCATTGTCGGCATTTCCAAGGAGCTTGTCCAAGTTTCTCCACGTCCGCTTTGAGTCTAGTTTGGAAGACTCAAGCTCTCCCCTCCAGTATCGTCGGCCCTTCGACCTCACCAGCTGTCTACTCGCTTGAAGAGCTACCCGCCAAGAATTGAATGCTTCAGCCTCTTTGATCGACCCCTTCTTTTTCCATTTACGTAAATTCCTCTCCAGACGTCTGGCAGTGCGTCAAGCTTGCCTACACTCGTGATCATAGTATGGACGGTGAGGACGTATCCGTACAGACATCTGAGTCTCCGGTGCAAGATCGTCCAGTATAGTCGTTATGACCGATTGATATCGGGCAGCGAGTTCAGTTGCAGACGCGGTCTCTTCAAAGTCAGTAGGTCGGCAGAGTACGGATGTCTCCAGTTGTTCGATAAACAGTTCACGATTAAAAGACGACCAGCGCCTGCGCTGTAACGTCATGTACTCCGGGCAAGGTCGAGCCGCTGCAATCGACCAATGGATCAATTTATGATCAGAGAGCCCGACTTCGCTCACTGCAACGTCATGCGGTTCACCATCGTCGGGTGCTATGATCGCATCTAACAGCCCACCCTGGACATGCGTAGGCTCACGAACAAGTTGTTTCAATTTAAATACATTCAAGAGCTGGGCCAACTTCCGACTAGGTGGCGGATAGTGAAAGTGAAACGTCTCTTCAGATAAGAAGGGCAGCTGAGAAATAAGCAGGTGAAAGCCGGACGAATTAGCAGTCGTAGCCAACAGCGACAGCCTCTAACAGGGCGTGACTGGTTGGTGGATGGAACCACCAAACACAGATAATATATCATCACAAGAGCCCAATGACAAAGCTGCGACACGGCGAGTCTAGGCCGCCATTGAATAAGCGTATCTCGCGTTGCGCAACGGGTCACCGGTGTAGCATATTATAATGACTCCCATATAGGCCTAATAATAACTCCCCCTCTCATTATTATATATATAATAAAGACTCCCCCTCATTATTATATATATAATAATAACTCTCTCTATATTATAATAACTCCCCAGAAGAAGTAGGCCTAAAATTGAAAAAATAACCCCAATTTATAAAAATGTCTCTAAACTGGTTAATGGTTATATGAAATTAAAGATCCATTTCCAATCTCCCAGTTTTCCTAAAATTCCTGAAAGGACAATGCTTACTAGAATGTTAAACTACTTAGATGCATTTAATATGCTATCCACTGATCAATATGGTTTCAGCCTTATTTCTCCACTTAAATGCCAATAATGAATTTAATTGATACCAAAACAACAAATTTTGAATCTCACTAGCACACTCTTGGAACAATCCTCGATATTAAAAAAAACTTGTGGTGTTCTAGACCATGGTATCTCACCTGGCTTCTGAAAAACTAAGGGAGTTATTATAATATAGAGAGAGTTATTATTATCTATATAATAATGATGGGGGAGTCATTATTATATATATAATAATGAGGGGGAGTTATTATTATATGGGAGTCATTATAATATACTATACCGGTGGAACGGGTGCAGAGCTAAGGAAGTAAACGGTAAACCCCCTGAAAGAAAACCGGCAGAAGGTAATGGCAACCAACTGCTGTATTTTGCCAAGCAAACCATGGACATTGGACAAGGAGGAAGAAGAGTTTAATCTTAACGGCGTGAAGGAGGCTCTGGGAAATATGCAGAGTCCCTCGCCTGGTAGATAAAGTCATGGGCAGTAGCCAGTTGGTGACGCCCGACCATCAGCCAGCTACTGTGCAAAAATATAAACCCCAAAAAGGACAGACTGCCAGAATTGCCACATGGAATGTTAGAACATTATACCAGATATGGAAGATAAAACTTAGAGAGCTAAGAGAAGAGAGAATGGATAGAAATATTCGACTGGAAAGAAATGGAAAAGGACTATGAGCTAGTAAAGGAGTAACAAACAAAGCTAAATAACAGATTTCAGGTGATCAGTGATGAACAAGACGTAGTTAAAATATGGGAAGATTTCAAGGAGGCTGTCACTTTGACTGCAAAAGAGGTATCCCCCATGGAGAAGGGAAAGAGAAAACAGCAATGGATGAAAGCAGAAATAGTGGATTTGATGCAAGAAAGAAGAAAAGCAGAGAATATAGACAGGGTAAAATATAATATCCTAAACAGAGACATATAAAGATGAGACGCAAGGAGGCAAAATAAGAACGGTCAAACAGTAAATGTAAAGAAATAAAAAAGAGTAAAAGCACAACAAGCATACACAAGAAAATAAAAGAAATAACGAATAAGAGAAAGGGAAGACAAGCTGTACTTCGGGCATAAACTCAACAGAAGGAAATCTACTAATGGAGGAAAAAGAGGTGCGCGAGAGGTGGGAAGAATATATAAAAGAGTTATACCATGATGAGAAATAGAACAGGTGGCGCAGTTCATGTACTTGGGAAGCATTATCACAAGTGATGGAAGAATTGACAAAGACATCAAGACAAGAATCGGCATGGCAAAATCTGCTTTCATGGAAATGAAACAGATACTGATAAGCAAGAAAATTTTAAAAGGAACACGGCTCAGACTACTTTATGGAGCAGAGACTTGGACTATATCAAAAGCTATGAAAAAGATACTGGAAGCTGCAGAAATGTGGTTCTATAGGAAAATGTTAAAAGTTTCTTGGACGAATTAAAAGAACCAATAGAGAAATTTTACAGATGATGGAAGAGGCACAGACACTGATGGCTACCATCAAGCTAAGACAGATGAAATTTTTTGGGGCACTTGATGAGGAAAGAGGGACTCGAGAACTTGGCAGTTACAGGAATGGTGGAGGGTAAAAGATCAAGAGTAAAACAAAGATCAAAATACACAGACAAACTATGAGATGGACTGGAGATAGACTATAACATCGAACTCCTGAGGAACACTAGAGATCGAGAAAAGTGGAAGTCCATAGCCGCCGACGCAGAAAGTAAAGTAAAGTAAATAAAGTAAAATCTCGTGAATTTCTATAGCGCTTTGGGGAAAAAAAGAAATGCATGGCACCTGAGAAGAAGAAACTATACGCACAACACTGTTCGTCACTGTCGATTAAAATGGCTTAATCTTGATAAAGAGTTGTCATAAAAATCATTTCACAACGTTCGGATGTAGTCTCAATGATCATGAATACAGTGGTGTATTAGCATTTTTAGGCCCGGTACATATAATTTCATGGAGGCCCACCGGATAAAAATTCTGTGAACCAATAGTCTATACAGAGTGTTAATGAAACTTTAGATTTTTCGAACTCTCGGAAAACTTTCGGAAAAGTTACAGATTTACAGATCAAGTATGAAAAAGTTGTTTGCCTTTTTTATATTCCGAAAAAAATATTATTTAAAAAAATAATTTTAAAATCATTAAAAATATTGTTAATAGAAAAGGTGGACCCTAAATTTTAATTTTTCAGGTGGGCCCGGTACCGATGTACCGTTTGTACCGTGGTAAATACGCCACTGCACGAATGGCTAAAACGGGCGAAAGCGCGATAGCTAGTCCCTTAAAACTCGAAAATAGAGTTTTGAACGGCAACGTCGCAGTTAGCAGTATGGTAGATGCTATGCGCTAATAATGGTAAAATTCAGTAGCTGTCCAAAAATGCCACAATATATATTAGGTTTATACATTCATTGCTGAATAGCATCAATTGCTTAAGATAGATGTATAATAATAAGGAAGCCTATGGTTATTATTATTATTATTATTATTATTATTATTATTATTATTATTATTATTATTATTATTATTAATTTAATTTATTGTCCGTTTCAAACACATAGGTGTTCATCGGGGACGCCTCAGACCACAAACCGCAGTGCTCATCGGCAGAGCAGACTGTAGCTGAGGAGGGTCGGATCGTTCCAGGTCAAAAACCAAAAACCAGTCAGGACTATACCAAGACTTAAGGAGGAAATAAATAAGTTTTATGGTTATTGTCATTTCGATATATGATGTGGCCAAAAAGCCGCATAATTTTGGCATTCGATAAGCCTGTACGCGAAAATCTGAAATCGTTAAAGTTTTATCAATCTAAACGGTTGTGATGTTTGATGGCCAATAACTCGTGTCACACGAAAAATCAACAATGTGTAATATCATTTCAGAAAGCTTTGAATGCATAATCCAACAGGATTAAATTTTCGGATGATGGATTGAAGTGGATAGATGGTCCTAGAAGAAAACGTTATGAAAAAGCTTAGCGGTGCGAGGAGAGAAAGAGAGTGTGTGTGTGTGAGAGAGAGAGAGAGAAAGAGAGAGAGAGAGAGAGAGAGAGAGAGAGAGAGAGAGAGAGATGAAGAAAGAAAATGAGTAAGCATCCTCATAGCCTATATTTATAATCATACGACAAGACTGAGAAGAATCAGTTGTATAGCTCGCACATGTTGTTTTGGGCAGTGGCGTAGCCAGAATTTTCGGAAGGGGACTTGGTTTTGATCATAACCAACTTCGAAAATCTTGACAAGCATAAAAGGTCGTCCTCATCTTTCCTCTTGTATTTTTTTCTTTCAAGCAATGCTGACAAGCAAAAAAGTTCGTCACCTTACACCTTACACCTTTACATCTGTAGCACTTTGAAATTATTTTGTGTCGGCATCCAAGTGGGGTTTAACCCCAACCCCTACCCCTTGGCTACGCCACTGGTTTTTGTTTCCACTCGATTTTGTTTGGAAATTGGAAACTTTAAAGTTTGAGAGCTGGGTTTTGACAAATTGGTTTTGTTGTCAGAGGTTAATTACGAACCACAGGCAATTTGAGATTTATGCCATAATAATTGGCTAAATTAGAAACTTCGGATGTAATAAGATTTTGAGTCAAACTAGATTGCGGTTCTGTGGAGTTGTGTAATGTGGATTTGGGTTCTGACCATCGAGGTTGTTTGATAATTGCGAAAGTTTTGTTTGAAATCTAACTTTGTAAAATATGCCTTTCGAACATTGCTAATGAGAAGAGTGGCTTAACCAATATTGCCTTGCTATATGACATACAGTATTTGAAACTAGTTGGGGACTTTCGAAACCTGCAAGAACTTATTACCGTTTTAAATGGTGCATGGCGACGAGAGTAGCACTTTCGGCTGTAGTTCGAGGAACTTCCAGCTATTCGCTATCATGTTCTTTGTTGTTTGGAAATGTGACGTGAGTTCTTCGTAATAAAATGTTGGCGTCGAAATGCACAAGTCATTTGCCCGGAATGTAGAGTTACGCGAGTGTGCTCTCGTCGACATTGCAACATCGATAATGTCGTTATAGGAGTATCCAGAACAATCACTGTCACAGTCACTGATCTATGCCCACCAGCAAGAAATCTGCTTCTGCCATTGGCGTCTATTAATAGACGACAATGGTTTCTTATATGGTTTCTGCCCACCAGTGGACGGAGCAACCGGACTTTGTTGGTAAACACTGGATACCCTATAGCCACTACGCATTAGTTAATCTTTCACATTTGCAAGAACGTTTAAGGATCGCTAAACAGCGTCTAGATAATAAGTAGGCCCATCCGGTGGCGGTTCCAGCTTTTTGATGGCAGGGAATGCATCCCCCACCGGAGTGGGGGAAACTTGTCAACATATTTTTTGTAAGCTTTGTAGATTTTACATTTGACATTCGGTGAACTTAATACCGCGGATGCGCGATGACCTTTTCTTTTTTGCTTGTCAACCATCCCCACCAAGAATTCATGATACCGCCACTGGGCCTATCTATATTCTCTCTGTCATGTAAGTTCCTTTGAAATCATCACGTCCGAAGGAAATCGACTGGCAACTTGACTGACAGGATTTGCAGTCGAGAACCGAACCCGCACAAGTGAGAGCTATGGATTTAAAGTCGCTTGGCATCGTTTCTTTCTTTCACTGAGAATTGATGACGAGTAAACGAGTAAAATGCCCAGTAATTACACCTGTAGGTTTCCGTTTTATTAAATACAGCACGATTATCTTACAGCTTCGCCGATTACCAGAATAAGTCATATATTTGGAGTTTGGTCACTTGATGACTTTTATGATTAGCCTACTGCTCTAAACAGGTGTACGCATAGTTGTTAGTAACCCTTGCTGACATAATAAAAAACCTTAAATAACCCGTTTTTTCCAGAAAGGTAAGTAACCTTAGATAGCCTTTGAAACCCTTGAAGTTCCTACGAAAACCTGGATTAAAAGATTCACTCAACTGTTTGAATATGAATTTAAACTTATCTATAATATTAAAATCCTTCCTCTGTATGTCTGTTACCTTCAAGCGTTCTGATTGGTTAGCTGTGTGAGCGTTCTGATTGGTTACCTTCAAGCGTTCAAGCGTTCTGATTGGTTGGCTGTGTGAGCGTTCTGATTGGTTGGCTGTGTGATGTTCTCATTGGTTACCTTCAAGCGTTCTGATTGGTTGGCTGGGTGAGCGTTCTGATTGGTCGTTCTGAAATAATCGTTGCCTCGAGCGAAGCGAGCCTGCACTGCGAGCATTGCGCGATGTGGATAGATATTAGTATTATCCTGCACTGCGAGCGAAGCGAGCGCGAACGAAGCGAGCATCTTTCTAGTGAATTGATCATAGCTGTTCGTAACGTTGTCTTGTACATGACTATTTGCTACAGTAACGCTGGATAAGCTCATTTATTCAACTCCCGAGTTATTAAGCTGTTTACTTCAGTAGAAATGGGACGTCATAATCATCATAGAATATCAAAATTACTACGAAGTAAATAATTAAGAAACAAAAACTGTAATGTTAATGTTGAAAAGTACAAGTAATTTAGAAGTTCAATTTACGTTTGAAAAAGGTAAATAGCCCTCGCAAAATAAATAACCTTAGATAATCCTTTTTCAAAACCGTACGTAACCTTAGAGAACTTGACGAACAACTATGGATGTACCGTGTACGAATCAGGATTATGACACGTTGTCGACGAATTGTAAAGTAGTGTGTTATCTGCTGTATATCTGGCTTCGCGGTGTGATGGTAGTCATGATGATCACTGTCTGCAGAATCGTTGCCGCTATGAGTACAGCCGCCATGTAGCATCGATCGAATAGGAAGATGACATGCGTTTGGAAGAACATGCCATGGTCGTTGAGCGGTGACATTAGACACTTCGTGTTCTTCATAATTCAGCTGCTTTGTCCGGTGTTTGTCTAATAGAAAGTGTTGCGTAGATCAATGTCGGTCGAGCTTTGAGGAAAAATAGAAGAAGAATCAATAGTGCACCGTTCATGGTGTTCCATTGTCGTCATGTAACGCTAGAGGTGAGCTGTTATCTTATCCGACGCCGCTTAGTTCCGGCAAGCGTGTCGATTCTAAGACGGGTAGGGTCTTCGCGCATGTCTTACCGCGGTGATTGCGTCGGAAAACCGTCGTCACGTAAGGGTCTTTCACGGACCGGAAACTGTCGCTTAGGTATCAATCGCGTTAATCTTTTGCGAACGCCATTTGCAAAGGACACATTCACGATTTTATCGACGCAAGCAATTAGAACGTAGCACACGGCTAACAATTAACGTCAATAGCTCATACATTATTCCACTCCCCAGAGTGAAGAGCTCATGTTTCGCGGTTTTTTTTATAATAATCGGAGCACACTTTCGCTATAAAAATTCACAGATCTTCTCGTGGCGGTGACATTGTTTCGAACGTCTCGTAAGTTTTACAGAAATCGTTCGTTGGACGCAACTTTCTTCCCAAACGCTTAGTTCAGTTGTAGACTTCGTCATCTTCTGATCGGCAGGATTGAGACAGACAGGCAACTCATCTGCATGTCACTTTGAAAGAAACTATAAACTGTTTCAAAGGTAAGACGCTTGCAACTGTACTGTGTAAGCATTTATTTTACATATGCAGGAAAGATTAAAAAGGTTTTTCAACAAATATTCCTCTGAAAGCAAATAATGAGTGGAACTGCAAAAGGTCAGCGAAGACATGGTATGGGTCCATTTTAAAAAATCCATTCCAACCCAACCCATCATGATTCGGACCCAATCAACCCACAAAAGCAATAGGGTTACTTGTACCAACCCAACCAAATCCACCGTAATACATTGTAATTTCTGACCCAACCCAACCGAACCCATCATAAGGAAATGTCTGACCCAACCTAACCCAACCCATGGGTGGACCCAACCCATGTCCATGTCTGGGTTAGCGATGACCTGTGGTTGGCTCCAGTCAATTCCATCAGTTCAGTTTTTGTAACGTTTATTTTTAATAATAATAATAATAATAATAATAATAATAATAATAATAATAATAATAATAATAATAATAGAATAGCTTTGAAGACGATGGTGTCTTTTCTCTTCTTAAAGCAAATCTGTAGTCCTCTAGACTAAATCACGACAATCTGGAGTTAAAAGTGAAACAACATCCATTTTCCTACAACTAAAATATCGGTGACACTTCAGACGATCAACGCAGTCGCATTTTGCGGAACCCTCAACATTAGAGGGTTGTATTTGAGAGTCAGACGAGTTAGGGGGAATTTCCACTTCCCCCGTTTTCCCCTTGATATTAAAAGAGCGGACATGTCAGTTAGCAGCGACCAAGAATTCTACCTTCCCCTACAAATGCCGCACTGTTCAGCAGGCCCGAGGAGAGAGGGTGCAGCCGGTAATTGTTTCGGGCCCCATGGAGCTCAAAGGGACCCGGGCCCGGTGACGATGATATAGGCCTATTAACAATAGCGTGAAGCCATAAAAAGACTGACTAGCATAAAAGGTCATCAACACACATTTTCATACTTGTGCTTGTAACGAGGACCCGGAATTGTGCTTTGAAAAAGACTGACAAGCAAAAAAGGTCATCAACTTTTTCACACACTTGGCAGGTCAGGGGCCCGTGATTATTTTTTGTACCGGGGCCCGGAAATTCTCTCGGCGGCCCTGCTGGTCAGCATCTTATAGCGACAATTGACATAACAACAATGATGCCAATAGTAATTATAAAATTATTGCAACATTGTATATAATATTTTATATAACATTATATATAATATTTTGGGGCGGTAAGATGGCAGAAGTGGTTATATGCTGGGCAGGCACTCTGACGGAACGGGTTCAAGCCCCGTAGGAGCCCCTAAGGGGCTGTCCATTAATTACGTCAACAATTTAGAGGGAGGGGTTTGAAAAAGTTTGACAGTTGTTGACAGGGGGAGGGGGATCAATAGAAGTTTACGTCAACAATTTCACTTTTTACAAATAATCAAAAACTAGGAAATTTCATGGAATACTACTTATTATAATGGAAAAAAGCATGGCCAAAAAGGTCATAACCATCACATTTTGACACTCGACGAGCAAAAAAGGAAAAAATGGTCATCATCGCAAAAAATATTAACCTTGTTATTGGGACCTGTAATTGATCTGGAGGGGGCGTAAAGGAAACAATGACTAAACATTTTAGTTAGAGTAACTCAAAGCAAGTATGTAGCCTAAATATAAATCCACATACTACTCTTACCTTGGAACATAATTATCAGTACAATTGAAAATGGTATACAAGTAATTTGGTCCTTATAAGGACTTTTCAAGGACTAAGTTACAAGGACCAGGACAAGGACCGATCTGCAAGGACGAGGATAAGGACGAGGACCGAACCCCCAAGGACGAGGATAAGGACCAGGACTGACTCCTCAAGGACGAGGACAAGGACAAGGACTTCAAATTGGTCCTTAAGGAGTCCTTAAGGACAAGGACTAGGACAAGGATTAACATCACTGATTGTCAACTCTGAAATTTTATTGCTACTTAAATTTCATTCAATCGCTTCTGCTAAAAAAAACTTGGAAACACTATTTTCCTATCACCGTAGCACGGTATGATTTGTTGACTGCTTTAATCTCTCCACTTCCAATGTCGTGGACAGTTCCCAGTGCCGGCGCAAGAGTATTTGCCGCCCTAGGCGAACCTGTTGCACAGGGCCCCCCCACCGCCCATCAGTTCAAATTTTCCTCAAAAAGTTCTAAAGTTTTCGAAAAATGTAGAAAAATGTACAGGTCAGGCGTGAAAAAGTGGTGATGACCTTTTTGCTTGTCATTCCCATCTGGTGATGGTTATGACCTCTTTTGCTTGTGCACCAAACGGACCTGTGAACTGCTGATTCAATCCATTTATTAATAAAGGGCGGCATTTTTAATATTTCTATTTTTGCGTATCTTTTATTGCCGTCCCACAGAAATGTGCCGCCCTAGGCGACCGCCTAGTTTGCCTAGTGGTTAAACCAGCACTAAATGTTCTCCTACAACTAAGGATCGAATATTTTAAGTGGCTTCTTTTGAAAATCGCTGTCTGTGTGGAAGACAATATTGATTGCGACAGTAGAATAGATCATGCAGATTAGGGGTGGGTCGATTAATCGAAATCGAAATCGAAATCGCGATTTTTGAAAAAATCGTAATCGTAATCGAAACGATTATTAAATAAATCGAAATAATCGATAATCGTCGAAAAAATAATCGAAATCGCGATTATTTTTCGATTATTCTCGTAAGTGATATTATACAATATTTCCGATTCAAAGAAAGATCAATTTACCGTTGATTATAAGATTTTCATTGAAAATGGATTCAACAGCGTCTAAAGACAGGTACCATCTTTCTGGGTTTGACAGAAGCTTTCGATACGGTGTGTCAGGTGGGTTTAATGTACAAACTCTCGATCAACTTGCCACCCTGGTTCTGTCAACTTGTGGAATTACTCATCTCTGACAGACGGTTCTGAGTCACTTGGGAGATGTCAGCTCCTGGAGACGTCGACGAAACGGTCTACCATAGGGTCCAGTTCTAGCCCCCGTTATTCAATTTGTAGGCCTATAGGCCTACAAACGACAAACCTACCTGGTACCATCAGTAGGAAGTTTGGATACGCTGACGATATCGGTCTTGCCACACAGGCTCGATCCTTTAAGGAGATTGAAGACCAGGGTTATTTCTAGGATTGTGAATTGGGGTGGGGTGTCAGGAAAATCTGGGGTGTGTTTATTTCTAGGATTGTGGGATTGGGAATTTGGGGTGTCAGGAAAATCTGGGAGTGTCGAATTTGGAAGTCTCTACCGAAAAAGGCTGACAAGCAAAAACCGTTATAGAGACTCACACAAAGTCTGACAAGCAAAAAAAGTCATCCGAGGATAAAGTTGTGGGGTCTATTTCTCCATTTTGGGCAGGCCTCTTCAGAGGCTGAAGGAGGCCCAGGCCAGTTGGAATTTCGAGGCCTCTCCTAGCCTTCCCAACAATTAAAAATTTTGACAAGCGAAAAAGGTAATCACCAATTTTGAGGACCGCAGAATACCTTCCTAGCTTTCCCAAAATCCCAAAATTATCAACAAGCAAAAAGGTCATCACCAAATTTTGAGGCCCCTTCTAGTAGTAGGTATCTAGCTGTCTAGCTCTCCCAGAATTCTCGACAAGGAAACAAAGGGAGGCCCCCAAAATGATGGAGGCCCGGGCCGAATGGTCATCCTAGCCCCCCTCTGAATGGGCCTGTTTGGGGTGTTCAGGGCTAATCACTCCTCTCCTTAGAGATCGACTCCACTGGCTCCGTGTTCCACAGCGCATTGTCTACAAGCGCTGTTGGCTTAACGTTTCGGGCTTTACACGATCCACTCTGTCCTGATTATCTAACTGTGCTTGTACGAAGATCGACTGTGATCGAGAGGAGATCGGTTCTTAGGTCCAGTCGGAGAGTGCAGTTGTTGGTCCCTCCCCCGCAGTGGCGGCTCTAGGATTTGGCAAGTGGGGGGGCCGTTGGGGCAACTTCTAATCATGGGGGCCAACCATTTGTTGTTTTAATGTATGTAGCATTAAGTATAGGGTACCAACTGGGGGGGCCACTGGGGGGGCCAGGCTCTCAATAGGGGGGGCACGGGCCCCCCCTGGCCCCCCCGGTGGAGCCGCCACTGCTCCCCCGTCCAAGACCCCTAAGTTTGGGGAAAGATCATTCGCGGGGGGAATCCGCGCTGCCAGGAACTCTCTTCCAGACAATGTGACTGGAGCAGTCTCAGCTGGACTTTTCATTAGAAATTTGAAGACACATTTATTTAATATTGGATATGAACTGTGTTAAGCGCTCTTGTTGTAGGCCTTAGCCTTGTGTACTGCGCTATATAAATTGTCAATAAATAAATAAATAAATATGCATTCTGTATGCATATCATTGTCACATCACCAAATGTTAGGGGTGTCGACCTCAAATTGGGGTGTTGGGGGTGTTAGGGGTGTAGAAATATCCTTGTTGAAGACCAACTGAGCATCGATACACAGAGGATTGCCGAATACTGTAAAATATGGCGGGAAAGCCAGTTTCTAAAGGTACTGTGAAATAATCGAAATCGAAATCGCGATTATTTAAAAAACCGTAATCGTAATCGAAATCGTAATCGTGAAAAATAATCGAAAATAATCGTAATCGTAATCGGAAAAAATAATCGTAATCGACCCAGCTCTAATATTGCAGATGTCGCATTTCGTGGCCACTTCTTTGTTTATTATTTCTTCCGTGCGGCAGCCCTAATGGATAATTTTCAAAATGTCTGATGCGCCGTCGCCCTAGTCACGCGAACATCAATTTAAAGACATTTACACGGGCAATCGAATCTGATACTTTTCACGCACGGAATCAATTTATTCTCGACGAGACAGAATCGACCGAGTTGAAACAAATATTTTGTTATTTGTTAGAGCAGAACGAGATAGCCGGCACATTATTAAACTTCTGCGAACGTTTACGATTTGCAGCGATGTTTTTCCCATTGAGTCTACATTCTCGCACGCCACTTCCCATAGAAGTTTATCCGTGAACTGTGGACCGATTCATTAGTAGAGCTTTATATGTTTTGTTCTATAAAAGCAATTTATATCTCCACCATAAACAACGCGCATCGTTATTTCGCAGCGAATCGCCGGGTTTCCATAGTTGCGACACTATTATCAATCTGTTTTTATTATTACCAGCGATATATCACCCCATACTTCATGCTTCGGGATTGTATTTCGTGTATAGCAATGCTTCTGGATCTAATATTTATTTTAGCAATGCCAATATTTTTAAACGGATGGCTTGCAATTAATTAATTTTGACGTACTGTGTTAATGCGATAACTTATCAATCATATTCTGTTTATTTATTTCGCTTATTTTCATTTTATCTGTGGTAAATTGATCCTTTGACACAGATCAACACATCAGCAAAATAGGCATATATGGGCCCGAGATACGAAGAGTCAGAAAGCAGGGACGTCATTTGGGGCAGGGGCTTTTGCTCCCCCTGATTTTTGGAAAAATTTCGCGAATTTTTGTGGTTTTAATTTCAAATAATAATAATAATAATAATAATAATAATAATAATAATAATAATAATAATAATAATAATGTGATTCAAAGTGGTTTAGGAGGCTACGTAGTAAGTAAGCCTTGTGAAAACCACTGTAGACCTAGTAACTATCCGCATTCAATATTAAAAATAGTTTTCCGAGATAGCCTTTGAATCCGTTTGCTGTTTCAATTGTCACTGCCACCTCGTCCAAACTGATCCTTTTGTCCACAACCCTTGCACTAAAAATGTTTTCTTACTTGAACACACCCTCTGCTTAAACAATTTGCATTTGTGGCCTCTTGTGCTGCTTATTGTACGTTATACAAAGGAATTTTAAAAACGGCAGCGTAACGAAACTCGATCTCTTGGGTCAAAAGGGTTAAATCCTGAAGCAGCTGCCATTTTGCTCCTAGGACGGGTCGACCGACGAGGTCGAGCACATCCTCGAGCACATTAGTAGCACGGACGAGTCAAAGGTACGCCAGCTACCTGCAATCAGTCACCAAGCGATAAATCTTCAGCATCTGCGAGACTGCGACGCCCGCAGAACACTAAAACCAAAACTACCAATTTCCAGCAATCTTCCCATAGATAGAGTTTCAGAGGCCAGGTCGGGAGAGGAATACCGAGATGGAACAAATCGGCGCTGACTGGCATAACTGAAATTCCTTATGTACGTACATCTGTGCCGAATGGCACGGGATAGTTATATTAATATTGATGTAGAATATGCAATGCATTAGTTGTTCATTATATTAGTTTTATATTGTGCGCATATATATATATATATATATATATATATATATATATATATATAACCATAAGGATCGGGTACACAGGACTGGGTACACAGGACTGGACAAAAGGGTCAAAGGCGAGCGGCAATGATGAGGCAGTGAAGGCTTCTGTGGTGGAGCAGAAGAGGGAGCAGGGAGACGCCAGGCGGGCAGCAGGCGTCGACGGAAGTTATAAAAGCGAGGGAAGCGGGAATTCGTGGTTTTTTCGGGTTGATCTTTGGTTGGTTGAAAGGCGGAAAAAGGTCAACGGAAGAACGAGAGTAGGAGAGCGGAAAAAGTCGGGAAGAAGACGGAGTCGGAAGGAGTCGAAAGAGGTCGAGGAGAATTGGAACAGAAACAAGAAGGAAAGATAGATCAGACGCTTGACGACCAAATCGGTAAGCGGGAATACTCAATAAAGTTAGATTAGAATACTTTGCATACTTGTAATGACATTAATACTTGCTAGAGAAATTGTATTCTGAAATGTTTGTATAATTTTATGAAAATCACTGATATATACTACAGTATGTAGTATCGTATGTAGTAGGCCTATGTACTATGCAGTGTTGGGTAAACTCATGCAATAAATGAGTTAACTCAAACTCTCAACTCATGCTCAATGAAATGAGTTTAAACTCAAACTCAACTCACTGGGTTTCGAATGAGTTAACTCAAACTCTTTAATTATGTGAGTTAACTCATAAACTCATTTGACGAAAAAATCATAGACGCATTTTACGAAACAATCAGTTAATCTAATAGTACAACTACACTAGGTATTGTCATTGGAACATTTAAAGATTGTTATTCATAAAACATTTCATTCATGTTTGCTTATAACAAAAGCAATTTTTCAAAGTTGGTGTCTCAAATTATTAAATATTTTGCACAACAATTTAGGCTTAGGATTCATTAAATTTATTTCTTTGCTATGGATACATTGGATAGTGCACTGTGTATGGTATTTGTTGGCACTTGTATAAACTGACTGCGTGTCTTCTGTACAAGTGCCTATTTATTTATTAAATAGTACTTACCTTCAGATGTCGAACGAAATTGCTTGTAGCGACGTACGTTCCAGAGATAGATTTGTTTACGCAGTTACTACATTTAGCAATGATTTTTCCTTCACGTTTAGTAGTTATAGACAAAAATTTCCCATCTAAAATATAATCACCTCTGCCATTTTCTTATCACTTTACAACGGGTTCTGGACCATAGATTTATTATAATGCATATATAGTGATATTAAAGTCTATGTTCTGAACGGCGGTTAACTTGGTTAAGTTCCAGGTTGAAACCGGTTTTGGTTTATAATATCTTTTGGGAGTCATTACCAGTACATTTGTATAGCGCTTTATTATCCGATCAAAAGCGCTCGGAAGTAAACTTCGCGAATCGGTGTGTCTAACACCAGTTCCTAATTGCAGATGAGTTTAAGTCGTGAGTTTACAAAAATGATATTTAAAACTGAAACTCACAGAATTAACGAGTTAATTCAAACTCATAACTCATGACAGTTGAAATGAGTTAACTCAAACGCACAAATCACTACATATGAGTTAACTCGTGAGTTTAAACTCACGTGAGTTAACTCGTACCCAACACGGGTACTATGGACAAAACCAGTTTGCATATTGCATAGGTATTTTAAAAAAATACTGTCTGCCTTGTAGTCGAATTTCAAAAGTCTTTCCCCTCCCCCCCGGAAAACAATGAAATGACGTCCCTGTCGGAAAGGGAATATATTTGCAGAAGCTATCTCATCGAATTTCTTCCAACTGCCTCTGAGAAATTTTGTTTGCAATAAAATTACGCTTATTTCAGAAATGATTTAGGAATTAGTGACACCTTTTTAATATTTATGGAAGACGAGGACTTTGTTAGCTTTTGAGACTTCGTAAAGACTCGTCGGTCCTTCTTTGTTATTGAATTTTGTCTTTGTATTACACTGTAGTTAATTAGACATTAAATCAAAATCTGGTTTGCAGTGTTACAGTGAAAGTTGACCAATCTCTTTTCAATAGTGCTATTAATAATCTCTTTATTGCAATTCTATTCCATATACCATCAGAAGCGGACACATGCAGGAATTCAGTTTTTGGGGACTTTGTGCTCCAGTTCCCAGTCTGCCTTCCCCCACCACCACGCCCCTCTCACGTAGATTGATGCATGTTGTTGAAATTATTAGAAGATAAGAAAATACGACTCTAGCTTAATAGGCCTATTCGTACTTTTATTTTATGGCTTTACGCCGTGAGTATAAATTAGCAATATAAACTTTGGAGGGTGGGTTGGTTGGGAGTGGATGCACGTCCCCCGTGCCCTCACCCGGATCCGCCTATGCATACTAAGGTATGCATAGACGGATTCATGTTCAGGCCATTAAACATTAAAACCAGAGGGGAGCAACATACGGTCCGCGGGTCAGATGTGGCCCGCGAGAGGCTTTAGAGTGGCCCGCGGAGGAATTATGCGCACCATGTAATTTTGCTCGCTAATAACTCATAGTGTAACAAAAATAGCAATAAATAAGAAAATTCGATCGCTATGTTGCTTGCAAGGTCCTTAATTACCAAAATCTATCATATTAAAATCCTTCCTCTGTGCCTCTGTTACCTTCAAGCGTTCTCATTGGTTGACGTTGCGCATCGAAAGTTGCGCAATCGACGTAAATCCTTCCTCTGTGTCCTTCAATCGTTCTGATTTTCGACGTTGCGCAATCGAAAAAACCACAGCTGATCGAGGCCGGATCTGAGAAAAACCACGCTAACATCGCAGGCACAAATAGGCTTAAAACTGCTCAAATAATCGACTCTAAAATCTAATCTACATATACGATTACAGATTAAATATCAGAGCATCGGTTTACAAGGATGGCTTTGTGCAAAAGATGCAATTAGCGCACAATAAAAGAGTTTTGACACAGCCATGGACAGTGTATAGGCACATAATCAACGTAACCAAAAATCAGCTATAACTTTTGAAATACGCGACCCATCGTTCTAATTTCAGCTTTCGCTCATGCTCTAATTAATTTAAGATCGTATTTCAGTGAGATATTTCATGGATGGCTGTTAATAAATCGAAAATAATGGTTTTGAAGGTCCCATGGTAAGAATCAGATCTCCGGTAGTTGCCCGTAGACGTGCGGATATGACTCCGTAGATTCCAGTAGCTGGTAACAATAGACGAGAAATGCAAATTCTCCACAATAGTATTATCCTGCACTGCGAGCGAAGCGAGCATCTGTTCTAGTATAGAGATAAAATCGTTTGAGAAGTACGGCAATATGATAGCAGTGCTTTACATAGAATCTGCCAAACGTTTTGGAGATTTTTAAAAACTGGTACCACAGTTTGACATATTGGCGTCACCTTCCACTCAGAGGCGTTGCAACGGGGGTATATCGGTATATATATACCCCAAAAATCAGTACCGGTATATATTATGCAATGTATATATAGCATATATATATAACATATGTATTACATATTTAATATTTAATTAAATAATTTATATATAATATATATAATATATATAATATATATATAACAATACCCCCTCCAATTTATACTCCCCAAATCAAATTCCTGGCTACGCCCCTGCTTCCACTACAGACCAGGGGC
The DNA here is from genome assembly GCA_018105865.1 of Metaphire vulgaris. Lineage (NCBI taxonomy): Eukaryota > Metazoa > Annelida > Clitellata > Crassiclitellata > Megascolecidae > Metaphire > Metaphire vulgaris. The sequence goes on along the minus strand of CM030868.1, from coordinate 7,948,931 downwards.
GCCCACAGAGAGGAAAGGAAGAAAATGCTTCCTAAAAAGCTATGGGGAGGAAATTCTCCCCTGAGTTCTGGCAACACGTTTGAGTAGTATATTAATTCAACAAATATCTGTGCAATTTTGTAACTTCATATAACCTACTCAGTTCAAGTTCAAGATTGTCAGGCATTCATAACATTTTATTATGATCAGTGGCGTAGCCAAGGAGGGTTTGGGTTTAAAACCCCCCTTGGCTGCCGACGGAGAAAATTTGTCCATGCTTTTCCATGCATTTTTCATTTTTGGACGCGAGTTTGGGGTCAAACCCCTCTCCCTCTTGGCTGGCTGCAGATCGAAAAAAATTTCTAAGTGCTATAGAAAATAGAAAAAAACTAGAAAGAATACGAAGGTGACATCTTTTTTTGCTTGTCAGCCCCTAAAAAAGAAAAATAAGAAAATTTTTGCAAAGTTTGGTCACGATCGAAACCAAATCCCCTCCCCTTCCGGAAATCCTGGCTACGCCACTGATTATAATTGCCACTTTTAGGTACATGTAGGTATGGTTGTTAGAGAAATCTCATTTTTAAAATAAATACTAAAAGTAACATTTTATTTAGTTGTATTTGGATGTGGTCATATTGTCAATAGATAATTTGCAGGTGATTTTGAATAGTTTGCTAGCACAGTTACTGCAATATCCCTCTTTAGTTTCAACTTGCATTCAGTAGTGCTCTGTGGCTCTTGGAATTTTCCAGAAATTAAGAAGTAGAAGTTACTGGCATTAAACCTAACCTGGTGCACCAAAGTGTGATTCTATGTTAAAAATGCATTGAAACTCACCTACGAGCGTCTATTGATTTCAAAAATTTTTCCGGGGTTAAACCCCGGCCCCCAGGCCCGTAGGGAGTGGGATGCAGGGAGTGCGACTGCACCCCTGAAAAATTACGGGGGGCGCACTCTCTGGAAGATGGGGTGACGACCTTTTCTTGCTTGTCAGGTTTGGTTTCTATGGTAAATGGTGGCTGCCCCTTAAAATCTGCACTCCCCCTCTAAAAATTCATTCAGACGTGCCTGCCGGACCCACGTTTAGAGGCAGTGGCGGCTCCACCGGTGGGCCAGGGGGCCCGTGCCCCCCCCTATTGAATGCCTGGCCCCCAGTGGCCCCCAGTTGGGACCCTATACTTAATGATACATACATTAAACAACAAATAGTTGGCCCCCATGATTAGAAGTTGCCCCCAACGGCCCCCACTTGCCAAATCCTAGAGCCGCCACTGTTTAGAGGTGGGGAGGAGAGAAGAGAGAAGAGAAGGGGAAGCTGCTTCCAGCAGCCAAGGGGATGGGCGCCCCTGTTACAGACTACGAAATGGCTCCTGGCGCTCTTCGGCTGGAGCTGGTCGATCTGCAGTGTAACTTGAGTCTGAAGAACATATTTAATAGATCAGAACGGATTGACAAGTTCTATGGATCATTGAATTCATTCAATTGGCTGTATGAGCGCAGAAATATAATCCGGGCAGAGAGGATCGTTCAGTGCTCGGAATGTCAACGTACAACGTTTATAAACTATACGCTCCGAGATCTTCAGCCAGTGTAGCCTTTCTTTTAGTAATGGAGTCACATGATCCCTCCATCTCGCGCTGAAGATCAATCGGGCCGCAGCGTTCATGACCGATTGGAGGCGGTCTAGCTGGTAGTCCGGAAGAGAGGCTGAGCGCCTAAGAATAAGCAGCTACTGTTTTGCTGCTTTCCAAGCGCTATATAAATATACGAGATTTTACTTTACTTACTTAGAATATATAATATAGAAATTCAAGATATTTTACTTACTTACTTACTTACTTACAATGGTTTTAGGAAGCAGTGAACCAGTGACGCAGACTAGAACTATTCAAATTTTGAATCGTTGGATTAAGATTAGGTATCATTCCTCCAAGGGATTAGGGTTATTTTTGCCACCTACACTGGTGTCCGGTATTTTGGAGACAGGAACCTGGCAACCCTAAATACAGGTAGGCCCTATCTTCAGCCGTTCGCTTCCAATTTGCATTCGACGAAGTAAAAATAAATCAGGTAAACTTTCTTTTCGTTCTAACTAATTTTCGTCCTTACTATCTTCTGCTTTGATAGCGTAGTCTGTTCTTTGTAAAGTATACTCTATATTTTAAAAAATAAAATGGATAAAATATCGAAAGATAAACAAAGGGTTTGCGTCACGAGACGAAAGGACCCTTTTTTCTAGACTTTTCGTGAGTTAGGGGCGCAATATGTCTACTTCGCCCACGGAAGCCGCCAACACTCGCTACGCCACTGAAAGAGTGTTGACTGTTTCGTCTGTGTTGACGTTTCGCGACGACTTCTGACAGAACCTCTTAACAAGATGTGGATTAAAAAAGTGTCCATTAGTGAAGCGATGAGCAAGGAGGCAAATGCCCCCGGGCGCCGAGGGTCAAGGGCGCCACAAAGATGCCGGTCAGCTCGTTTTGTTGCCCCCTAAATTGAATTTCAGTAGTGAATAATTCACAAAAACTGGCCACGACCTTCTTTCGTTTGTCAGCCTTTTCAGGGTTAATGACATGTCATTAAACTGGCGAGGACCCTTTTCCCAGACTTTTCGTGAGTTAGGGGCGCAATATGTCTACTTCTTCCCCCGGAAGCCGCCAACACTCGCTACGCCACTGAAAGAGTGTTGACTGTTCTAACTAAGAACGCGTAGTCAATAATAAGGACAGGTAGTTTACAAGCGCCCGTGGAGTTCTTGTGATCTGGATAAGGAAGAAGACGCAGAGCAATGCTTTGTCTAAAATTTAAGCAAAAATTGCGAATCGTTTGTTGTCTGTGTGCTAACTGTCGACTGAAACCGAATACTGTATCAAGCCAATCATTCAACTTTCGTTGCTGATCAAGGAATCCACTGAAGACATGCGTCAACCAGTGCAAGGCTATCGATCTTTTGTTTGTCTGTCTCTTTTTCTCTCTCTTTGTCTGTTTCTCGATGTCTCAATCTTTCTCTATGTCTCTGTATCCGTCTATCTATCTATCTATCTATCTATCTATCTATCTATCTATCTATCTATCTATATATATATATATACATATATATATATATATAATCCTCCTTCTTGCTTTTTTCTGCTCTCTTTTTCTGCTCGCCTTTCTTCGACTACATTTTTTAAAATTCAACCGTCCCCTCTCTCTTGATTAGACCATGCACGCAGCGTTAAATTCGTCGAAAGATTTCAGTTTGGCGCTATGTTTTAGTGTTCTGCATAGAATAACGAAAGCCTAAATCCTAAAGCATTTGAGCCTGACAGCCCTGACTGTCTCTTCCTACTCTGGCAATTAATCTGACGAGTTTTGTGGCAGAAACTGTTTTGCGCGGTGAATGTAGAAACGCAGAGCCCAGAAATACCGAATAATTTGAGCATGCTGGCATTATTATTCGTGACTCGTAAAATTGTCTAGCATCAATGTGTCTTCGACAGGGCGCGATTTGTAGGGGGAAGTGGGGAATCTCCCCCCCCCCCCCCACTGCTCAGCTACATCCCCACCACTGAGGTGGCTACTGACATCCCAGCCAGGGAAGTCAATCTTCCCCTCCCCCACTGTGACTGTGACAGGAAAATGCATTAACCGTCAGAAGAGGGAGAAAATTTTTCGGCGCTTCGCATGAAGTAAAAGAATGAAACTTGATATTCGATGGTAACTGGGGACAGAATTATCTTAATCTTTGAAAAAATTTACCTGTGCTGCTTCGTCATGGCCAGACAATAAAATTGACAACATCTCGTGTTTTTCTTTCTAAACTAAAATCATTTATCTTCAAAAAATCATTTCCTCCATAGCTGCAGCATCCTGCTCACTCGCCCTTTTGATTAAATGACCTGGCATGAATGACCCAACCTTTGGCTATGGCTACTTCATTTTGAGATTAAGCGCATAGGAATAAGGAGCTACTTCGGTGCTTCTTTTTAAAGCGCTATAGAAGTTAACGAGATTTTACTTACTTACTTACTTTACTATTGAGTTTACAAAATTGTTTAAAATGTTTGTAGCGCCATGTTTCGTATCGGAGATACGGAAGGCTTCAACGACACGCTGCCCGCGGACGTTGATCTCCTCAGTAACACTTCGCTGGCTGTCTACACGGGCAGGCCCCTGCGCACAAAGATCATCTACTGCTTCATCTCCGTTTTCGGTTTAATTTCGAACGTATTAGTGATCGTAATCATCGCTCTTTACCCTCCGATGAGGAAACAACTGACCAACATCTTCATCGTCAACCAGAGCTCGCTGGATGCTGCCGCTGCGGTTTTTCTTTTCCTCAACGTAGTCATCGATACGAGATACTACAAGAAAACCAGAGGAAAGCCTGCCGACGTGTTGGCGTGCTTCGTCTGGGAGACTGGGCTCCTACAGTGGTCGATGTTCGTCGCCTCGGCGTACGGCATCGTGGCGATGACATTCGAGAAATTTCTGGCGGTCGTTCATCCGATCATGTACAGGACGAAGTTCGCCAGAAATAAGTTCGCCGTCGGGGCGATCCTCGCGGCCCCGTGGTTCATCGGAACCGCTATCAACGCCGGAATCGAAATTCCGACGACGGCGATCAACGCTCGCGGCGACTGCGCCGTCTTCTCCCTCTGGCCGAGCGACTCGGTGGAGAACGGAATCGGAGTGCTGACGGTGATCCTGGAATACTTCGTACCGCTGTTCCTTCTCGTGTTCTTCTACGCGAAGATGACGCTCGTTCTGCATCGCCGAGTGGAACCGACCCACGCGGAGACGACGGCAAAACAGGGAGAGGCGAAGAGGAACGAGACGATGGCTCGTGCCAGAACCAACGTCATCAAAACCCTTGTGCTGGTCGGAGTGCTGTTTCTCGTCTGCTGGACGCTGAACATCTTCAACCTTCTACTCTCTTTTCTCGGCTACCCATACGTCAATTTCGATGGCGATTACTACAATTTCACCGTGTATTTGGTATTTCTGAACTGTTGTGTCAATCCGATCATCTACATCTTAAAGTATAAACAGTTTCAGGTCGCGGCACGTTATCTTTGCTGTCGCAAGAGAGCGACTGAAGATAGCGGGACCACCCAGACAGAGTTCCAGTAAAAGCGGAGTTCGATTCGCTGCTTTGCCGAATGCAGAAGACTATTTTAGTGCTTTTGAATCCAAAGTTCGCACCGTAGCTGACATGACAATGCATGATCGAAGTGACAACAGCACTCGCATTAGTTTAGAACTGCACAAAAAGACTGACTCGCAATGTACAATAAGGGGCAGCTAGAACTTCAGCAGGCAATTGCTAATCGATCTCGTGAACAAATGAAGCGGACTATGTCCAAGGCCTGATTAACCACGTTGCATATGTTTCAATTGAAAAGGCCCAATCATAAAAGTAGCAATCTATGGGCCTACTAGATAGTAGATATCTACAGGGGCGGCGCTAAGGGGGTGGGTCCGCGGGTCCGGACCCACCCAGCCTCGGGCAGGGACACCCGAGCAAATCGTGCAAATCCACAGAGAAGTTTTGATTGGGGGGGAGAGCGAGGGGTAGTCTGAGCCGGGTCCTAGTTGTCTAGATTGCATTAGACCCACCCAGCCAACAAACCCAGCGCCGCCCCTGGATATCTACTATTGCCAGTATTGGCAGAGTTTAAAACTGCTGACCAGTGGCGGATTGGCCAATTTGTTAACGTCCCCGATGTGTCCTTATGCAGTAAACACTATTGGCCCTCATACTGTGTGCGAAAATAATGTTAACACATTGCATACGTCAGCGATCGCCGAATTGGGTAGCCCAGGGTGGACCTCCTGCCCTCTGTCTTACATGTATTTGGATATATAAATTCGGGTCACTTTAACAATGTAGTGTTTTTAAAGACAATGTGTGTGTATTTATTTGTCGCAATGGACATTTTCGCACTCTATATGGTTTTAATATGCGGTATTTTAGCCAGAAGTGGGTTTTAACTGCTAAAATTTTGGCCTCCGGACTACTAGATAAGTCGCGGCATTTATTTCAACTGCGTCTGATTTTTATCAAATGAAATGAAGTGGCTGTTATGACCATATGACAGGGCCGAATTAACCCTTTGTAGTCCAGTATCACAAATAAATTAATAGGTCCTTGATAGCGATGCCTTTCACGAAAATGTTATAAAAATATGAAATAATTTCGATGCATCATTAGCTGTTGCAATAGCATGTTCAGAAAATAGTTCAGATAAAATTGATAATGTATTATATATTAGGATTATGACTATTTATGAGTATGATGTATTAAACTCAGAAAATAGTTCAGATAAAATTGATAATATATTATATATTAGGATTATGACTATTTATGAGTATGATGTATTAAACTCTACCAATACATGTATTGGTAATAATGCAAATCTAGTTTGCCCCTAAATTGATACATTTATCAATTATTTATGAGCAGGGGCGGCGCTATGGGGGTGGGTCCGCGGGTCCGGACCCACCCAGCCTCGAGCAGGGCCACACAAACAAATCGTGCTAATCCGCAGAGAAATTTTGATTTGGGGGAGGGGTAGTCTGAGCCGGGTCCTGGTTGTGTAGATTGCATTAGACCCACCCAGCTAACAAAACACAGCGCCTCCCCTGTTTATGAGTGGGTCCATTTCGATTGAAATATATACAACGCGGTTAATCCGGCCCTGGTTATGTCTGTATTGATTGTAGCTACGGCTTGAAGTTAAAATATCTTGATGTTTCGCCGGGTTGAGTCAATAATTTGGCCACCATTGTATACACACACATTTAGTATTTATATTAAACAGCTATTCGTATTAATCAGCAGAAATTAACTTTGTTTTAGTTTTACAGCAGATTTGATCCTTGCAAGTCAAGACATGACATGAATGATACCTGTAGGAGGCGAATCAGGACAAGAAACGCTTAGTCTGCTGGACTTAGTTCTGAGGGCAGTTATAGCAAATGCTGTCTGTAACGCATGCGCTATAAAAGCAGCGATGCTGTTATGAATGCAACTGTCTGCACGCTACAGTCGTTTAGATGACGACGCATATTAATTTTATGTCTGCTTCTAAAATGGCCACACTATCTATAATGCTATTATGGTATCACATTATAGCCGCCCCAGCTAGGACCGCCCCAGTTATGACCGCCCGATTTGGCGTCCGCCCCAGCTATGACCGCCCCCGTTATGACCGCCCCAGCTATGGCTGCCGTCAGTATCGTTTAGGGTTAGTGTTTCGTGTCCGGTTTATGGTGTGGGTAATGATTACATGACCCCGTACGGGTGCAATACACTGCTTTTCGTCAAAACCCATAGAGCAACTGGGGCGGTCATAACCGGGGCGGTCATAACTGGGGCGGTCATAGCTGGGGCGGCTACCACCTGTAACCGCTATTTTTTATACACTATCACCGTCTCTACGAGTGCGAGACTTGTTTACCTGGATGAATTATTGTTTCCACGCACGACAGTAAAACAACTGCATGGTCCACAACTCTTCGGAAATTAAAATATTTATGTCGATGAATAATACCTTCATAATTCGATCAATCGGATTATTTTCATGTGGCCGTGAAGTAAGAAGCATCGATGAATTTGCGTCAACCTGTTGACAGAAGATGCATTCCTTTGTAAATTTGTTGTCTCTTTCCCATTGTCAAAATAAACATTTTATGACGTACTGTGTAGGCCTATATGTACAAGACAACAGACTCCCATATAAAGCACTCTACACGTACAAAGAAGGCAAGAAAGGAAGATGAAGGCCCAGGAAAAAGGGGACGGATAACATCAAAGAAGACTTTGAAAGATACCAGATATCAGTAATAGATGGAAAGAAATTAACAACGGAAAAAGATAAATGGAGAAGGTTCGTGTCTTGCTATTGCCGCTGATGAACTGGCAGAAAGCAACTATGATGATGATGATGATGATGATGATGATGATGATGATGATGATGATGATGATGAATTGATGATGATGATGACGACGACGACGATGATATATACAATTATACTGTAGATAATATAAGCAGTGGCGGCTCCACCGGGGGGCCAGTGCCCCCCTATTGAGTGTCTGGCCCCCCCAGTGGCCCCCCAGTTGGGACCCTATACTTAATGCTACATGCATTAAACAACAAATGGTTGCCCCATGATTAGAAGTTGCCACCCCAACGGCCCCCCCACTTGCCAAGTCCTAGAGCCGCCACGACATATAAGCATTGGAATTATAATGACTGATCGCAAGCGATATGGTAAGCTGAGTTGATGCTGATTATATGACCCCCCCTTTTAAAAACTACTCATAACTCGTCTCTTTTTTAACATGCAGTAACCGCAGCGTCCACGAGTGATTCTTCAGAAGAGACGATATACAAATATTTTGTTACAAGCATTATAATGGCTTCGTTGAGTCAAGGAGTCTGTAAAAGAGGGGGAGCGTTCACTGCCTACAATATCTCGCAATGGTAGGCCCAGGGTTATTTCTAGGATTATCAATTTGGGGGAGGGGTGTCGGTATATTCTGGGGATCCCCTGCCAAAAAAGTCTGACAAGCAAAAAAAGGTCATCCCAGGTACAGATTGGGGGTGTTGGGTGACGGTCTCAGATTGGGGGAGGTGTTGGGGGTGTTAAAATATCCCTGGGTAGGCCCTAAGCGAATTTTGGCGGTCGATCTCAAAGTAGGCTTAAAGTAAAGTAAAGTAAAATCTCGTGGATTTCTATAGCGCCTTGGGAAGCAACACAGCAGTAGCTGCTTATTCTTAGGCGCCCAGCCTTTCTTAAAATAGCTTTGGGGACGGTACATGATCAGCCAGGCAATAGTCAAGTTCAACATCCAAAGGGCAGTGAGGCTAGGTTGTTACAACTATGGAGGAAATGATTTTAGAAAAAGGAAGGATTTAAGCTTAGACCTGAAGATTTTAGGAGATAATGCAGGAATTATAGGAAATGAGGATTCAGATTTTATTGTTTGAAAGTGTCCAAGTCTGCGGAGGGAAGCTGGGATCGAGTTCCAAAGTTCAGGTGAGGCGTACGAGAAGGCACGGTTGCAAATTTTCAGGGATGACTGGTTCAGTGGGCTAGTGTTCGAGTTAGTAACGTGGTCAGAGAGAAAGTTGTTTTAAGCGCCTTGATCTTTAACAAATTCTTCATCTTAGACTACAATATATACCTTCCCCCAAAGTACTCAATGGTTTGGCGCAAATGCAACGACCTGTCCCAGAACCAAAGCGCAGAAAAATTTTGTTGGTCAGGCCACCTAGCGGATTGCAGCTCAACTATATTCCTTTTGCGATTTTTTGTCGCTACAACCATAGTCCATCGATTAAACGCATTGACCTGCATATTCGGCCGTCTTGAGTACAATTCCCGTTAAAAACTCAAAGGGAAACCTGTACATGAATCAATCAATATCTATCCGTGTGTATGCTGTATGCCTAAGTGACTTGTTCATATTGGCGAATTTAGGAAATCTTATGTAGAGCTTATACAAATAACTGACCTGAAATCCCATTAAAGAAGCATTACTAATAATATATTCATCATTACAAAATTTGTGCAAGTCTACAGGGTGTCTACGAAAAAACCCCCCAGCAGGAAAACTTTGATTTCTTAAAAGTTCCTAAATATATTTTTATCAAAATTGCTACACTTGTGCAGCACATATTTTCTCACCTTTCTGCCAATTTTCATCTTATTTGCATTTAAGGTCGCCATTTTGTGTGATATCAAAGTCAAACTTCAATTTTTACTACTCAGTCGCAGCATGGCAAGCCTAAATATCTATAGCTTCACATAAATTTGGCTTCATGTCAATTTTGGTGGCATTAGTAGCAGTTATTGTTGTTGTTCCAGTAGTAGTAGTAAAGTTTGAATCGAATGCAATTTTGTAGACATGTTTTGAAACTCACAGAATTCGACATAACAATAAAAGTTTGATTTAAACTTTCAAAATGGGTAAAATATCGAATGAAGATAACATGCAAATTCAGACATTGCGGGAGCTTGGCTTTGGATACCGAACAATTTTTGCAATTAGGGTTATGGTTAGGGTTTGCAATTATGCCCGATAACCATCTTGAACAATTGTGATTTAAGCTGAAATTTCTGGACCATCAATTAAATTTTGTCGGCTGATTAGTAAAAATCGAAGTTTGACTTTGATATCACACAAAATGGCCATCGTACAAGTAAATGAGATGAAAATTGGCACAAAGGTGGGGAAATATGTGCTGTACACGTGTAAAAATTTTTATAGAAATATATTTAGTAACTTTTAAGAAATCATAGTTTTCCTGCTGGGGGTTTTTTTCATAGACACCCTGTATAGCATAACTGCGTAAAATCTCTAAGACGTTAATTTGTTTAAGTTCATAAAACTATGGTTAAGGAGCGAAATGTGGCAGCGATAAGAGACGAGCCATGTTAATAAAATGGACGGATATATCCGGGATCCCCAGTTAAGGGGTTAAAGCAAGCATACGATTCGAGCGAAGCGACAAATACCGTTCTGAGCTCCGTTTACTAATTCGGGGACAGTATAATATAGCTGCCCTCCGATCGACTCGAGCAGAAGTCGGTTACATATGGAACGACACAGTGGCGGCTCCAGGATTTGGCAAGTGGGGGGAGGCCGTTGGGGGTGGACACTAACTTATTCAGTTATGTAACGTGTTTACGCAGTCTATCGACTAGTCACCACATTAATCTTGACTTTACTTACTTGCTTACTTACTTACTTACTTACTTACTTACTTACTTCTAAGTATGGGGCCAGAGGCGTAGCGGCGGGGAGCTATATCGGTATATATATATATATATATATATATACCCAAAATCAGGCTACCTTAAAGTTTTTAATGCATTTTTAAAGACTTTCAACGTTTTTAAAGATTTATACCCCCCCACCCCAATCACATTATACCCCCAAATCAAATTCCTGGCTACGCCTCTGATGGGGGCCAACTATTGTTGCAGGGTATGTAGTAGTAAGTATAGGGTCCCAACCGGGGGTCGCTGAGGGGCCAGGCATTCAATAAGGGGGCACTGGCCCCTCGGGCCCCATGTGGAGCCGCCACTGTCTTTTAGAATTTAGAGCGTCAGAAGAAAATACTGCAGAAGGACGGTAGAAGCGAAAGTTGATATGCAGCACTTAACTTACTATTAGACAGGGGCGTAAACCTGGCTTCAACATTGGGGGGGATAGAATAATTTTTAAAAAGTTGACCCCCCAGAAATATAATTATTCCCCCATTTTGGGGGGATATTGCATATTATGGTGGGGACTTAAAATCGCCCATGAAATACGTCTTGACAAGCCAAAAAGAAGGTCATCCTGATATTGTTATATTTTTCCCCCTCCAAATACCCTGACAAGCAAGAAAAGGTCATCCGAAATGAGAGAATGTGGATTTGGCGTAATTCTGGCATCAACATCATGGGGTAGGATAGAATTTTTTTACCATATAGGCCAAAACATTGGGGGAATAATTGATACTCTGTCCCCCGCCAACTAATTATTCGGGGGGACCGTCCCCCGCCGTCCCCCCGTGTTTTACACCCATGCTATTAGAGCAATGCCAGTGACGCACAACCTTTTTATGCCACGCGTCAAATTGAACATTCTCAGCTTAACCGAGGGACGCAATCTCGACTTCCATGTTCTATAATTTACAGTATAATTTATATAAATCCGCAACTCAAACAAAGTAAACTTATTTATTTATTTATTTATTTATTTTATCCAGGACGACTTATATAGCGCTGCAACATAGCTAAAAACCAAAATCAAAAGCGCTTTGACAACGATGACATGTCAACGAAGATCACCTTCACCTTCGTTCCAGTAGACGAATCCGGCTGTACGTTCCACCTCCGTCGAAGACCGCCAAGTTCGGAGAACGTTCATTCTCGTGCGGAAATCCCCTCCCCTGGAATTCATTGCTGGACAGCGTGTCGTCCGTCACTTCCTTTGGAGAGTTTGCGAACAAACTAAAGACGCATTTATTTAATATCTCATTTCCACGTTCCTTGTAAAGCACCCTCGACTTTGGCCCTTGCTATGTTACGGCCAGTGGCGGCTCCACCGGGGGGCCAGGGGAGGGGGCCCGTGCCCCTATTGAGTGTCTGCCCCCCCCCCGGTGGCCCCCCAGTTGGGAACCTATACTTAATGCTACATACATTAAACAACAAATGGTTGCCCCCCATGATTAGATGTTGCCACCCCAACGCCCCCCACTTGCCAAATCCTAGAGCCGCCACTGGTTACGGCGCTATATAAATTGTCATGAACAATAACAATAGAAATAAGTCAATAACAGAAGGTGACGATGTTAAAAATCCACTCGGATGGTAGAAAGAACTCACCGCCGCCGCCGATGATAGAGCGGTCAAACGCCGCCGCCGCCGCCGCCGCCGCCGCCGCCGCCGCCGCCGCCGCCGACTCTCCGTGCGTCAGCGCACAGGTCTAGTCTATAACTCGACTGCACTATTTGTCATTTGAAGCTGAAACTGTTTATAACTCGACTGCATTAATAATGTCGTTTGTCATTTGACAATTCGTAATCATCGTCAGCGGCAGTAGCCAGGATTTCCGGAAGGAGGGCGGGGTTGGTTTTGACTTTTGACCGCAACCAACTCTCGAAAATTCTTGACAAGCAAAAAAGGTCATCCCATGTATCTATTCTATGTCTTTCCTTCCAAAATATGTCCTTTCAGATACTGACAAGCAAAAATAAGGTCGTCAGGCCTATGGCGCGTACAAAAATTTTCAGTCAGCAGCCCCAAATTAAGAGGGGGTTTGACCTCAAAACCACGTCCGAAAATTAAAAATGCATGGGAACACATTAAAATAATTTTTTCGTCTGCGCCCAAGAGGGGGTTTAACCCCCAAACCCCCTTGGGTACGCCACTGATCATCGTCATTCCTGATCTAATTAAGATGCTAATTAACTTAATTAGATCAATATTTAGTAATTCTAATTAATTAGATATTTCATGTACCTAATTAGTAATTCTAATTCTAATTCTAATTAATTATTATTATTCTAATTAATTATTATTATTCAGGAAGAGTGGCGGTTCCAGGAATTCTAATTTATTTATTTATTATTATTATTATTATTATTATTATTATTATTATTATTATTATTATTATTATTATTATTATCATCATCATCATCATCATCGTCATCATCATCATCATCAACATCATCATCAGTGGTTCTCACACAAAGGCCAGGGCAGTCCCTACTGAACCACTTTAAACCTTGTTATATTATTATATATATTATAATAATTAGCTGAAAGGACTAGTTAATTCTAATTCTAATTAATTAGCAAAAGCTCCAATTAAAAACAACACTGCCAAATCACCAACAGTCTAGAACGAGGTCAATTTTTTTAGCGAGCCTAGCCTTAATGTTACGAATATAATGTGATAGTTTGGTAATTCGGACAATTAAGTAGCGGCGTATTTTAGAACACGTTTATACGGTTTTAAAAGCAATAATTTCATTGAATCCTACCAATAATACCATATATTTTGAATTTCTAAAGATTGAATCTCTAAAGATTAAAAGTTTAACGCCTAAAATAATCAAGAAGCAGACAGTTAATAACTGCAACTGTAAAATAAATTGCGCAATGGAGAGAAGAGGATAAATAAAAATAATTACATGAAATTAGTCTTAAATGCTCTCTAGTGAATGCCTGCCCCCCCCCCCCCCAGTTGGATCCCTATGCTTACTACTACATACCTATTAACAAACGGTTGGCCCCCATGCTTAGATGTTGCCACCCCAACGCCCCCTCCCCCCACTCCTGGAGCCGCCACTGGCTGTAGACAAGGAACTGGCGCTCGCTAGTGTCGCTACTCGTCGCCAGGTGGACAGAGGTGCAGTGGATAGAGCCGGACACTGGATGCAGCAGGCGTTTCCATTCGTATGGTCATTCACGGGCAGTTCAGAGCACGATGCTAAAGCTCTCTGAGTACTTCCTGAACAGTGACGGTTCCACCACGTTGATGACTGGGGATGCATCCTCCCTCACCGGGGTTCCGGATGACCTTTTTTGCTTGTCAACCTATTTTCCGGTAAGTTTTTAAAAAATTCAGTGATAAATACTGCGAATGACCTTTTTCGCATGTCGGCCTTTTTGGCATGGTTTAATGCAGGGATGGGCAAAGTGCGGCCCGCGGGCCACATGCGGCCCTCGAGGTCCTTTTGTGCGGCCCCCGACATCGAGAGATACTACATTAACATGCGGCCCTCTAAAACATATGAAACACTTGACAACCATAGGCGGATTTTATTAAAGGCTATGGTAGGCTTAAGCCTACCCAACTAATCCCACCAAAACAAAAAAATTGTTTTTTCCATCAACACCAGGTCTGTCGCGTGCTGGATGGCACGCGTGCTGGACGGCACCCGTGCTGGATGGCACGCGTGCTGGATGGCACCCCAGACCCTCATACTAACCTACCCAAATATTAAACTATAAATCCGCCTATGTTGACAACACCTCAATGGAAAATTCAGCATTCAAATTGGATTTACACTTTGGCACTTGATCGTTAGCTAGAAATAATGTTTTTTATATTATTTACTAACTTTTCTTCGGCTTGACAGTCTTGGCTTATTAATAATTACTTAAACTGTGCAGTATATAATACGTTATGTAAAAGTTGTTTTGGAAACTACTTAAAAATTTAATTTTAATTGCCGAAAAAATTGTGCGGCCCTCGGCTTTCATCGCAGACACTTTTGCGGCCCTCGGATACAAATTTGTGCCCATCACTGGTTTAATAGGTTTATTAATAATTATATTTAGTGGGCAAATCACCAACAATGATTTTTTCCCTATTTTTTCTTCATTTTCCATCCCCCACCAACTTCCTATAAATTTTTGTCAACCCCACCAAGAATTCCTGGAACCACCACTCTTCCTGAAAATGCTGTTATATTGTTATTAAGCCAGATATTAGATTATATTATTAGATCATATATATCGCATGTGCGTCCGTTACGAAGAAAATACTGTAAGTATCAGTGCTTATTCTAGACCTTTCCTTGGGGAATTCCCCCTTCCCAAATTTTAACTCTCCCCCCCATTTTTTAAAAATATGTTGCATGGGGATGGAAATTTCCCCCATAGGTGTGACGACGGAGGTTTTTGGAGAGGGAAATGTAAGGATGAAAATTCTTTTGCTTGCCAGGGCATTTGAGAAGCGTTAAAAATATTAGGAAGGATGGCGTTTTTTGCTTGTCATAACATTTCAGAAGGAATATAACCTTTTTTGCTTGTCAAGGTTTTTCGAGACTCAGACCTTGTCCCCCAAACATTAAAAAAAACCAATGTCAAGTTGGCTAGAATAAACACTGTGTAAGTATGATCTTCATATGAGGCCAAAATAAGTTACCGTAAGGTTCAATATAGCAATCGGCGAATGCCTGAATTTTCAGAGGAATTCGGGAAGAGAACGTTGTGTTGTTGTTATTCGGTTTGTCATTTCTAAATATTGTTTGGACTTACGTGCATGTGACCGTTGCATGCTTTTTCATCGCGTGACTTCCCTCGCCAAACGCATTAATTTTGATTTAAAACAAATCAGCCGTATTACATGCCGTTCACGGTGGCTGATTCTGTATTTATACGGTAGGTTTATATTGTAAAGAAATCAGTCATAGCGCTGGCTGCGGTGCTGAGATCTAAACTGGTCAGCCGATACAGACCTACCGATACTATAGTTAGTTCTGTAGCCTTGTTTTGATATGGGCCATGCAGCTGGCCATTGGTTCTATTGCCTTTCTCCATGGGCGTCCGGAGGTAGGTGCAAGAGGGTGCAATTGCACCCCCCCCCTGGAAAAATTGTGAAGTCATGAAAAAAGTAAAATTGCTTGTTTCTTTCATCACAAAACCTTGCTTTGCACCCCCTGGAAAAATTTCTGCGGACACCGACGCCCATGCCTTTCTCTAACAGATTTCAAGCCATTTTCTTACTCCTGTTTACTCTTTGGTTCTCTTCAACTTCCTTTCACCTTCCTTCCTTCAATCAATCAACCATTTAATCAATCAGTCAATCAATCAATAAACGCTCAATTAGTCAATCAATCAATCAATAAATGCCTTTGGCGCCACAATCATAATGCCCAGGGCTTCAGCCGACGGCACACTATCTCCTCTTCCAAATCACTGAAGCCCAAATAAAACGTCTCCAGGCGGTGCAGAACTCGGCGGCGAGACTGATCACAGGTACCAGACGAAATGAACACATTACACCAATCTTGCGTGAACTGCACTGGCTTCCGGTCAGAAAGAGGATACACTACCAACTGATCTCTCTTGTCGACAAGTGCTTGCGAGGGGAATCTCCCGATTATCTAATCCAGGATTGTAAACTTCTTTGCTCGACAAATCGGAGCACACGCCTGCGGTCTGATGACACAAGGAAGCTTAATTGTCTCCCACAGGACATCCACTAAAATGGGAGACAGGTCGTTTAGGATCGCAGGACCAAACGTGTGGAACTCTCTTCCTCCAGACCTTCGTGATGCTTCTCCATCCCGTGCTGTCTTTCTATCTCAGCTAAAGACATATATGTTTGAGAGTTTTAGTTGACTGCAGCGGCGCTTTGGTGCCACAAAGGGTCGAGAAGTATATTTATCTAATCTAATCTAATTAGCACCGGTCAGTTAGGGGCTGTCCATTAATTACGTCAACAAAATAGGGGAGGGGATTTGAAAAAGTTTGACAGTTGTTGACAGGGGAGGGGTCAAGAGAAGTTGACGTTAACAATTTCATTTTTTACAACTGATAAAAAATACGAAATTTCCTGGAATACTACACGTATTTATTACAATGGAAAAAAGCCTGACAAGAAAAAAACAAGGTCATCACCAACACATTGACACTTGAAGACAAAAGAGAGGGACAAATGGTCATCACTGCAAAAATAATAACCTTCTAAACTTTTTAGGGAGACCCGTCACTGATCTTAGTCGGGAGATCAAAAGTTTTTGACATAATGGTAAGGGGTCACTGAAAGTTGACAGTCGTTGACAAGAGGGAGGGGTAAAAAAATTGCCCAAAATTGTTGATATAATTTATGGACAGCCCCTTAGTCTCGAGCCATTTCTCTTACCACCATCTTGCCACTGACACCACCACTACCGCCGCTTGCGCCATTAATCTAGAGTAGTTTTGCCATTGCTTTCTCTAGACCAGCGTTTTTCCTTCACAACTTAACGCTGCTACCAAACTTATCGACGCCTAAGCTAGGTTGACTCCGGCACCACGATTAGCAACCAAACGTATGGTAGCTCATATTTTTAATGAACGCGTCATATTCATAGTCTGGCTTTCGCTAGGTGACGCCACTCCACTTTGGAATTCGAAAGAAGAACTAAGATGGCTGCATTCAGAACATAAAATCTCAGACAGAAGTACGCAAAATTTGATGCATTTTGACCAATGGGTTGTGAAAATATTTGCAGCGAAACAGGATGGTACCGGTCTTACTGGTCCGCCCTGTATAAAAACCAATCCTTAATTCTCGTAAGAAGGACCTGTCATTTGCTGGCTGTGCGCAATACGCAAAGAAATACGGTTAGTAATTTCTCCAGTCAGTGCGCTAACGACTAAATGCTGAGGAGACGCCCAGTAAACAGACGCTGTGAGAACCCAACACGTGTGAAAGCGTATGGCATTGAAACACTCACGTACGCGGCTCTAGCATCCAGTTACACATCTTTCGCCAATTCTCAGACATTAACACGTTGACTGCAATACGATGGATTCCTAGGACGCGGCTGGTGTCGAATGCGTTCATGCGTGACCAACGTGAATGCCGCTAGATTATTTTCAAGGCACAATCACGTTATACGCCTGTAGGGGAAAATATTTTGAAGCAGATGCGTTTAGAAGCCATCTGTTACTAGTATCTTGTTCACTTTACTCAGGTATGCGCCAATTCATAGGGAAAATGCCGGTGCCCTGTAAGGTGACGGAACAATAGTTAGCTCAACAATAGCGATTGGAGAAATTACTGCCATAAAATGGAAACAATTTCAATTTAAATTCCAACCTTTATTATCTGGTCCAAATTCCTCCCTCACACCCCGAGCCAAAAATTGTCCGCTTCACTGGATGGAAGACTTGACAATGCAAGCTACGTAATTACATTGTAGCAGGAATTCTTCGGGTGTACGCTTATACGACGCCTCAGGGGTGATTATAATTACGAGGCTGTGGTTGAGTATTATTGTGGTTTTTTGAACAAATGTTTATAGGACAAATATTCATACATCTTCCATAGAATACGCCTTTTTGATTGGTCACTCATTCTAGTAGCTAAAGGAAGCAGAAGAATGATTCCAAGATCCGTATAAGCCAAAATAGTTTGCATTGAACTAAGGACGTCATTTGACGTTCCTAGCGCCCTGAGAAACCAAAATAAGGACGTCCCTAGCGCTCAACGTGTTAACCCCTTAACTGAGGATCCCGGATATATCCGTCCATTTTACATTGAGTTACAGTTAAATACACAGTTAAGGGGTTAAAAACTTCAGTAGAACTTCGTTATATCCAGTGGCGTAGCGATGGTATCCGGCGCCCGGGGGCAAGGTGTGTCGATGGCGCCCATAAACTCCAAAAAGCCCTGACGAGCTAAAAAGGTCGTCACTTATCTTCCTTTTCTGCCCCCTCAAATCTGCGACGCGGCACTCTATCTTCGATAAAAAGCCCTGGCAAGCAAAAAGGTCGTCGCATAATTATCTTTTACTAACCCAAAACCCGATTTTGGCGCCCCATATCGGCCCCCGGGGGCGGCTGTCTCCTCCGCCCTCTCGCTACGCCACTGGTTATATCGTATTTAGCTGGTCTGTAAAGTGTTTTACGTTATGTCCGAAGCGCGTTATATCCAATACCATCCATATTAAGGGTAACGCATCCTGGACCGTACATTGCGGTACGTTCAGGGTTATTTGTACACCCCCTAACACCCACCAACACTCCCCATTTTGAGACCGACGCCCCCAACACACCCCCTCCCAATCTCAGATATGGGACCTTTATGTGCTTGTCAGACTTTCTTGGCAGGGGATCTACAGAATTTACCGACACACCCCAAATTGATAATCCTAGAAATAATCCTGGGTACGTTATAGCCAAGTATTCGTTATAACAGGGTCCATTATATATAGTGCGCTCCAGTTTAAAGATGGAAAGGAATTTGAAGACCTTAGAAGAACTTCAATTCATTTACAGTTAGCACCTTCGAATCGAAATAAGATATTTCACTCGTGCATTTGTGCCATAAATATCAATACAATATTGATGCTAATATAGGTCGAGATCTATAATGGAATCTGTTTTAACAAGCTCCTCGGTGTCGCGTCAATATCTCGCGAGACCACGAATGCTCACGTTACAGCGCAATAGAGGCAGCTATCAGTTTAACAATAAAGGCGAAAGCGGCCAACAGTGGGG
This sequence comes from Metaphire vulgaris, assembly GCA_018105865.1. NCBI lineage: Eukaryota > Metazoa > Annelida > Clitellata > Crassiclitellata > Megascolecidae > Metaphire > Metaphire vulgaris. Next base: position 7,929,464 of record CM030868.1, on the reverse strand, counting down.
GTTCCACCATGTTGATGACTGGGGGATGCATCCCCCCACCGGGGTTCCGGATGACTTTTTTGCTTGTCAACCTATTTTCCGGTCATTTAAAAAAATAGTGAAAAATACTGCGAATTGTCTTCTGTTTTTGCTTGTCGGCCTTTTTACAAGGTTTATTAACATTTAGTGGGAAAAACAGTGGAAACACTTAACTTTTTTCTATTTTCTTTTGTTTTTTCTTCTTCACTTTGCACCCCCCAACAACTGCCTATAAATTTTTTCATCCCCACCAAGAATTTCTGGATCCGCCACTGGCGGCCAATTAATAAGCCTTACTTTATTATCGTCGACAATTTTCTCTCGACATTTGACAACATAAATAGCGTATCTGAAGTTTTCTTTGAACAATCCATGTTATTTAGTTATTTAGAGAGAAATGCGATAACTTTTAGAACTGAATAAAGGTCGATGAAGTGCGTAGAAAATCTCAACTGCAGACGATGATGGTTTAAATCTGCACTTATCATGAACTCCAACGATTCCGACTTACAGTGCAGAAGTGCGCACGATTACTTCTTCGACTCGGCTGCAACTTCTTTCAATTCAACTTCAATCAACTTCCACGGACTGTTGCCGTTCAGGGTCAAAGCGATTTACGTTTCGATTTCACTGTTTGGCTTCGTCTCCAACGTATTCGTCATAACCGTCATCAGACTGAACAGCGAAATGATGAAACAGGTAACGAACGTTTTCATCATCAACCAGAGCGCAATCGATGCTCTGGCGGCTACTTTCCTCTTTTTCACCGCTCTGTTTTACCGCGATTCCAGGAACTTTGTGCCAGGAAATCCGGTCGACGAAGCCGCCTGTCGCCTCTGGTATTCGGTAATGCCCCTGTGGAGTTGTCTTGTTTCGTCAACCTTCGGAATTATGACGCTCACTTTTGAGAAATTCCTGGCCGTTGTTCATCCGATAAAATACAGAACCCAATTCTGTGGCAACCGGTTGGCAGTTGGAACGCTGTTGGCGGCGCCCTGGCTTATCGGATTCTCGTTCAACGCCGCCGCCACCTGCACGACTGCAACCATCAGCTCCAAGGGCGAATGTCTTCCGTTCTCACGTTGGCCAAATACCCGGACGCAGAACGGCGTCGGAATTCTGACGGTTTTTCTGGAGTATTTCATCCCGATTTCCTTCCTGGTTTTCTGCTACTCCAGGATGGCCGTCGTGCTGCATCGCCGAGTGGAACCGACGCCCCACGACGGCGGCGGCGCAGCGCAGGGAGAACTCAAGCGGAACGAATCGATGGCGCGTGCCAGAAGCAACACGATCAAGACGCTTCTTCTGATCAGCGTTCTGTTCGTCGTCTGCTGGACGCTGAACGTCTTCTACCTGTTGCTGGACTTCCTCGGTTATCCGTGCGTCGATTACACGGGCGACTTCTACACGTTCACCGTCTGCATGGTGTTCCTCAGCTGCTGCGTCAACCCGGTCATCTACGCGACGAAGTACAAGCCGTTTCAGAAAGCGGTTCGACGTGTCGTCTGCAGGATTCGTCCTGAAGACGACGAACTCACCAGCACGCAATCCACAAAGTGACAAAATGGCAGAGGCGTAGCGAGGGGGCCTGAGGAGAGCATTTGCCCCCGGGCGCCGAGGTGAGGGGACGCCAAAATTAGGTATTTGGGTAAGTGAAATGCATGATAGAGAAGAAGAAACATGTGTGCGACGACGTTTTTTGTCATCACTATATGAAGAGGGGCGCTGTAAGAGTGGCGGCTCTAGCATTTGGCAAGTGGGGGGGGGGGCCGTTGGGGTGGCAACTTCTAATCATGGGGCCAACCATTTGCTGTTTAATGTATGTAGCATTAAGTATAGGGTCCTAACTAAGGGGCCACTGGGGGGCCAGGCACTCAATAGGGGGCACAGGCCCCCTGCCCCCCCGGTGGAGCCGCCACTGCGCTGTAAGACCTGAGGGGCGACGAGAACAATGTGACGAACTTTTTTTGCTCGTCGGCAGTCTTAAGGGGCGCCAACGGCAAGCCGTAACTAGGGTTTTGGGCGCCCGGGGCAAGATTTCCATTTTGTTCCCTTAAATTTCGAAATTTCGGTGATGACCTTTTTTTAGTCGTCACAGTTTTCTTATTCCTTTCCTATAGATAAATAAACACTCCATTTTTCGGGTGATTACCTTTTTTCAGTCGTCACGGCTTTTCTTTTACTTTTATTCACACCCAGTAAATTTTTTTATTCACACTCAAAAAGCGCCCCCCCCCCCGGTCGGCGCCCGGGGCGACTTGTCCCCGCCCTAGTTACGGCTCTGGCCAACGGTACACTTTGCCCCCGGGCGCCGGATACCCTCGCTACGCCTCTGCAAAATGGCGAAAATGTTGGCGACAGTTCGTTCAGAATCAGAACATTTCTTTCTGTATGCAGTGGCTTAGCCGTGGATTGGCGGCGCCCGGGGGCGAAACTGGTATAGGTCTCTATGCACTCCTCAACTTCAGAAGAAGTCTGACGAGCAAAATATTTCGTGTAGTTATTCCGTGGGCAGGAGCGTAGCCAGGAATTTGATTGGGGGGGGGGGTATAATGTGATTTGTGAGTACAGATTTTTAAAAAAACTTTTAAAATCTTAAAAAACACATTAAAAATTTTAAGGTAGTCTGATTTTGTTGGGGGATAGGCCTATACCGATATATATCTCCGTCGCTACGCCCCTGTCCGTGTGTATTATTCAGTGGCGGTTCCACGTTGGGGATGACTGGGGATGCATCCCCCACCGAACTTTTTTTGGCTTATCATCAGCGCTTAACGCTGGGTATCTGTGGGTATACTTTGTATACTAAACAGAGCTGATTACCTTTTTTGTTTGTCAGCCATTTTCAGGAAATGTATTGTACATTTGTCGGGCAAAACACTATTAATGACTTTTTTGCTTGTCAACCTTTTTCAGGATTTCATTTCATGCCCCACCAACTTCCTAAACCTTCCTTGCATCTCCCCACCAAGAATTCTTGGAACCGCCACTGGTATTATTTATTATATTTTAATTAGTTTTTCTTTATTTACCCCGTCAATGAATTTTTTTGCGCCCCTGAAATTTTTGCGCCTTCCCGATATTTTTTCGGCCCCAAAATTTTGCACCCTGCCCCCTTGCGCTACGCCACTGTCTGCATGTCGAATGAAACGACCTAACTGGACCTACGCACATATCGGTAGCAAAGAGTCAAATAAGGCAAGCAATGATCTCAATCAGTGTTCGATTTGCGAGGGGTGGGAGGTTCATTCCCATTGGTTGCAGTGATGTTAATCCTTTTCCTGGTCCTTGTCCTTAAAGGACTCCTTAAGGACCAATTTGAAGTCCTTGTCCTTGGGGAGTCAGTCCTCGTCCTTATCCTCATCCTTAGGCGCTCGGTCCTTGTCCTTATTCTCGTCCTTGCAGATCGGTCCTTGTTCTGATCCTTGTAACTTAGTCCTTGAAAAATCCTTATTAGGACCAAATTACTTGCATGGCATTTTCAATTGTTCTGATAATTATGTTCCAAGGTAAGAGTAGTATGTGATTTATATCTATCTGAAATAAGCCCACTAAAGCCTTTTAAACAAATGGTAACATCTGTCTTAATCATAGACTATGTACAAGACATAGTCTTCACACAGCTATCTTTTTTCCTGTGCTATAATTAGTTCTTTTATTTTATTCAGAAGTGTTCTTTCATATGTGTGTTGGTGTGTGTTGGTGTGTGTGTGTGTGTGTGGCTCCTCCTTTCTCAACCAGGACTTACCATCGCAGAGTTAGTGCTACATGAATGACATGATGCTTTATATTGTATATCCTTTTACTGATGATCTCAGGGAATGACCTATTTAAATATAAATTCAAAATTTATTTGTGTGGAATTGATGAAACAAAAGCATCTGCATGATCCGATCTGCATGAGGTTTGATGTTCTCTAACATTGGAAATTGGCAACACAGAATTCCGAAAAACCTTTAAATTATAGTTTATTAACAAAATTCCGCAATCAAAAAGCAAATATCACTCAAACAAAAGCTTTAAGTTTCAATACAAAAAACATAATAAATCTCAAAACAAGATAGGGGAAGATAACTAATTAGCAGATGCTTTGCAAAACTACATACAGAACACATCAGATCTTTCAATTCTGTCATGGTCAGAATAGTTTCTGTCGGGAGAAACATTAGGTAAAAAGTAAAGTCCTTCTCAGGATCTCAAAGCCCAGAGAGTAAACCTCAAGGCAGGGTTATTTCTAGGATTATCAATTGTGGGGGGTACGTAAATTATGGGGGCCCCCTGCCAAAAAAGTCTGACAAGCAAAAAAAGGTCATCCCATAGCTGAGATTGGGGGAGGGTGTTAAGGGCTGTAAAAATATCCCTGCCTCAAGGCTCCTACGGTGGCGCTGATCTCCGTTTCAAGGCCCTCAGCCATGCGATTGGCGCATTATTATTACTATTACTATTATTACATGTTTGTTAACTCACATTAAGTCATTCACTAGGCAAAGAATCATAAGTGCAGGATGAGTAACATGTCCTCCTGGACAGTGCAGGCCAAACTGCAGAGTACAGTTTTCAGTTGGCGTTTAAAAGCATCTATAGAAACAGTCAAGTCCGAAGTGACAGTTTTCGGTAAGTTGTTCCAAACAGATGGAGCAGCGTTGGCGAAGGAACGGTCGATGAGAGAAAGGCGAGTGCGCCGCTGTAGCAGTTTGTTAGCCTGTTCACTTTGCAGCTAAGCTGTTACTCAGTTGGCACCACCATCTGGCGAGTGAAGGCAAAGTCGACCTTAGGGGCATGTACGGGTCTTGAACCCCTTCCTACAATGGGCTGTATTAACAATCTGTATATTAACAATCTGAAGCCCTGAAACACTAGATACCGAATGCTTAATCAAAGCAAAAATAGCCAATGAACACCTTCAATCCAAATGCTCAAAATATCTCATGAAATACTTGGTAAAAGTTCAACTACGGTGGTCACAAGATATGTACACATAATTCCTTTGACAACTTATGGCTCTACTACAGCCTATGGCATTAGCACAATTTCATGATGGAGTGCAAAATAAATTACTTACAATATCATACTAAAATGTTCAGTGTATCACAGAAATGTCTATCGTATCTATAGAAATGTCTATAGTATATCAACAATGTCATTATGAGATGCTACATACAACGACTTGCATCACCATCATGTTTGGTACAACATAGAAGTTTCTACAGCAGATTAACATTTTAATGTACCGGGTACATAGAAATTATTGTTTCAAATTTTGTAGCAGTGCAGAAAAAATGTAAAAGAGAAAGGACAAATGTTTTACCGGCAAATGAAAGCTTCTTATTGTGATTTATTAAATACCATCTCATTATCGGAAATAAATACAAGCACCACTTGGGAAATAAGCATAATACTATCAAACATAAAGACCAGCACTTCAGTCATCTACAAACTATGACTCCTACATACAAGTCCAATCTCATGCACTAAGGCAATAAAAGCAAAATGAGAAACAACGCAAAAGCTCAAAAACAATACCATAGAAATTTCTCAGTTGATTTTAGAGAAAGATCTTGAATCTATTTCGCCAACCTTTTATTGGCATCAACCGATGTTTCAGAATCTCTTAAAATTTCCTCTCAAACTGAATTTACTAAACGACAAATAATTATAACAGCCTTATGGCAACCTATACAAAACTAAGACACAATTAGCCGCTAATTTCAAGCTTTTGACATAATATAACATGATTCAAGCATTAATCACACCACTACTCAAACATCCCCATATCTGCCACAATGGTCTATACACTGCACATCACAGCATTATTATTATTATTATTATTATTATTATTATTATTATTATTATCTAAAACATCCACTATAAAAAGAGGAAACAAATTCTGTTAGCACCTCAGTATTAATATCATACTATATCAGCTTCTAAAATATATGCATTGTCAAATGCATTGACAAGGCAAGTAGAAACAATAGGATCATGCATTTTAGTTCTATTGGCTAAAGCATTCAAATGTAAAAATACTCGATTATTTTGCAATAAAATACAAAGCCAATATGCAAAGGCTTGGCACTTGACAAGATACAACTGAATGATGGACTAATAAGCAAGTTTCATCAAATATTTTCTATAAATTCTAATGAGATGCAAAATACAACTGCTATATACTGTATTTTCACACATATAAGACGCGGCTTATACGACTTTTTACACAATTAGCCCCCTTGGTGCGTCCTATACTTGGGTGCGACTTGTCTAAATTGTTTGGAACACAAATAACTGGCATCTAAGTGATCATCAATAAATAAATCCAAAACTGCAGGTAGAAATGGTGGAGGGAAATCCTTCCAATTCAAAGCAATCTCTCTGCCTGTCAGTATCTCTCTGTCTGTCTCTCTCACTCTCTCTGCCGGCAGTGACATTTAAGTGAATGAGGATTGTGATTAATCAGAATTCTGAATAGTTATGTGTAGTCATATGATTGTCTGAATAGTTATGTGTAGACATTATATGATTGTCGAGGACAGTGGAGGGAAGCCCTTCCAATTCAAGGTGATCTCTCTCTCTCTCTCTGCCTGTCTCTGTTTGTGTCTCTCCCTCTGTCTGTCTTTCTCTCAGCCGGCAGCAACAAGAAATTGAAAGATGATTGTAATTGGTCAGATTACTGAATAACGATTTAGTGTTAGATGATTAAATTATTGATGTGGGTCTATTTTAACATCATGACAGTTGACGGAACTCCTTCCAATTCAAGGCAATCTCTCTGTCCTACCCTCCCTCCTTTCTCCCTCCTCTCTCCTATCTCTTCTCTCACGGACAGCCTCATTCAGGTGAGATAGGATTGTAATTAACCCAGTAAGTGAATATAGACTCAGTATTTGACTCTTTTGGTGCATCTTATATACGGAAAAGGTCAAAACCCTAAATCTTATACGCAAGTCGTCTTATACATGAGTGCGTCTTAAGTGCGCCAAAAATACGGTAGCCCCAACAATCACAATTAATTTAAGATGCAACCATTAATAATTAATACACTCCCAATCACTCCCAATATATATATATATATATATATATATATATATATATATATATACATATACACACACACAGGTGTATTGCAACAACATACTGAAATATCTGGTAACAATGACCATCTTTTGCCAGATTCCTGTATTGTTCTATGAGCAAATCAAATTTAGCCAACTTTACACATAAAAATACATAAGTAATATGCAAATGAATATACATTATTATGTTACACAACCCACTTTTAATATGAACACATCTCAGTTTGAAAAGAAAACTCATAAACTGTTTAAACCAGCAGAAATGCAATTCATTTGATCAGTTTAGATTAGAAAAGTTTTTTACATGTGCAATATTATGTAAGAAAACGGGTGCACACGTTTTCGAAGCAGAGGCCACTTTTGTGCTCATAGGGATTTTTTTTGTTCAGGGCTACAAATTATTATTACTAGTGAATTTAGAAGCACACGAAGAACAATTCTCAATAGTTATAAAACAGATAATTGAATTAATGCAGCTGAGTGAGACTATTAAACTTTTAAAATGAGGCTTTAAAATTGATGCATATCAAATTATCGGTAATTGAAATCAAGTCAGATATTGACAATGCCTTCCATCTGAAAACAAGCCTAAAACTGCACACTGGCTATAGGCATTATGAATTGAATAAATATGACTAAATAGCCTACTAATGAAGAGGTTGGGTTGGGACTTGATGCATCTGTAAAGCTACCAGTAATTCTTGCCGAGTTCTAAAGCCACTGTTTTGTTTAAAATTTGAAGAACAAATTACACCTGTGAAATTTGATCTTAAAGCAACTTTTGTGATGATTTGCATAAAAATGTTTTTAGTTTGCACTAATAAATAAATTAGAATCTAGAAAAACCTCTAAACGAAATCTCTAGACATTTGAGAAATGCCCGAGAGAGACCAGACTGGTAGTTCTAAGGATTATTTGTGTAAAACCGACTGGAGTTCTTCTTACACTTACAATCTACCACAAATGAAACGGGGGCTTTGATATGTGCTTTTTAACTCCTGAAGCTATTGCAACAAAATATTTGAATAAAAAAATGTAAAGTCTCCATAAATAGCTGCTTGAGACCAAGGGCTATGTCAGAATATGAGAATTTTCTGAGGCTATGGAAATTACCTTCAGAGAGGCCACACAAGACTTTCAGAGAGACCACATGAGGCCTTCAGAGACTACATGAGGTTTTCAGAGACAACATGAGGCCTTCAGAGACCACATGTGGCCTGCAGGCTGTGCAACTCTATCATAAACCACAAAACACTCAATATTTGCCATTTCGATAGAAGAACGTTTCCTTAAAAATAACATGCAATATTTCAATGTAATTAAATTCAAACATGTTCAAATGTAATCGCTAATAGCAGATCTGCTGAAGAGTATAAAAAACTGCCAAGATGCAAACCATACTGTTATACCTTGAGATCAAATTATGCACCATGAAAAAATACAACATATCAGTCTATGGGATTAGGTCACAAATATGGCACAGATCCTAAATCCTCATCTATTCTTATATATGTCCATTGTCCATATTGAAACAGTTTAACAGCACCAGACACCAATGGATCCTGTGCCCAATGCTACTGATGACAATGACAAAAATGATGGTGGTGATGATGATGATGATGATGACGACGATGATGATGGTGGTGGTGGTAACACTATGCCTGGTCAGTGTTCCTAGACAAAGTAAATCCACCATCAACAACTAATATACATTTAAACTAAATAAATTATCAAAAGCACAAATAGGACACTCTTTCCACAAAGCAGTTTGCAACGATTAAAAAAAAACAATTACATGATAAAATTACTCAAAACCAAAATGCTTTACACTTGCATAGTACATCAGAAAATAAATAGAAACTACTACAGGAGGTCATTCACTTTGCCAGAATAATAAATTACAATCTGCATTTTGGAACACCCTGCCGGACAACGTGACCAACACAGACTCTCCTGGACTTTTTATTAAGAACTTAAAAACTCACTTATTTAGAGTGAGCTACTTGTGAATATTATGTGTGAAGCGCTCTTGTCGTGGGCCTTAGCCCTGTTACTGCGCTTTAAAAAATTGGCCAGAATAAATAAATGAATAAATAAATAAATAAATAAATTACAATATGAATAGATTAGCACATTCAAAAAAGAAACATGCTTCAGATCCTAACCGTATGGACATTTTTAGCTGCTGCCCTAGATTTTTGGCATGGCTGCGGCGCGGGTGTCATGGAAAATACAAGCCTGGAACCGACCTGCCCTGTTGGCGAAATGACCTTTGAACTGATGGGCGCGTAACTACCAGCAACACTGCCCGTCTTTGAGGACTGCTGTGATATCATGGACGCTTCACTGGCTGTCGCAGAACCTCTGCGTCTTGAACCACCGAAGGGAGTCCCAGACGAGTTAGGATTGGAAAGAGAAGAAATTCCCGACGATGACAGAGAAACCTTAGAGCCGACAGACGAGAAAGTATGTTTCGTTGTACTCTGCGCTTCGGCAGTGGAAATTCTCTTGTAGGAGTCTTCCTGTCGTTTGGCCGGTCGTAAACGAAAGTGACTCGGAGTCACAAGGGGAATCTTCGACGCCTTGCTGGTCTTCGGCTGCTGCACGCCGAAATCATAGCCATTATAAAGTTCTTGGGTGGGCGTCGTAACTGGCGAACGGTCGCCGTTTGCAGGCGCAAAGAATTCCTGAATCATGAGTGGAGTGACAGAGACGTGCTGCTTAATGGTTGGTCCTCGATCGTCACCAGCCAGTGTAACCACAGTGCTCTGAAATGTCGGCTTGCTAGCTGATGCAAGTCTTTGGTTCTCAATTACTGTACTGTCCTTGTTTACTGAGATAACAGATACATTCTGGTTATATGCAGCGAGATTCTTTCCCACGGCTTCGATTTGTTTCTTGGAACTTCCTTCGCCAGGTTTAATCTCTCTCCATCTCGTGTCACTCTGACTCCATTTTCCAGACAAAAACTCTTTTCGTCTAGCTTCACTTTCATTGCGATGAGCACCGTAGTTGAAAATCTTTTCTTTCTCGCTCTCTAAAACTCGATTCCAATGAGTGCCGTGAACAAGTGGGACCAGTGTATCACCGTGGTTACTTTGAGTAAATTCATGGAATTGGTCTTCGTCCCACGTAAGATCATCGGTTTCTGCCTCGAAGTCCATAGATTCCATCTGACCTTCGTCATTCAGCGTATTAATACTCCCCGAATGGTCATGAACAGAAGTCTCCACGCTTTCAACGTCAAGAAAATTGTCCAGAAATGACGTCTGAGAACTGCGGTAATCCTTGGCAGACACTCTGCTAAAACCGCCTTCAGTTGCAGTGTCAAAGATATCCGTGAACTCCGAATGCCTGCCGCTTGAAAGGCCAGAGCCATCCGATAACCTTTTCGCTTGAGGAGTTGGACCCAACGCAACTACAGGACCACCATCTGCAGGAATAACTGGCGATTATTGTTACTAATACCGCTTGCAAACCCCGTCTCTAAGTCTGACAATCTTCCCAATCAACTTCTCGATTGTCGGCTGAACAAACTGACCAAATGGCTTCTTTGGGAGCTCCGAGTTGTCTTCAGCCGGAGGCGGAAGGTCTGATTTTGAACGGTGAAGGTCTTCCATTGAAGCACGCAAAGTTTCAATAACTTGATCATCGTCATAACCAAAATCCTTCTCAAGACCACCCTGGAACATATCGGACAACTCTTCCATTGACATCTTCAATATCTGCCCTGAAAATAGAAATAAACCAATGTAACAATAATTCAGAAAAATTCAACTTAAAGTCAGCCTTGGGTCAAATACAGTTAACCTCCTTGGCGCTACATTCTTTGGCAGCTTTTCATTCCAAAAGCATTGGATTGCATTCGTTACATTGTTTCTGAAGCACATACCTACTCAATGTTTGCCTGATTTTGCTGCAGGGCAAGATGCACATATGGGCAATTATTGGACACCTGAATGTGCCAATAACGAGCTCAGAGGGTCCACATGTACACCTCGTATGCTAGAACACAATGCCGTCAATTGCCCCTTTCATGTGGGCGTGTCACAGAAGCAAGTAACTGGGTGATCTCACCAGCCCCAAATGCCTACTACTGTAGACATAGACAATGGATGAGTTACGGTCATCCTTACCGCTTTTCGTATCAAAATGGTTGGACAACTCACGGTCATCGTTACCGCTAGGGGGGTTAATGTCAAACATGACAACAATGTACACTGAAACTTTCACCTATTCGAGTAATTTGCCAGATTTCAAAGTCTTTTCTATCTCACAACCTTCTGTTGCTCAGGGCTCCTCATTTACATCATTTGTGTATAAAAAGTCCCTGTTCTACTTTTCTCATTCAGCATGGTTTCCATGCATTCTTTCAAGATAATCTTTCTTTCGATAGTATCCACAATCACCTGAAAGTGCTTGCTCCTCAAGCAAATTAACTCTAATAGCACTCTAACTCTCTACGATCCTTCCACTTGTTCACGTCAAAAACCATTCTGGTTTCTTCTTCAGTTCCAAAATTTAAAGCAAGATCTCTACTTTTCTTGTTCTTACTTCTGCAATAAATCATCTGGCTTTATGCTTTATTTCACTTCCTTTGAGGTTCCCAACAACCGACCACCAATGCATTTACTTCAAATAAAATTAGACAAACACACTGTTAACCAACAAATGAACTTTTACAGAGGAAACTTACTTCTGTGCATCTTGATGAGCGTGTAACTCATAGCGATCAAGACCTTTCTCCTTCATACAGGTAGATGTCCCACAGACGAAGTGCCAAGGGAAATGGGACCTACGGTAAATAAGTGCACAATTCTCAAATACACAAAAAACATTACAGCTATCCATTCTGTGACGCGTAGGCAATGCAAAATATATGCAAAATACAAATAGTTAATTAATAGTAATAATAACAAGGTTTAAAGTGGTTCAGTAGGGACTGCCCTGTGTGAAAACCACCGTTATTCCCGTCCAATTAACTAATAATGGTCTGTCACTCTGCAGAAACATCCTGTACTAAGAACACGATTCACTTGGTCATTAACCCTTTTGCCACTGCGATCCCTGTAACCAAAACGCTATGACACCTAAATATCGGCCTTACGGGGCGAAAAGGGTTAAGAAGAGAAAATGTGAGTACGGTAATCATCAGCACGAAAGTCATCGCAGCCACACTCACTCTGTCAAGGAAGCACTGCATTATCCACTTCATCGTGTACATAGAGGCATAGATGTCATTTCTGTCCTGCATATTCAACATACAAGCACAGCAAGCTGTCAGTAGTAAAACCTAGTAATTAACCAGCATACAAACTACCGTCAAATCCACTCATCATCACTCCTCCTAACATATCATCAGGTAAATCTCAATGTCATTGTTTCTCACCTTAATTTTCATAACATCTACTCACCATTCGTTTAAAACAGTCTTTTCGCCAGTGATTGTTTACGGGGTCTATAGAACCTAACACTCATGGCGGTTGCCACAAGACTGTGGTCAGTATTGGCCGCACATTCCGCGCCTCTGAATACCCTGCGCAATTGGAAGGGGCGTCGGTCCCGTACAATGTGATCCAGCTCTTTAGGAGTCTGGCCGTCACGTGAGTGCCATGTCGTGCGATGTATAGACCAAGTGGCGTATTTAGAATTTTGGTAAGGGGGGGGGCCAACCCATGGCGAGCGCGAAGCGCAAGCCTATAATGGGGGTCTGGGGACAGGCTAGGCCAAGACCAAAGGGGGGGCCATGGCCCAAATGGCCCAATGGTAAATACGCCACTGTATAGACCAGCGTTTGAACCACGAGTCGAGGATTGAATGTTAGCCGCGCATGAGGTGAAGAGGTGCAGTGTATTGCCATTGGGGGTGTCGGACCCATAGGGGCCAATTACTGACTCAAAGCCACTGTGGGACGTGCCGGTGACAGCTTTCCTGTGACCTAGGACAGGGTTTCCAAAACTTTTTATGGATCACGACCAAATTCAGCAGTTTTTTTAATGTGCGGCGACCCTGCAAATGTTGTGTCAACTAAAAGTGGATAAAACACTAATCATTTTAGGCCTAATATAAGCTTTTAATGGATTACAGGTATATAAGTTCAATTACCAATGGGGATCAGGCGCTTCTGTGTATGCTTGACCTCTCCGCAGCGTGCCGATACCGTCGACCACTCTATCTCATTCACCGCCTCGCGCGAATGAGGATAGAGTGAATACCGCTTTTCGGTATTAAAGAGAGCGCTACTTTGGCTGTGCGACTGCCTCTCCGAGAGGACACAGTCTGTCACCTGGGAGGGGTGGTCGACGTCAGCTAAATGTCCTGTACGCTGCGGAGTACCACAAAGGGTCGATCCTAGGTCCTCCTGTTTATCTTATACGCCGCGGATGTGGGACGCATTGTAGACTCGCATGGGCTAGCATGGCATGCTTATGCCGATGACGGCAGGTGTACTCCTCCTGCCCATCCCTGAAACAGATCATCTGCGAGCTCGCCTACAAGACTGCATCTGCGAAATAATGCAGTGGACAGCGACAAATCGCCTTGCATTAAACCCTGAAAAAACTGAACTGTTGTGGATTAACACCCTCGGCGGGTCCACCAGATCAGTCGAACGCCGCCGTTCACGATCGAGATGCTGTCGCCGCTCTGTCTACCGGCGCGCCTCTCGGTGTTTCTCCTTGATGACTCCCTATCGTTCGTTGGCCAAGTGAACTTCGAATCCCGCTTGTTACTTTCAGCTCCGAAAGATTAGGAGATTCGCCGTTACATCTCAACATCAGCTCGCGATACATCTAGTCCGTGCCTGGTGTTATCCAGGCTGGATTATTGTAATAGCCTCCTCCTCGGTCTTCCCGACTATCAGCTGGGCCGACTGCAATCGGTCCTGAACGCCGCCGCCGGATGATTTTTCGTGCCAGGTGGCATGACCACGTTACCCGTTATTAAGGGATAAGCTCCATTGGCTCAAGATCCCGGAGCGTATCGTTTTAAACGATGCTCGCTGACCTTCCGAGCCTTGCATGACCCTTTCTGCCCCGAATATCTTTGGCGTTGATACGCAGGCCGGTGATGACAGACTGTCGCAAACAGCCGTTCTAGCAAACGATCTCACCTCACGTTCCTCCTCCGCCTAAGACCGTGAAGCTTGGAGAAAGATCTGTGACTCGGGCAATCCTCTCCTTGGAACGCACTTCCAGCTTCTGTGACCACGACAACCAACCGAGTCGTTCTTATCGAACCTTAAAACTCATTTTATTTTGTTTATCGTGATGACTGTCTTTTTGTAAACGCTCTTGCCTTTGGCCTTGGCCATGCTATAGCGCTACATAAATTATCAAGTAGAATAGAATAGAATGGAATAAGTTAGTCAAACAAAACCTATTTGCAACTTTGCAAGGCTAGAGGTATTATGGTGTTGGTTAGAAAATGACACTTGTGAATCTAATTTCACACTACCCGCAACCCACTGGACTGGGCTCTGCGACCCACTTTTGGGTCGCGACCCACAGTTTGCGAAACATTGACCTAGGATGATTAATTGTCATGAGTGGAGACAGACTGGATTGCAGTGTCCATTTGATCATAGAAGGTGTCTTTTGCTGCAAATCTGTAAATTAATGTATAAAAATATTCATTTTGTTACCAAATGTTTCTTGACTTTATGAAAGAACTTCTTCATCAATTGGTCGTGATGCTTTTGGAAGCGCAAGAGCTTTGGAAAGCCAGGTATAAAAATACCTTTGAAAATAAATACAATGATAAATTAATTAATTAATTACCTAACTTATTTATTTTAATAAAACTAACATAACTGCAAATGCAATATAATGATTAAAACATAATTAAGAATTAAACAGAGCAAAGGAAAATAGAAAATGGCAGATAAAACCAAAGAGGTTATCTTAAGCACTATCACCTCATAGCAAGTAAAAGATGAGTTTTACACTGTCACTGTCTACTCAGTAGGTGTCATTAGTATCAGCATCAGTCACCAGGTGCTTAGGTACTCATGCAGTTTTTTAAGCAACTGGAATTTAACAGCTCAAGGCAAGTCATCTCCAGATGCTTGAATATATAAAAGCCGCTAATCGCCAATTAAAATGCAACTTGGAGGTTTTTAACAAAGTTCTTAAATTTGCAAAACAATCTTTCGTTTACTCTTCATCACTTCTGCCATCCACAATTTACTTCAAAAAGCATTCATCATTTCAAAATTCTTTCAATCATTTGTTTAGTATTAAAGAGCAGTTTAACAAGTTAGTAAACAACATAAAATTTTATATGCTCAAAACCCGGGTACTAAAGAAATCAGATGAAAAAAGTCTATTGGCCGCAGAGATGAGCTACCTAAGAAAAATAATGGGAGTAAGCAATTACCAAAAATTTAGAAATGAAGACATCAGGCAGGAGCCACAGAAACAATTATTTCTAAAGTATGCAAAAGGAGATTAACTTGGTTTGGACATGTTATGGGGGCGGGAAGATGGCAGAAGTGGTTCCACGCTGGGCAGGCACACTGACGGAACGGATTCAACTCCAGAGAACCTAAGGTCGACTCAGCCTTACTCGCTAGAGGGCGGTTACAACATCAAATTGAGAGCAGAGTTTGCTGCGAAGTAAAGCGCAGGCCCAGACATCTGACTGGCAACCTACTCTAGGTTAATGGTGTGTGCCACCATCGCTGTATGCCTAAGAGACCTGAGATCAGCGCTGGCCCCAACGCTCAGAATTGAGTATGGAAAAATTTTACTTTTACATGTTAAACGTATTGACAACAATAGATGGGTCTACAAATCACTACACACACACATAAAGTAGAAGAAACAAAACTGAAGGCAAGGAAGGTCAAGAAAAAAGATGAATGGATAACATTAAGGAGGATCTGGAAACAAAGAACATGGCAATCATAGAAGATGAAGACTAACACAAGATAGAGGAAATTGGAATTGTTTCGTATCTAACTATTGCCAATATGCAGACAGAAAGTGAAGATGAATGAAAATGAATGAAACAACATCAAAGCTGTCACATCTTCAACCCATACAAAAAAGTTCAACAAATGCTGATATGTGGATAGCAAGTCCAATTGCCACTATTCTACTGTAGTAATCGTGTAAAATTTAAAAATTCAATAAACTAAATACTTTCAGCCTACCATGCATTTTATGTTTGTCATCACTTAAGAGTGCAGAAAGTCCCCAGAAAGCATCCTGAAATTATCATAAAAAAAGTAAATTAAATTCAGAAATGGCTAACAACACAAAGTCACAAAAGCCATGAATTCCATGATTTTGTTGTTTGCTGGGAATTTTTCAAATGCCTTAAATTGTCGCGATTTTAATCAATGAACGCAACATTTCATCTATAACTTATAATTAGCTATAATAAACCTTGTTCCCAAACATAGCAAATGTAGGCCAATGTATCAAATGTTGATGCCAGCCACAGCTAATTCCTTTGGGAAACCCTTTGGAAAATTCATTACAAGCCCTGGGCTATAATTCTTATAAATCATTAATTGCAGTCTAACAGTGTATAGAAGCCAGCCCCTATCTATGGCAATCAAGGAGAGATTGGGGATGATCAACGATGTAGCTCCAGAACCCCTCCACAGAATACAGTACAGGTGGTCAGTTGGCCACAGATCCCGGCATCCAGATGCCCTCGGTCATTAAGAAGCCGGATGTGCAAAGTCCACTGAAACTACTATCTTTCTGTTTATACTAGACGACTTCGGTTGATTAGAAGATGTTAATGAGCTTTGACAAACACCCAGCACCAAGGCTTTACTGGCGATAACTTGGTATGCCCGTTACACGTCACAGAATTTAAAAAGTAACAAACATTTCCATTATAAACTATGCATAAGACATTTAACTGCTGCATGATTTTTAGATCTAGCAGGTTTTGCTTTGCTTTTCTAGTTAAGTGGTATGATTACTACACTACATTACTGAAGAAAACGTCATGTTGCACAATACCATGAATTTAATGCAATTTTTAAAAAATCCTGAGAATTGAGGATTTTTGCTGTAAATTATAACTGACCCTAATCATACCTGTTATGTTATGCCTATCCACACTTTTCATTTTTATGAGCAGTGGCCTGCCATCTGTTTTGGCACAGTGCCAAGAAGGTTGGACATCCCCGATTTAAACGCTAAGTGAAAGTCTTCTCAACCACATTTATTGCTCAGAAAATGTCCAAAATTTTCCAGAGATAAGCAACTCACACCTTCACATTCAAACTAGTATATAGAAAAACTCTGAATGTAAATTAGGAATAAAACATATCATGCCAAGGAAAACTCTGATTCTAATTCTGCACTCGTCTACTTGAAGACAAACCACAACTGAATCAACCGACCTCTTCGTTTAGATACATCAGAAGCAGTGCAGCAATCTCACTCATTCCCTGACAGTATCCAACCTCAGTGTTGTACATCGAGTAGGCCGCCAGGACATGAAACAGCGCCTGCTGTCTACAGAACAAAGCACTGCATAAAACATAATCTAAAAAAATGCAAGAAATTTTAAACCACTGATACTATTACATATTTGATAAATTACAAAGAATAACTGAATGCACACGCACACGAAAGTTAATCGCAATCTAAAAATGTAGTAGATATT